>CANXME010002218.1:0-366845 GCA_948144175.1 Closterium sp. NIES-65
ATAGCTTCACTTACGCACGCCCACATACCATGGTGGGTCTTAGGAGGGTCTTCACACTTCAGCAGACTCTTCACAAAGTTATCTGCTCTGATACCACTTGTTAGATACTAAGGACGAAGTCTAGGAAGATTATGGGCCGAAATATCTCAAAATCGAAAATTACAATTCTGGACAGAAAAATCGTCATAACAAGAAACACCGTTGACAAAAAAACACACCGTTAAAGTTCTCTCAAACTCAAGTATGTTGTAGCCGTTGGCCGTGGCTATCTATCCCAATTCGAATCGTATCAAAAGTTGAAGTATATCTCGAGTTATGATTTTCGGCGCACTGGGGTATGCTGCCATAGAAACTTAACTCACATAACATTTCTCGCAATTAACCACACAAGGTATTAGAGTAGCAATTAACCAGGTAGGGGGGCAGAGGAGGGAAGGTCCCCAAGAAGCCCCAACTAAGGAAACCCATAAGCACAAAGATTCCCTCCCTATGGGTACCCCAACTTTGACCTTTGTCATTTTCCCAACCCATGCCATCCATCACACCCAACTTGGCCACACTTGCCAACCTGGTTGGTTTCTCCCAACCACTTGGCATCAACTATAGTGATAGAGACGAAATTCCCAACCCTCAAAAGTCTGTACCCCATATTGAGTCAACCCGCAAATTCCCATAGTCGCCGCATCACTATAAAAACTTCGAACGATCATATATTTCTTGTTCTTGTTCCGATCGTGGCGATTCTTGGTTCGTCAGAAAGCTCTTGAGCAGAGAAGTCATTTCAGATATCTGCTCAAGAAAATCCAAACCACACCCAAACACTTGCACACGCTCACTTCCACGCATGCAACGCACGAACATATCATGGGAGGCAGACAGATGTGAATGCAAATCATAGCATCACATAACAAAGGCGACGCCATCAAAGCCGAATCTGAATTGTTGCCGCTGATTATGGGCAAAATTTGGGGCGAGCGTTGTACTATTTCTACTACACACCCCCCCCCCCCCCCCCCGGGCCGAATTTGTTTCTGCTCTTACGAATCAGTCCGGTAACACAGGACCACTCTGATATATCAGCCCTATCTGAAGGATAGATTTTTGGAAAAAGGGTTCAACTCCAAACATATCTGGAAAAAAAAGGTAAAGATTCAATACAGGTGAATCACCCTGCTATCCAAAGGCCTAGCGCGGGGCAAGGGCTGCTCTCGGGCAGCAGGGGCACGCGTGACAGTAGGGCAGCACGCTAGGGTAGGCAGTGCAAGTAGGTGCAGGGCAGCGTGACACTGTGCGAGAGGCCCAGACAACGCAAGGGCGCTTCGGGCGGGAACTATAAAAATGGTCGATGGGCCCTAAAAACTTAAACAGGTTTCCTACTCTAATACCATGATAGAATATCTGTGCAGGAATGATTGACTAGCAAGCAAGGATGAGTACAAGTACTAGGTTTGACCTAAAGTGTTGTACTCAGTAGAGGCTACCCACTACAGCCTACATATACAAATGTAATTTGACAAAAACATCCGTTCAAGTCTCGACACCTCTCCCATGAGCAGCTCGTTCCCCCATTTCCTCCCCCCCTTCTCCCCTTTGTCTTGTGCGGACGACCCGCAGTCACGAAATAGCCCTCACCCGTCTCACTTGGTCCCTCCCCCTTCACACACCCCTCGCTCTCGCCCCTTGCACCCCTAGGAGATCCTTCCACGCCACATGCACTCCCTCCAGCCAACCAGTCGATCCAGCCCAATCCAGCTAGATTTCTCGCGTCAAGCACGTCACTGTTTTTCTCGCCAAAACTGGAAAGAATAAAAAAGTTCGCCCCTGATTTCAATTCGCCAACCCTGACAAGCCCAGACTCACTTATACAATTTCGTGAACCCTAAACATCGCAAGAAGGCTCATGCTTGGCATTTTGCGGAAAATTACTTCAGGGTAAAATTTTTGGGGGGGGGTTTGAAATCAGGGTAGCCATTTTTGAATCGTCAGCCCTGCCTATGTGCTGGGTTGGGCTGGTCTTGAATTACTTTCAGCTGCTATCCTGGCCTACTGCCAATTTGGTCCCATGCTGGCATTCACAAATGACGAGATGGGGATTGCGACCACCACGGATGCCGTGAGGATTGTGAAGCGCCGGAGGAGATTCATGCGTGTGCTGATTGAGGATACCCGTCTGCGCTCCAAGCAAATTTCCAGCTTATAATACTATGTTTACAACAAGCCTTTCAGTTACAGCATGTTGCACACGGTAGCATGATTACCTCTATCTAGCTGCGCACTCCATATCTACCAGCAAGCTACCATAATCTTCACCACCAGGGCCTATGATATCAGGGTAAAACACCTTGATTACCCTGATACAGGGTGATGTCAAATTACAATTGTATCTCTAGGCTACAGTAGGGTCACTCCTTAGTGAGTACAACACTTTAGGGTTAGGCTTCTCCTACTTGTACTCACCTCTTGCCTAGTTCACTCATACCTAGTTCTATTCTTGACATGTTATCAGAGTAGGAAACCGTTCCTACATGGGCCCACCGTTCCGCCTAGTGGTAGCGCCACGCCCTACACAGTAGCCAGCGCGATGGCGCCCCTAGCTCTCACTGTCGCGACCCTTGCAGCCCGTGCGCTGCCCCTGCGACCACGCTGCCCCTGCAGCCGTGCTCACCCCTACGACCGTGCTGCCCCTGCAGCCGTGCTGGCCCCTGCTTCCGTGCTGCCCCTGCAGCCGCGCCTGCCCTTGTGGCCCGTGCGCTGCCCCTGCAGCCTGTACGTCGCTCCTGTAAGCCCGTACGTCGCCCCTGCAGCCCGTTCACGCTGCCCCTGCGGCCCGTTCACGCTGCCCCTGCAGCCCGCGCGCGGACCTGCTGAGCCGCGCGTCGCCTCTGCAGCCCGTCACGCGCGGCCCCTGCAGCCCGCGCGTCGCCCCCTGGAGCCCGCGCGCCGCCTCTGTGGCCCGTTCGCGCCGCCCCTACAGCTCGCGCGCGGACCTGCTGAGCCGCGCGGCCCCTGCAGCACGTACGAGCTGCCCTTGCAGCCAGCGCGGCGCCCCTGCAGCCCGCACACCGCCCTGGAGCCCGTGCGTCCTGCCCCTGCAGCCCCACACCTAACGCAGCCTACGAGTCGCGCGCTGCTGCCTCGCGCGTCACGCTCTGCTGCAGGCCCACGCGTCGCGCCCTAAGGCAGCCCGTCGCGTCACGCTCTGATGCCCCTTGCGTCACGCACTACTGCAGCCTGCGCCAGCGCCCTGCCTTGCGCGAGCTGGTGCCCTGCCCTGCGCCAGCGCCTTGCCCTGCGCCCGCGCCCTGCCCTGCGCCAGCGCCCTGCCCTGCGCCTGCACCCTGCGCCAGCGCCCTGCTATACCCTAAATATAATTGAATTGTATATTAAAAAAAAAAAACAAAAAAAGGGCCCTAGGCGTTTCTGCCCTAGGAGTTACTGCCTACTACTGCCCTACTGTGGCCGCGTGTCGCCCTGCTCTAGCTACACGCCGCCCTGCTGCTATTACTACTATTGCTGTTGCTACTCGTGATACTGGGAGTGGTGGAGGTGCTGCTGGGAGTGCAGGAGGTGCTGCTGGCGCTGTAGGAGCTTGAGGTGCTGGACCTACTCCTCATCGTCACTGTCTATCATGGCCACTTCTGTCAGAACATTATAGCTTATGCTATTGTGTAGGCTATAGTGGGGTATCCCATAGGGGGTACAACCCAATTAGGGTTTCATATTTGTACTCACTTCATTCATAGTTCATTCATTCTCGTTCTCATTTTCACATGGTATCAGAGCAGGTCCCCTCCTAGGGACTGTTCCTAGGGCCCACCGAAGCGCGCCTCGAGTCGCGCTCTCCCTTTTTTTTAAGCGGCCCGTCGTGTCGCCCCTAGCGGCCCGTCGCGCCACCCTTACGGTCGCGTCGAGCCGCCTTAGCGGCAGTGGCGCGCCGCCCTTGCAGCGGCCTGTCGCGCCGCCCTACCTCGCGGCCCCGCCGCCCCATCGCGCGGCCTCGCCGCCCTACTCACGCGGCCCCGCCGCCCTACTCTCGCGGTCCCGCCCGCCCTACTCATGCGGCCCCGCCGCCCTACTCCTGCGGCCTCGCCGCCCTACGTCGCGGCCCCGCCGCCCTACGCCGACGGCCCCGCCGCCCTACCCCTGCGGCCCCGCCGCCCTACGTCGCGGCCCCGCCGCCCTCCTCAGTGGCCCCGCCGCCCGACGTCGCGGCCCCGCCGCCCTACTCCTGCGGCCTCGCCGCCCTACGTCGCGGCCCCGCCGCCCGCCTCCTGCTCCTGCCGCGCCGCCCTACAGCGCCACTACCGAGCCGCCCAGCAGCAGAGGAGCCGAGCCGCCTTGCTGCCGAGTCGCACAGGCAGCCGAGCCGCCGAGCCGCCGAGCCGCCCTAGGAGCCGAGCCACAGAGCAGCCGAGCCGCCCTACAGCCGAGCCGCAGAGCAGCCGAGCCGCCGAGCCGCCCTGGAGCCGAGCCGCCCGAGCAGCCTTGTCCGGTGAGCACAGCCCCTCTGTCACTGCGTGCCCTCACCCTACTGTTTGCACTGCTAGGCGTCTGTCGTCATGGCTACCCCCAGTGTCCTCACTTTTGACGCTGAGGGTAGGGTCATTGACTTTGAGGTATGGGTAGACGACCTGCAGCTGTTCTTACAGTGCGATAGGGCAGACGGCCTCTCTCTCTTTGACCTAACCTCTGGCGCTTCCCCTGCCCCTGCTGCTGATGCTGACGCCACTCTTCGCTCCCATTGGGCCACGCGCCACGCTGCTGCACGTCTTGCTGTGCGTCACCACCTCCCTACCTCCGAGCGTGCGCACTTTAGTCAGTACAAGAGTGCTCAGACCTTGTACGACGCTGTAGTCGCGCGCTACTCCTCCCCTGCCACTGCTACACTGAGCCGTCTCATGCTACCGTACCTCTTCCCTGACCTTGCTGCCTTTCCCACCGTGGCTGACCTCATTACGCACCTCCGCACTAGTGACACTCGCTACCCGCGCTGCACTCCCTGCTGACTTCTGCGCCAAGAACCCCCCCCCCCCCATGTACATCACTCTCTACTACATAGTCACTCGCCTCCCTGACTCCCTTCGCGTAGTCAGGGACCACTTCCTCTCAGTCTGTCCCACCACACTCACTGTCGACCTCCTCGAGAAGGCCCTCTTAGCAGCGGAGGAGAGTATAGTCGCTGTAGGAGCCTCTCGAGGTGACCGGCGCACCCCCATCTTTGAGGGGTGTTCCCCCTCCCCCCTGCTGCCCTCTGTTGCCTCTGCTGCTACGGCCGACCTCCTTGGTCTTGAGTTGGTCGGTGCGGCGTCTGCTCCTAGCGGGAGACGCCGCCCTGGCAAGGGCAAGGGGGGCAAGGGAGCTGGAGGAGCGGGCGGTGGAGGTGGAGGTGGAGGCGGTGGGGGGAGTGGGGGTGGCAGTGGGAGTGGAGGTGGGGGTGGGGGGGTCGGTGGCGGCAGTGGAGGCGGAGACGGCGGCGGCGGTGGCGGTGGGAGTGGAGGTGGCCGAGGAGGCGGCGGTGGAGGCGGCGACCAAGGCGGCGGCAGTAGCGGAGGCGGCGGAGGCGGCGGAGGCGGTTGGGGTGGCGGTGGAGCTGGTCGCGGGGTCTTCGCAGAGGAGTGGCTCTGGTGGTGGCTCGCGCCAGCAGCACCAGCGCGGTCGTGAGACCCTGTCCCCTCAGCACCTCCGTGAGTGGTACACTGCACGCCAGCGGGGTGGGGGTGCGCACCCCACCCAGCGCTGCTTTGGCCGCCTGACGGACGCGTGGCGTCACTAGTTCCCGAAGGCCTCAGAGATGCCTCGCTGGGGCGAGTTGTCTAGGGCGGGTGTTGCCATCTTTGATCTTGACTTTGATGCTATTCTCTCTGCCATGTATGCTGTGTCTATTAGTGATGAGGGTGACTGTTACCGGTGTTTCCCACCCGATCCGGGCATTGAGTCTGCTGCTCTAGGTACTCGTGCGGCTGCTGCCCTAGGTGCTTGCGACGCTGCTGCTCTAGGTGCTAGTGTGTCTGCGTCATCAGGTACTGGTGAGTCTGCGCTCTCAGGTACTACGTCGGCTTCGGCCTCCCACACCTTCACCCTTGACTCTGGGGCGTCTCGCTCCTTCTTTCGGGACCGCACCACACTCACGCCGCTTAGTCGGCCAGTTGCGGTGTCCCTGGCTGACCCCTCTGGGGGTCCTGTCCTGTCTCGCTTCTCCACAGTCCTCCCGTGTCCGGCGGCTCCCTCTGGAACCCTGTCTGGTGTCTACCTCCCCTCGTTCTCTACGAACCTGGTGAGTGGTGCAAACCTACAGGATGCGTGTGTCCACCAGTTCACTCCTGCTCGTCTGCGGGTGACGCACTGCACGGGGGCTAGCTCAGGTCGCCACCTGGCTACGTTTACACGTCAGCCAGGGTCGAGCCTGTACACACTGACCATTGTTTCTCCTCCAGTTACTGAGTCTGGTCAGGTGTTTACGGCAGCGTCCAGGTCTGGTCCTGAGTCTGCCCCCTGTTCGTGTCGTCGCCTGTCTCACGAGACTCTCCTCTGGCACCACCGCCTTGGTCACCCCTCTCTGCTTCGGCTCAAAGGCATGGTCTCTCGTCTTCTTGTGTCTGGTCTCCCCCGGTCCCTCCCTCCCCTTCCTCACGGCCCTGGCCCTGCCTGTGTCCCCTGTGTCGAGGGGCGCCAGCGTGCTGCCCCTCACTCCTCCCAGTTTCCTCCGACAGAGGCCCCGTTGCAGACGCTTCACATGGACGTGTGGGGCCCTGCCCGCGTCCGTGGACTCGGTCACGAGCGCTACTTCCTGTTGGTGGTTGACGACTACTCGCGTTACACCACAGTCTTCCCCTTGCGCAGCAAGGGTGATGTCACTGAGGTGCTGATCGACTGGATCCGCGCAGCTCGTCTCCAGCTCAGGCAGAGCTTTAGCTCGGACTTTCCTGTGATGCGTCTGCACTCGGACAGAGGCGGAGAGTTCTCCTCTGGCCTTCTGCGTGCCTACTGTCGTGCACGAGGCATCTGTCAGACCTTCACGCTTCCGAACTCACCGCAGCAAAATGGGATTGCAGAGCGCCGCATTGGCATGGTCATGGACGTCGCTCGTACGTCTATGATGCATGCCGCTGCCCCCCATTTTCTGTGGCTGTTTGCGGTCAGGTACGCGGCGCATCAGATCAACCTTCACCCCAGGGTCTCCAGGCCGGAGACCTCCCCAGCCCTGCTGTGGACGGGGAAGGTTGGCGATGCGTCGGCGTTCCGGGTCTGGGGATCTCGGGCGTTTGTCCGCGACTTGTCTGCGGACAAGCTGTCCCCTCGTGCTGCTCCTTGCGTCTTCCTGGGGTTCCCGCCCGAAGCCCCTGGGTGGCAGTTCTACCATCCCACCTCTCGCCGTGTTTTGTCCTCCTAGGACGTCACGTTTGACGAGTCGGTACCCTACTACCGCCTCTTCCCCTACCGCACTCCGTCCCTCCCCCCACCCCCGCTCTTCTTGGTACCAAGTCCCCCCCCGGTAGACCCCCTTCCCCCTCAGGGTCCTGCCCCCTCAGGTGTGTCCCAGGTAGACGCGGTAGAGCCTGTCGAGGTCAATGGTGACTCTGGTGCTGCTGCGGGTGCTGAGCCTAGGGGTGCTGACACTGGGGGTGCTGAGCCTGGGGGTGCTGAGCTTGGGGGTGCGGAGCCTTGGGGTGTTGAGCCTGGGGGTGCGGATCCTGGGGGTGCTGAGCCTGGGGGTGCTGAGTCTGGGGGTGCTGAGCCTGGGGGGTGCTGAGACTGGAGGTGCTACGCCTGGAGGTGCTTTGCCTGGGGGTGCCGAGCCTGGAGGTTCTTCGCCTTGAGGTTCTCTGGGTGCTTCGTCTCGCCGAGAGCCACTCTCCCCACAGGAGCTGCGTGAGTGGTTTGCCCGGCGCTGGAGGCGTGCTGCTGGTACTGGAGGATCTCGTACTGGGAGTACTGGAGCTGCTAGGCCTGCGGGTTTGACTGGAGCTGGTGCTGCTGAGGGTGTTGGCGCTGAGACTACCACTGGCGGTCCTGCTGGGGGTGCTCCTGGTGCTACTGGAGGTTCTGGAGCTGCTGGAGGTGCTGCTGGAGCGGGTACTCATGCTGGGGGTACTCGTGCTGTCCCTGCTGTGTCTGGCGTCGCCGCGCGGCCTCGACCGTACTTCGTTCCACTCCTGCAGCAGGTTCTTGGTCTTCCACCTTCTACTGGTCCTCCTCCTCCCTTAGAGGGTCCACAGCCTGTCCCGTCACAGTCACAGCTACAGCCTGCCTCCCCCTTACCTGCTCCTTCTCCCTACGCTGGTCCTACTGGAGGTCTTACTGAGCGTCGTGAGCCTGCGTCTCGTCCTGCGTCGCCTGTTCGTACTGCACGCGCTAGTGGTCGCAGTTCGCGTCAACGCCCTCCTCCTGTCCCTGGCACGCACCGGATGTCACTGCGTCCGTCTACTGCTCCTCTACGTGCCCTTTTGCCTTCTCCTCCTTAGTCCTCTCTTCCTGCTCTTGCCGACCCGGAGTCGGACTCTCTTCGTGCTGCCAGTCCTACTGTCACGCGTTTCCTTGCTACTGTCGTCACTGACCCTTCTTTCGAGTCTTCTGCTGCGTCTGCCCTCGTTATTGAGCTCGTCGACTTTGCTGCTCGCTGTCGCCTAGACTACGCTGCTAGTCTTGTCGCTGAGTCTGAGTCTGTCTGTCCTCCGTCCGTCCGGGGTGAGTGTGCCCATGGCACGGACGTCCTCGAGGATAGGCAGGAGGAGTTCCAGTGCCTGGCAGCCGCTTCACCACATCTCTTGTCCGTACTGCTTACCCCTGAGGGAGACCCGGATGCACTTGATATCCCGACTCCGCGCTCTTACACGGAGGCGATAGAGGGTCCCTAATCCTCTCAGTGGCAGGCAGCTATGGATGCAGAGATGGCTTCCTGGAAGTCCACAGGCACCTACGTTGATGCTGTCCCCCCTCCTGGGGCGAACATCGTCAGTGGCATGTGGATCTTCGGGGTGAAGCGGCCGCCGGGTTCTCCGCCTGTCTTCAAGGCGCGTTACGTGGCTCGTGGCTTCAGTCAGTGGCAGGGAGTCGACTACTTTCAGACCTTCTCCCCCACCGCGAAGATGACCACTCTTCGGGTACTGCTGCACGTTGCTGCTCACCGTGACTACGAGCTGCACTCTCTCGACTTCAGCACCGCTTTCTTGCAGGGCAGCCTGCACGAGGAGATCTTGCTGCGCCGCCCACCTGGCTTCACTGGGTCTTTCCCTCCTGGTACCCAGTGGAGTCTCCGGCGTCCAGTCTACAGTCTCTGCCAGGCACCACGTGAGTGGCACGACACACTGAGGACTACGCTGGCGGCACTTGGGTTTGCTCCTTCTACTGCCGACCCGTCGCTGTTTCTGCGCACCGACACCTCTCTGCCGCCGTTCTACATCCTCGTGTATGTCGACGACTTGGTCTTTGCCACTGCTGACACTGCTGGACTCGCCTACGTGAAGTCCGAGCTGCAGAAGAGACACACGTGCACTGACCTGGGTGAACTGCGCAGCTACCTTGGCTTGCAGATCACCCGGGACAGAGCACGCCGCACCATTACCCTGACTGAGTCACACATGGTGCAGCAGGTCCTTCAGCGCTTCGGCTTCATGTACTCCTCGCCTCAGGCCACTCCTTTGCCTACTCGCCACTCTCTCTCAGCTCTGCCTTCGGATGAGTCCGTAGAGTCGAGTGGCCCGTATCCAGAGCTTGTTGGCTGCCTCATGTACCTGATGACCTGCACTCGACCTGACCTTGCATACCCTCTCAGCATTCTCGCACGCTATGTTGCTCCTGGGAGACACCGACCAGAGCACATGGCTGCAGTGAAGAGGGTGTTGCGCTACTTGTGCAGTACGTCGGTCATGGGGCTAGTGCTTGGAGGGCGCAGTCTAGTGGTCCTCACTGGGCACGCGGACGCTTCTTGGGCTGACGACCAGGCTACGCAGCGGTCGTCACAGGGTTACACCTTCAGCCTTGGTTCCGGCTCTGTTTCGTGGCGGGCTACCCACTCGTCTTCTGTTCTCGGCTCCAGTTGTGAGGCTGACATCTACGCCGGGGCTATGGCGGCCCAGGAGCTTCGCTGGCTCACCTACCTGCTGACCGACCTTGGAGAGCCGCCTTGTTCTCCTCCAGTCCTGTACGTAGACAACAAGGCCATGCTGGCCTTGTGTCAAGAGCAGCGACTGGAGCACAAGACAAAGCACATTGCTCTCTGCTACTTTCTTGCTCGTGAGCTACAGCAGCGTGGACAGTTGCGGCTTGCGTACGTGGCCTCTGAGGCCAACACTGCTGATGTGTTCACCAAGGCACTTGCGCCTTGTGATCATCAGCGCTTCTGCACTCAGCTGGGTCTTGTGCCTGTTTTGCCTCACTTGCTCTCTTCTTGACCTTGCTTGTACTGTCACATATCATGGAGTTTGCTCGTACCTCCATGATCCATACGGCTGCTCCCCATTTCATGTGGCCGTTTCCTACGCTGCACATCAGCCCAACTTCTGGCCCCGTGTCTTTGCTCCAGAGACCTCGCCCAAACTCCGTTGGACGGGACAGCCTGGTGATGCGTTGTCGTTTCGGGTCTGGGGCGCGCTCTCCTTTGTTCGCGATACCAAAGCGAGCAAGCTCTCTCCTCGCACTCTCCTCTGTGTCTTTCTGGGCTTCCCCACCGAGACTCCACCCTGGTAGTTCTACCACCCTACCTCGCGTCGTGTTCTGTCCTCTCAGGATGTCACCTTTGACGAGTCGGTCTGTTACTACCGACTTCACCCGCACGCGTCCCACCCGGTCCCCCTTGCACCCCTCTTCTTAGTACCAGTCCCTCCCTCGGTAGACCCCCTCCCCCCACAGGGTCCTGCTCCCTCAGGTGTGTCCCAGGTAGACCCAACCTTCTTGGATGAGCCAGTTGAGATCTCCTCTAACTCCTCTGACTCACCTGAGGGGGGTGACACCGTAGCCGACGACACGGCGACCACTCGCCGCACTCCTCGCTTGGCGACCCCCCCGGGTTTCTCGCCACGGCCGTCTTCGCCGCCTCCGCAGCCTGCTGTTGTGGACTCTGGAGCTGAGACTACTGGAGCTGGGACTGGGGGTGGTGGTGACTGCTCTCCTCGTCTGGCTACCCCCCCCCCCCCGGGGTTCCCACCTCTGCCGTCTTCGCCGCCTTTGCAGCCTACTGCTGTGGACACTGGAGCAGAGAGTGAGGGTACTGAGCCTGAGGGTGCTGGGACTGAGGGTGCTGAGATTGAGGGTGCTGAGACTGAGGGTGCTGAGACTAAGGGTGCTGAGCCTGAGGGTGCTTACTCTGGGGGTGCTGAGACTTCGTGTGCTGACTCCGGGGGTGCTACGAGTCCTTCTGGAGGTCTTGGAGCTGGAGGTACTAGAGCTACTAGGCCTGGAGGTCCTACTGGAGGTACCAGAGGTACTACTGGTGCTGGAGGTACTGGAGCTGCTGCTGGTGCTGGAGGTGCTGGAGCTGGAGGTACTAGAGGTGCTTCTGGGGCTGGAGGTGCTAGAGCTACCACTACTGGAGGTACTGGAGCTGGACAGCCACCGCAGCCTGCTCTACTCCAGACGCTCTCGCAGCAAGCGATTCGTGCGTGGGTCGTTCTGCGAGGCAGTCCTGGTGGTGGAGGGTACGGTCCTGCTGGTGCTGGAGCTACTAGTCCAGGAGGTGGTGCTGGTGCTGGAGGTGCTGGAGGTACTACTGGAGGTACTAGAGGTGCTGATGGTGCAGGAGGTACTAGAGCTGCTGGTGCTGGAGGCGCTGGTGCTACTAGTGTTGGAGGTGTTGCTGGGGGTACTGGAGGAGCTGCTGGTGCTCTTCGCCACCTTCTCAGTCTTCCGCCAGGTGCTACTGACTTCCCTATGGCAGGTACTACTCCTCAGTTACTGTTTCCACCGGCGGACCAGTCACAGTCGCCACTGCTACCGCACTCCCCACTGCCTGCTCCTGCTCCTTACACTGCGGTGACACAGTCCCTGGCTGAGCGTCGAGAGCCTGAGACTCGTGCGTCCACCCCTGAGCGTCGAAAGCTTGAGTCTAGCTTTGACCTTGAGCCTGAGCCTAGAGCTGCTGTCCGTGCTCGTGTTCCTCGTGTTCGTCACCCGCGTGCTCCGGCTGTCCCCGGCACTCATGATATGACACTCCCTTCCTCTGTTCCTCAGCGTGTCGTCCTACCGTTACCTCTTGCGTCCTCTCTGCCTAACGTTGCTGACCCTCCGCCTGACCTTGCTCGTGCGTCCAGTCCGACTATTACTCGTCTTCTTGCTACGGTTGTGACGGACCCTACATTCTCGTGTCCTGCTGCGTCCGCCCTCATAGCTGAGCTCGTTGACTTTGCTGCTGTGTACTGCCTAGACTACCTTGCGAGTCTTGTCTCTAACCCTGTCCCTGCCTGTCCTCCGTCCGTCGGGGATGAGACTGCTCTTGCCTGTACTGCCCTTGGGTGTGACGTTCTTGAGGATAGACAGGAGGAGCTGGAGTGATTTGCTGCCGCTTCACCCCATCACGCGACCATGCTGCTTGCCCCTGAGGGAGACCCGGATGCATTTGACATCCCCACCCCGCGCTCCTACAGGAAGGCGATTTCGGGTGAGTACTCCTCTTCGTGGCAGACACCCATGGATGCAGAGATGGCTCCCTGGAAGTCCACAGGCACCTACGTCGACGAGGTTCCCCCACTTGGGGCGAACATCGTCAGTGGCACGTGGATTTTCAGGGTGTAGCGAATGCTGGGTTCTCCGCCTGCCTTCAAGGCACGTTACGTTGCTCGAGGCTTCAGTCAGCGTGAGGGGGTCGACTTCTTTCAGACCTTCTCTCCCACCCCGAAGATGACCACTCTTCGGGTGTTGCTACACGTTGCAGCTCAGCGTGACTACGAGGTGCACTCCCTCGACTTCTCGACAGCTTTCTTGCAGGGTAGCCTTCACGAGGCCATCTGGTTGTGCCGTCCACAGGGCTTCACTGGGTCGTTTCCTGAGGGTACCCAGTGGAGCCTACGGTGACCAGTGTACGGCCTGCGTCAGGCGCCCTATGAGTGGCACGACACACTGAGGGCGACACTTGCGGCTCTTGGGTTTGCTCCTTCCTCTGCTGACCCGTCGCTGTTTCGATGCACCGACACTACTCTGCCGCCGTTCTACATCCTCGTGTACGTGGACGACTTGGTTTTTGCTACTAGTGACACTGAGGCACTGACCCTAGTGAAGGCGAAGCTGCAGGAGAGACACACCTACACTGACCTAGGTGAGCTGCAGAGCTATCTTGGCTTGAAGATCACCCGGGACAAAGCACGGCGCACCATCACCCTGACTCAGTCACACATGGTGCAGCAGGTCCTTCAGCGCTTCCGTTTCACGTGGTGCTCGCCACAGCCCACTCCTCTGTCTACCGGCCACTCGCTCTGAGCTCCACCTTCGAACGAGTCCGTAGAGCCGAGTGGTCTGTACCCAGACCTTGTGGGTTGCCTCATGTACCTGATGACATGCAGACGACCTGACCTCGAGTACCCTCTCAGCCTCCAAGCTCGCTACGTGGCACCCGGTAGACATCGAAAGGTGCACTTTGATGCTGCGAAGAGGGTACTGCGTTACTTGTGCAGCACATCAGGCATGGGGCTCGTGCTTGGAGGACGGGGTTCGGTGGTCCTCACAGGACACTCTGACGCTTCTTGGGCCGACGACCGGACGACTCAGTGTTTGTCACATGGTTACACCTTCAGTCTTCGCTCTGGTTCTGTCTCGTGGAGGTCCACTCGTTCTTCTTCTGTGCTTGGTTCCAGCTGTGAGGCCGAGATCTATGCTGAGGCCATGGCTACACAGGAGCTACGCTAGCTGACCTACTTGCTGACCGGCTTGGGGGTGCGGCCTCGTTCACCTCCAGTTCTGTACGTCGACAACAAGGCAATGCTTGCCTTGTGTCGCGAGCAGAGACTGGAGCACCGAACGAAGCACATTGCTCTTCACTACTTTTCTTGCACGTGAGCTGCAGCAGCGTGGTCAGCTGCGCCTTGCTTTCGTGGCCTCTCGGGCCAACACTGCTGATGTCTTCACCAAGGCCCTTGGGTCTGGTGATCATCACCGTTTCTACACTGCTCTTGGGCTTGTGCCCACTCTGCCTCACCTGTTGTTTGCTTGACTTGCTCTTGTTATACATTGCTATATTTCTCATACCTGCATGTTTTCTCTTGCTAGGTTGTGATCCGTGTACTGCCTTGCTATTATATATCTCTGCATGTGAACTGGCCTTGTGGCCACTTGCTTGTGCTCAGAAAGCGTGGTGACTTTGTGATCCACCCTGAGCTGTGTTCTCTTCTGCAGACTGGTCTTGTGACCACTTGTTGTGTTTGCTGTCCCCTACTTTGCCTATGGAGGTGCGTCAAATTACAATTGTATCTCTAGGCTACAGTAAGGTCACTCCTTAGTGAGTACAACACTTTAGGGTTAGGTTTCTCCTACCGTATGGCCCCGGATGTAGGCGCCGTCCGATTAAAGGCGTCGGCGCCTCTATCTGGAGCATGGCGCTTATGGCCGTTCCTCGATTATAAGCCCCCCCCCCCCTAGAAAACCTTAACATATTATAAGCGCATGTGTAATTTTAATCTAATTTCTTACTTAAAACGGTAACGAAATACATTTTTGCAGCGAGTCAGATTTCAATTTCGCCTCGTTTGACCCGCGAAGACCTGACTGGCTTCGCGTCCAGTCAGGATGTGCTGGCATGACGTGTCTTCGCCTTTGTGTGAACCCAGAATATCGCTTGCGCGAGATTCTGCTTTGCGATGCTATAACATTTCGACTCGGTTGAAACTTGAAATGGCAAGAAGAAAATGAACAATTTGGTGCTCTAAATATATAATTTCTTATCTTTCATTATATAAGCGCCGGCGCTTATGGCCGTTACTCAATTACAAGCGCCCCCCCTAAAAAAAAAATGATTTTTTTTATAAGCGCATATGCGCTACTATCTGGGGCCATACGGTACTTGTACTCACCTCTTGCCTAGTTCACTCATTCTCGAGAATGGCACACCTCTGTGTCGCTAAGTAGATCTCTTAGAGCCCTGGCCCAAAACCAAAACCAATTTGAGAGTCTAGTGTGGGTTGCCATGTGAATGTGATCTTCGAGACCTCCTCACATGGACGGGAGAAGTATCGTTGACCACTTGGGTACGAATTTTGATAATCCTAGACTTTTTGTGCCTTTGGACAGATACCGTGGCCAGAAGGTAAGGGCAGTGCGAAACATTTTGTGACCTTTGCATCAGAATCCCCTGCACAGCGTCAAAAGAAGGTTCAGAGCAGAACATAGAAAAGGTTTGGGAATGCAAGGCAAATTGGGTACTGTATGAATCAGTACTGGTTCCAGTCGCGATGAAAGCATGGAAAGAGATTTCGTAAAAGGCAACTGTTGGGTATACACAGAACGAAGGATGAGTCATATGGAGGTTAAGTGAGACCAAACAAAAGCATACACAGAACAAGATGATGCGAAAAAGTTGTGTGCTTCAGTAAAAGGCACGATATTCCTGATAGAAAACACTCATTCAGATGGCAACAAGCGTTCTTCTTTGTATGACGTCAGAGGTACATTACCTCCCCATCGCCCCACATCCCACGTGCACAGCTCACCCATCCCATGCATCACCCCACATCCCATCATCCCACTCGTTTGCCCATGCCTGCAATGATTGCCCATACCTGCAGAAATTGCCCATACTTGCAGGGATTGCCCATACCTGCAGAGATTGCCCATACCTGGAGGGACTGCCCATACCTGGAGGGACTGCCCAGCCTGGAGGGACAGCCCATACCACTCCAAGCATGAGCCCATGATCCCACCCGCAAAGAGCCATGACCCTCCTTCCCCATGCATCCATGCTCACTGCTGCACTCTCTCCCCAGCACACTACCCCACCTGGAAGCTTGCCCACATCCCTCCTCATCCCACCGTACCTTGAACGCCTGGCCAAGATCCCACCCACCTAGCATCACATGCCACCCACCTAGCATCACATCCCACCCACCTAGCATCACATCCCACCCACCTAGCATCACATGCCACCCACCTAGCATCACATCCCACCCACCTAGCATAACATGCCACCCACCTAGCATCACATCCCACCCACCTAGCATCACATCCCACCCACCTAGCATCACATGCCACCCACCTAGCATCACATCCCACCCACCTAGCATCACATGCCACCCACCTAGCATCACATCCCACCCACCTAGCATCACATGCCACCCACCTAGCATCACATCCCACCCACCTAGCATCACATGCCACCCACCTAGCATCACATCCCACCCACCTAGCATCACATCCCACCCACCTAGCATAACATGCCACCCACCTAGCATCACATCCCACCCACCTAGCATCACATCCCACCCACCTAGCATCACATCCCACCCACCTAGCATAACATGCCACCCACCTAGCATCACATGCGACGCACCTAGCATCACATCCCACCCACCTAGAATCACATGCCACCCACCTAGCATCACATCCCACCCACCTAGCATCACATCCCACCCACCTAGCATCACATCCCACCCACCTAGCATAACATGCCACCCACCTAGCATCACATGCGACGCACCTAGCATCACATCCCACCCACCTAGAATCACATGCCACCCACCTAGCATCACATCCCACCCACCTAGCATCACATCCCACCCACCTAGCATCACATCCCACCCACCTAGCATCACATCCCACCCACCTAGCATCACATCCCACCCACCTAGCATCACATGCCACCCACCTAGCATCACATCCCACCCACCTAGCATAACATGCCACCCACCTAGCATCACATCCCACCCACCTAGCATCACATGCCACCCACCTAGCATCACATCCCACCCACCTAGCATCACATCCCACCCACCTAGCATCACATCCCACCCACCTAGCATCACATCCCACCCACCTAGCATCACATCCCACCCACCTAGCATCACATCCCACCCACCTAGCATCACATGCCACCCACCTAGCATCACATCCCACCCACCTAGAATCACATGCCACCCACCTAGCATCACATCCCACCCACCTAGCATCACATGCCACCCACCTAGCATCACATCCCACCCACCTAGCATAACATGCCACCCACCTAGCATCACATCCCACCCACCTAGCATCACATCCCACCCACCTAGCATCACATGCCACCCACCTAGCATCACATCCCACCCACCTAGCATCACATGCCACCCACCTAGCATCACATCCCACCCACCTAGCATAACATGCCACCCACCTAGCATCACATGCGACGCACCTAGCATCACATGCCACCCACCTAGCATCACATCCCACGCACCTGGCGCGTTTGGCCATGATCCAGGCGAGCCTCTGGCGGAAGTCTTGCTGCTGCCGCCTCACCATCCCCAGGACCCTGCCTGCCCCACCTCAAGCCATGGTATGGTCCCTACCCATCCTCATCCCACGCACCTGGCGCGTTTGGCCATGATCCAGGCGAGCTTCTGCCGGAAGTCTTGCTGCTGCCGCCTAATCTCCGCCTCCTTGCCGCGCAGCCGCTTCAGCTCCGCGCCCTTCCAGTGGTGCGATCGCGCACGAGCCACCCGAATAGCATTGTCCGTTCGTAACTTTATCTTGAACCTGCAAAGAGGGGGTGGCCGCGGCGGGGGAGAGGGGGGAGCGCAGGCGCTTCAGCTCTGCGCCCTTCCAGAAATGCGACCTCGCCCGAGCCACCCTTATCGCACCGTCCGTCCTGAGCGTGATCTTGAACCTGTAAAAAGGGAAGAGGGGAGAGGAGCGAGCAGAAAAGGAGAGTAATTTCCGCCTCCTTGGCGGGCGGGCAGGCGCTTCAGCTCCGGCCCTCCTGAGCTTGATCTTGAATCCATAAACAAGGGGGAGAGGAGGGGGGAAAGAACAAGGGGAAAAAGGTTTGCCCATTCCCTCAGCTTTATCTTGAACCTGCCAAGGGGAGGGGTTGAGAAACGGGCAGAGAGGGAAGAAGGGGAGGAAAAACGGGGAGGGCGACAAGGGAATGAGATGAGAGTGTAGTCATTCCTTGCCACACCACACGTATGGCACTGTCCGCCGTCACCACAACCTTGAACCAGCAAGCTAGAAACCGGTGAAGCGGGTAACGAACGGGGCCAGAAGGAGTAGCCCAGGGGCACTAGGTGGGAACAACTCGAGGTGAAACCTAGGTTGTGTTGTGGTCGGCAAGGAGAGGCAACTGCGGCTGCCAGCCGCTGCGACGAACGCCTATGGCAGGAGGCGTGTGAGCGACCGCAGGCACGGGTGAAGGGTGGGTGCGGTCTAGCGCAGTAGGGTGAGGTCGAGTGCGGTTGGGTGTGGTCTAGCGCGGCGGAGAGAGCTCCACGACTTTAACACCTGCTCACACATGAGATGTTCCCTCACCTGCTCGCTGGTGCTCTTCCCAAAGGCCTTTCTAGGCTGCAGTGCCGTGTTTGAATGAAAAGACCGTTCCCCAAGGCTGTTCCCAAGCGTGCATGAGAGCATGGGTGGGTTAAAGCATGGTGAGGTGAGAGCATGGACGGAAGCCAATGTGTGACTTCCCCCACCCCCCTTTCCCTCTCCCCGCTCCCCTATGGCTCACTTCCTCATGGCCACGCTCTCCCCCTTCCCCCATCCCACCACTCAGTTCTTGCTCACTCACTCATCTTGCTGAGTCACTCACTCCTTAATGCCTGTCTCGCTTTTAAACGCCTCTCTCACTTCTGAATGCACCTCTCACTTCTCCATGCCTCACTAACTCGCTTCTTCATGCCCACCCTTGCCCGTCCCTCCTCCCCCCGCCACTCACTTCTTGATTGCGCGATCCACGTCGCCCTTCTTCACCTCAACGAACACACCCCTCGCCTGCCCCGCGCCCGCCGCCCGCGCCGCAACCACTGCATCGTGCACGCGCAGCGACGGCGCAGCGGAGGCGGGGGAGGGTACGGGACCGGCGGCAAGCGCACGCGGGAACGCGGCGAGGGTGCTGAGTCGCTGCCTCTGGGCCGAAAACGTGCCGAAGCTTCGTGGCAGGGGTGATCGGGAGATCGACGGCTGGGAGACCTGCGGAGCTGATCTGCTTGCGCCTGCGATCCGATCAACGGTCGGCGCGCCTTGCGCCGATATCGAAAAGCGCGGCGCGCATGACACGAGTTGAAAGCGAGCGAGGAGGTCTGATGCTGCTGGCGATGCTGGCAGAGGCGGCGACGCGTGAGAAGGGGGCGCAAGGGAGAAGGACCGTGCGGGGTTTTGGGGGACGCGCGGCAGCGACGCGGCAGACTCGAGAGAGCCGGCGATGCACGGCGCGCGGGGGATTGCGGGGCCGGCGGCGAATGCGGAGGCGGTGGTGGTGAGGGCGGAGCTCAGGTGACGCGCGGATGAGCGGAGAGCGGAAGTCATGGCTTCCTGGGCAGGCGAGTGATGTGGCGTGATGTGCCTTATCGCCTTACGTTGTAAGTCAAAAATAGACTCACTAACGGCGTGTGTCCTTGCTGGTCCCAGTTAGGGCGGGTCCCGTTTAAATGAATGGCAGTTTTGGGGTTACGTAGTAAACCTATAAAAAGCTTCTGTTTTTGAAAATTCATTTCAAGAGTGTTTATTTATGCACTCTTTGGAGCACCCTCTTGACAGCTTTCGTGGCACCGTGCCTCAAGTAGTGAAAAAAAAAAAAAAAACAAAATTCACTCGTAAATGAGATATCCTAAAAGTGAAGCCAATTACGTATCATGTTGGAACCATAAATTTTTTCCGACCTCTCAGAAATAGAATGAACGGAAATGCATGAACTAGGAAAGTGAGTGATACAAATAGCAAGCCTAGAAAGTGTTATACTCTCTACAGTGCTACTCACTACAGCCTATCATAACAATGTTCAACATTTGACACACCCCCATAAGCTAAGTGAGGGGCATCAAAGCAAGCAGGGTGAACAGACGGTCACAATACTAGTCAAAACTAGAAGCAAAGCAAGCTCAGGGTGGATCTCAAGGACACCACACAAATTCCGAGCACCCAGACTGAAATAGTAACCCCGAGTCGAACGCTGGGTCTCCAAATAGTCAGCGTAGGGAGAGTCGTAGTGACCGGTCAACACAACTAGCTGAGTCCCTCAAGCACAAGCCTCATCCCTGATGTAGTCGTCAGGTACTTCGCCACCCTCACAGCAGCTGTCCAGTGAAGAGAACGGTGTCTCCCAATCGCAACAAAGTGAGAGAGGACGCTGAGGGGAAAGGCGAGGTCCGGCCGAGTACAAGTCATCGTGTACATGAGGCAGCCCATAAGCTCTGCGTGGGGGCCAGTAGACTCAAAGGGCTCGTCGGGAAAAGGGCCAATGAGTCGGTGGTCAACGGCAAGAGGAGTGGGCTGAGTGGTGAAGAACTGAAACCCGAACCGCCGAAGGACCTGCTGCACCATGTGTGACTGAGTCAGTGTGATGGTGCGAGCGGCTCTGTCCTTGGTGATCTGCAGGCCAAGGTAGTGCTGCAGTTCACCGAGGTCAGTGCACTTGTGTCTCTTCTGCAATTCGGACTCCACCTCCGCAAGAGCTGCCCTGTCTGCTGTAGCAAAGACCAAGTCGTCGAATTACATTAGTATAAAGAAATGAGTGGAAACAGTGCGAACAAACAGCGACAGGTTGGCAGAGGAAGGACGAAACCCAAGGTTACGAAGCGTGAAGCGAAAATTGTCGTGCCACTCACAGGGCGACTAGCGGAGACCGTAGACTGGCCGCCTCAGGCTCCACTGGGTCCCAGGTGGGAAGGTGCCAGTGAAGCCATGAGGACGGCGCAGCTAGATCTCCTCGTGTAGACGACCCTGGAGAAATGCAGTAGAGAAGTCAAGGGAGTGCAGCTTGTAGTCTCGCTGTGCTGCTACGAGCAGTAACACCCGAAGATTAGTGATCTTCGGGGTCGGGGCGAAGGTCTGGAAGAAGTAAACTCCCTCACGCTGACTGAAACCCCTAGCCACCTAGCGCGCCTTGAAGACAGGCGGTGAACCAGGCGGCCGCTTCACTTTGAAGAGCCACATGCCATCGACAACGTTCGCCCTGGGAGGGGGAACTGCGTCGACGTACGTGCCTGTGGATCTCCAAGATGCTAGCTCTGCATCCATAGCCGCTTTCTGCTAAGAAGCCCACTCCCCTGACACTGCCTCACGATACGTGCGAGGTGTCGGTATGTTAAGGGCGCTGGGGTCTCCCTCAAGGGAAAGCAGCATGGCGCAGAGAGAGGGGGAAGCGGCTGCTAAGAACTCCAGCTCAAACTGCCTGTCCTCTATGACGTCACAGCCAAGGGCAGACTCACCCCCGACGGACAGAGGACGCTTTGCAAACCTCGGAACCTTCACGTAACACCTGGTTACCTTGCCTTGTGTCGAAACTTCATATACCTTCGTGTTGTACCCATGTGATCAATCAGTTCAATCTGAACCAGTTCGTCAATCCTCACAGATCTACATAGGGAGGAAATGTTTTCCACGGCTTCCTCATCTGAATTGCACCCAGCACAAGTTGCAAAATTAATATTTCAATAGCCAAGTCGTACTGGCTAGGTTTGGTGTGCATGTAATGGTTTTAGGGGCTTTAACGTGCTCACATCTGGCCTCAGGAAGCTGCCTATACCAATCCGCAGTCAGACTTGTCTTCCTACCGAAAAAGGCCCAAGGATAGAGAGGGGTTTTTCAAACCAAAGTAAGATACCCTGTTTTTTGGCAATTTCAAGTTCACGAATCATGAACTTGGAAATAAACATCATGTACTCAGGTTGCTGATATGTAGATTGATATAGCGAGCATACATAAACAATAATAGTCAAAAGTGTGCATGAGGGGCGACCTCGTGGCTGCCCTAGGTGCGGAATCTAAGGAGATCGGTGTTTTATCCTCGGGGAGAGCCAGACAAATGTGAAGGCGTTCGTCCACGTCCAAGACTTGCTCTTCTTGTCCTTGATTCGAAACAGTAAGTTGTTCTCTTCCTCCACCATGCAGCAAATTTTCTCCTCCTGCCCCATGCCTTTGCGCTCTCTCCACTCTGCTTCTCTCGTCCTCGTATAAATCCTTGCATGCAGCCGGAATGCACTTCTGATCCGCCGGAGCACCAGCCTCGCCCAGAATTCTTGCCCCTTAAGGGAGCATCACAACGCTCCAACTAAAGCTGATGAAGTGTGGTGGACATAATCGTGGCCTCTGGAAATGTTGTGCTCTCCGGAACAACAGATCCCCCAGAGAGAACATCACACGCGAAGCATTGAGCATGCGGAGGGTTTTCTTGAGCGTCGAAGTCACCACTTGAATCTTCGGACAACTGTAGAGGCAGTGAGTGTTCGAGGGTTTCACAGCCTCCACAATGTAGGCAGACCGACTTGCTGCTAAGAAACGACTCCCGCTCGCCCACTTGCAGGTTTGAGTTGTGTATTCGGAGCAAAATATCCTTTCGCTTGCTCGGTGTAGGTAGGGAATCGCGAATGGCAATGGTAATCTTCTAGTTGATGTGCCCGTTCCACATGCCTTTCCACTTCAGCTGCTTCGCAGATGGTTTTTGCCCCTCCTTCCACAACAGCTTCAATCGCTTCAGTGGCGCAATCCCTTCGTTCTCAAATATGTGGATGTCTGTAAGGTTGCACCTAAAAGAGCAAGATATCCGATGGGAGCCAGCCAAGTTTGATGTCTGCACTCCCACACCACCTAACTCCCACACCACCCAACTCCCTTAGCGTATGTAATAGTTCCCTGCTCCATAGCATGAAGCCCCTGCCTTCCGTTGCCCTGTTCCCAGAAAGGTCTTGGAAAGCGGGCCTCATAACCCTGCCAGAGGTGGGTAAACCTGCGCCTGGAATGGCGCTTTTAGCATAGTGTAGGTGTTAACCACCGACGTTCTTGCAAATGTCAGGAGGTATTTATGCTGCCACTTCTTAACATTCCTTGTTATATCCTTCACAGTTTCTTCCCATGTTGGCTGGCAACTTCTTGAAGGAGTCACCCATGCCCCGAGCAACCTTTTTGCTTCATCTCCTTTCGCCCACCTGAAGCTGTGCATCCGACCGGTCGTTCCTGCCTATGTTATTCCCTAGCGGTAAGATAACCAACTTGTCACGGTTCGTCGCCAGCCCGGACGTCAACTCAAATTTTGCAAGCAGATCCGAAAATCTGGTTTTTGCCCTCCAGGACCAAAGTGGTGTCTTATTTGTACATGATATATGCCAGTCGCTCCCCCACCTTGCTGATTCCCATCTTTCGTTTGATAACCGTCTGCGCCAGCAGCTTGACTGTACACAGAATGAGGTATGGAGTAAGAGGGCAGCCTTGTCTAACCCCAGACACCACCTCCACACCTTCTCCCATCCAGCCGTTTACTAATAGTCTTATCTGTGTCCCCTTGCGCAGGCCTTTCACTGAGCTTATGAATCGGTCTGGAAACCCCATCGACCATAACGTTCGGAAGAGATATCCGCGCGAGATGGGATCAAAAGCCTTTTTGTGTGTTGGCCCCATCCTCGCTTAGGGGGAGCCGACTTCGTTGTCGGGTGTGCGGGGAGCGCAACCGACCAACTATACTAGGGGACGCCGTCCTGGGCGCCTGGACGCCGTCCTGGGCGTCTGGATGGCGATCCGGGCACTTGGACGCCACCCTAGGCGCCTGGACGGCATCTTGGGCGTCTGGACGCCGACATGGGCGTTTTGGACGCCGGCCTAGGCGTCTGGACGCCGACTTGGGCGTCCTGGACGCCAGCCTGGGCGCCTGGACGCCGGCCTGGGCGTCTATACGCCGACCTGGGCGTCCTTGCTGCCCGGTTGACCAAGTTACACGGGCGACGGGGTATTGCGAGGTGCGCGACGGCCGCCCAGGTGTTCTTGGTGAAGCCAACCTCGATGTGGTATCTTGAGGTTGACATGCAGGATCAGGTGCAGACGTGGGCACATGGTCGGCGTGGCGTCTGCACTGTGTCGAACATATGTGTATGTGTATGTGAATATGTATGTTATTCTGATAGGCTATAGTGATGCTAGCTATAGGGGGTACAACCCTTTTAGGTTTCCTTCTTGTGCTCCCCTTCCTTGCTAATCTCGACATTCCTGTTTCCACATTCTAACATGGCACTTGAGTAGGTACGTTCCTTAGGGCCCACCAAACGTTACCTCGTGCCTGTACCTGATTTTTTTTTTTGCCTGCCCTACTGCCTAGTGCCAGTGCACGCCTTACTACCCTGACCGCGCGCGCTCATCTGCCCTGCTGCTGCGCGCCCTTGCTGCCCTACATGCACGTGCGCCCTGCTGCCCTGCCTGAGCGCCACCCTGCCCGCGCGCTATCTGCCTGCACCTGCGCCGCCATGCCTGCCCACGCGCTCTGCACGCGCACCTTGCTGCCCACCCGCATGCTGCCCGCACGCGCTTTGCTGGCCCTGCCAGTGCGCTTTGCCCACCCACGCCCTGCCCTGCCCAGCAAACGCACTGCTTGCCAGCAGCCTGTGCCTGGCCTCCGCCCTGCCCGCGCGCACTCCACGTGCGCCCTGCCTGCTCCTTGCCCATCCCCGCTGCCGCGCGCTGCTGTTGCTGTCACTTCTGCAGCTGCTACTCTTGCATGCACTACTGTTGCTGCTGCTAAGCGCTGGTGCTGCTGCTGCTGCTGCTGTTGCAAGTGCTGCTACTACTACTCAGCGCACTGTTGCTACTGCACGCGCTGCTGAGCTGTGCCTTGCCCGAGCCGCACCGCCCTGTCGAGCCGCGCCGCCCTGTCGAGCCGGGCCGCTCTGCCCGAGACGCGCTGCCCTGCCCGAGCCGCGCTGCTTTGCCCTTACTTAGCAGCACTGCCCTGTTGCTGTTGCTGCTGCTGCTGCTGCTGCTGAGCGCTGCTGCTCCTGCTGCTGCTGAGCGCTGCTGCTGCTGCTGCTGCCACTGCCACTACTGCTGCTATGACTACTCCTACTTTGCTCACCCTTGACGCCGAGGGGCATCCGATCGATTTTGAGAACTGGCTCGATGACTTGGAGTGGTATGGTAAGAGCGTTACTAGGGAGGATATCTCACTGTTTGAGCATTCCTCCGGGTCCCTCGCTACCCCTACTGAGTCTGCGGACCAAAAAGTTTGTTTTCAGTGGACCACTCGTGGCGCCACTGCGGCCCTTGCTGTCCGTGACCATATTTCGCCCGACCAGCGCACTCATTTTTGCCAGCTTAAGACGGCCAAAGCATTTTATGACGCTGTAGTCAAGCGCTGTTCCTCCCCATCTTCTACCACGATAGGCCGCCTTGTGATGTAGTTCCTCTTTCCTAAGCTCGCTGACTTCACCACTGTAGCTGACCTCATCACGCACCTACCCTATCTTGACACCTATTATCGTGCTGCTCTAGATGCCGTCTTTTTGGCTGAGAACAAGGCCCCCATGTATCTCACTCGCTATTTTTTCACGACTCACCTCCTTGACGCTGTTCGTGATCACTTCCTTTGTCTCGACACCACCAAAGTCACCATAGACTCGTTTGAGAAACGCCTCTTAGAGGCTGAGTCTGTTGCCCTCGTTGTAGTTGCCTCCAGTGGCACTCCCCTCCCCTCTGTCTTCGAGGGGTGCTCCCCCTCCTTATTTGTGTCCTTTGTTGCCTCTGCTGCTGCTGTCAACTTCCTTGGTGCAAAGGAGGTTGGTGTTGCGTATGCTTTTGCTGGGAGGCGCAAGAGCGGCAAGGGCAAGGTGGACAAGGGTGGGGGTGGTGGGGAAGGTGGGGGTGGCGGTGGTAGTGGCGGGGTCAGTCGTGGTGGAGGTGGTGGGGGAGGAGGAGGCAGTGGCGGCAGTGGAGGTGGAGGGGGTGGTGGGAGCAGTGGGGATAGTGGAGGGGATGGGGGTGGCACTCGGGGTGGAACTGGAGGGGTTGGAGCTGGAGGCTCAACTACGTGCACTGATACGTCTGGTGGTGAAGTCGGTGGTGGAGGTGGCCTGGGGGTGGACAGCTGCAGCTCTCGCCGCAGCAGCTTCGTGACTGGGCAGTCAGGCGTGGCAGCTCGGGTGGCCCAGCTCGCTGTGGGTACATCCGTCGCATAGGTCAGCTAAGCGCGGCTTGCACCCGCACTGATCACACGAAGTCTCACTTCTTCTTTCGCCTCAACGACCTGGATCGTGCGGAGCATGGTGAGTAGATAAAAACTCCAAACTGGTTAGCTTTGCTAAAGAAGGACATCAATGTCTTTGCTTGTGATTGGGACGTGATCCATGCTGGCATGTATGCGATGTATGCTACTTCTGTTAGGGGGACTGTTACTTGTGTGTGCCCAGAGTTGCTAGGGTAGAGGCTACTAGTCTTGGTGCTTTTGACTCGGCTAGCACAGGTTCAGAGCCTGACGAGGCCTTGCACACTTTTACTCTCGACTCAGGCACGTCTCGTTGCTTCTTTTGCGACAGCACCACGGTCACACCGCTCACAGTCCCTGTCCCTCTCAAACTGGCCCAGTAGTCGCGCGTGGTGCCACTATTCTCCCTTGTCCGGCGGCCCCTTCTGGCCTCCTCACAGGTCTTCACCTCCCCTCCTTCGCTAAGAAGTGTGGCTACCTCTGTCCTCCAGGACCAGTGGGTCACTGTCACCTAGCCTGGAGGCAAGCTAGTGGCGATCTGTATGGACTCGCGCACTGGTGAGCACCTCGCCATGTTCACTCGGAGGCCTGGGTCTGGCCTGTACACACTAACCACTGATTCTGCACTGATAGCTGAGTCAGGTCAGTTAGCTGCGTCAGTCGAGGTTGCTGCCTCTTGCTCATGTCGTCTCCTCATGCACCATTCTCTCCTCTGTCACCACCGTCTTGGCCACCCCTCCTTGCCACGCCTTTGTGGCATGCACTCCCATCTCCTTGTCTCTGGGCTTTCCAGGTCACTGCCCCCGATCCCAAGGTCGCTTGCGTCGCCGTGCCTTCCCTGCGTCGAGGGGCGGCAGCGCACCGCTCCTCACTCCTCGTTTCCTCCAACCATAGCTCCTCTGCAGACCCTCCACATGGACATGTGGGGTCCAGCCCAAGTCCCTGGACAGGGCGGAGAGCGCTACTTCTTGCTGGTTGTATACGACCACACGCGCAACACCACGATCTTCCTCTTGCAGAGCAAGGCGGAGGTCCGCAGTGTCCTGATCCGCTGGATCCGTGCTGTCTGCCGCCAGCTCAGTGCTCGGTTTCAGCACGACCTCCCGGTCCTGCGACTGCACTCTGACCGAGGTGGTGAGTTTTCCTCCGGCCTCCTTGAGGACTTCTGCGGTGCTCAGGGCATCCGCCGGACCTTCACGCTTCTGGCCTCTTTACAGCAGAATGGGATTGCAGAGCATGGCATTGGCTTGGTGATGGAGGTTGCTCGGACCTCCATCGTCCATGCGGCTGCTCCCCATTTTCTGTGGCCGTTTGCAGTCCGATACGCGGCTGAGCAACTCAACCTCTGGCCGCGTGCTCCCCTGCGGTGGACGGGTGAGGTTGTTGATGCATCCAAGTTTTGGGTCTAGGGTGCCTTTTCGCTAGTTCGCGACCCCCCCGCAGGGAAGCTCTCTCCCCGCACTCTCCGCTGCGTCTTCCTTGGCTTCCCTAGCGATGCCTCGAGCTGGCAGTTTTACTACCCGAGATCTCGCCGTGTTCTCTCCTCCCAGGACGTCACCTTTGACGAGTCTGTCTGCTTCTACCATCTCTACCCCCACCGCAGTTCACCCGTGCCCCTCCCGCCTCTCGCACTGGTCTCTGACCCCCCCCTGGTAGCCCCACTCCCCCCGCAGGGTCCTGCTCCCTCAGGTGTATCTCAGGTTGACCCGTCCCCCTTGGTTGAGCCAGTCAAGGTCTCCTCTGACACCTCTGGTCCAGCTGAGGGGGGTGACCCGACTCTTGCTGCCACCGTGACCCCTCGCCGCTCCGGGCGCTTGGCGGTCCCTCGTGGGTTTCCGCCTCGACCATCTTTACCGCCGTTGCAGCCTGTCGCTGTGGACTCTGGTGCTGCAGGAGGTGGTGCCACTGGAGGTGCGGACTCTGGGGTTGCTGGTTCTAGGGGTGTTGAGTGTCCTCTTGGTACAGGAGGTACTCGAGGTGCTGGAGGTGCTGGTGTTGGTGGTCCTAGTACGAGTCGGTAGGAGGCTCTCTCGCCGGAGCAGCTTCGCGAGTGGGCTGTCCAGTGGGGCAGCCGTGGCGGAGGAGCCAGCCGTCTTCGAGCGGGAGGTGCTCGGACTGTTGGAGCTGGAGGTGCTGAGACTGCTGGAGCTGGAGATTCTTCTACTGGTGGTACTGGGGTTACTAGTACTGAAGGCACTAATTCACGTCGGCAGGAGACTCTCTCGCCGGAGTGGCTTCACGAGTGGGCTGTACAGTGGGGCAGCCTTGGTGGTGGAGCTAGCCGTGCTCGTACTGCAAGAGCTGGAGGTGCTGGGACTACTTGTTCTACTGGAGGTACTAGAGGTGGTGCTGCTGTGGGTGCTGCTGCGGGTAGTCCTGGCTCACGTCGCCAGGAGCCTCTCTCGCCAGAGCGGCTTTGCGAGTGGGCTGTCCGTTGGGGCAGTCCTGGTGGTGGAGCTGGACGTGCTAGAGCTGCAGGTTCTGGAGGTTCTGACCCTGGAGGTGCTAGTGCTGCTGTTCCTGGTGTTGGCAGTTCTGGAGGTACTGGTACTAGAGGCACAGGTGCTGCTGGAGGTTCTGGGGGTGCTGGCCTTGGAGGTGCTAGTGCTGGTGTTCCTGGAGTTGGCCGTGCTGGATGTACTGGTACTGGAGGCATAGGTGTTGCTGGAGGTACTGGAGGTGCTGGCCTTGTAGGTGCTAGTGCCGTTGTTCTGTGAGTTGGTTGTACTGGCGATGCTGACAGGGGAGGTTGTGAGAATTAGAATGATTGAGTATTAGAGAGAACATGCAAGCTTACATAGGATAGGAGATCATAGGGATGTTCCTGGGCAAGATGCTTTAGCAAGGTGCTTGGCAAGATGCTTGGCAAGATGCTTGGCAAGATGCTTGGCAAGATGCTTTGGCAAGATGCTTGGCAAGATGCTTTGGCAAGATGCTTGGCAAGATGCTTGGCAAGATGCTTTAGCAAGATGCTTTGGCAAGATGCTTGGCAAGATGCTCGGCAAGATGCTTTGGTTGGGGGCTCCACTAAAGTGTGGATTAGCACTCCAACCAATGTACATCCAAAGGGGTGTATGATAATAGAGAATGTACAAGTCATTCTAGTCTATGTATGATATGAATAAAGGAGTATTCTAACAGAGGTGCTACTGGAGGTACTGGAGTTGGTGGTGCTAGTCGGCAAGAGTCGCTCTCGCCGTAGCAGCTTCGGGAGTGGGCTGTCTGTTGGGGCAGTCTCGGTGGTGAAGCTGGAGGTACTGGTTCTAGGGGTGCTATTGCTACTGGAGCCGGAGGTTCTGGGGGTGCGACTACCCAGCCGCAGCATTCTGGGCTTTGTCACCTTCTCAGTCTCCCGCGTGCTGCTACTGAGTTCCCGGTTGCTGGTACTGCTCCTCCGTTGCTGTTCCCACCGACTGTCCAGTCTCAGCCACAGCTACTGTATGGCTCCCCACTGCTTGATCCTGCTCCTCACACCGTGGTGACAGAGTCCTTCACTGAGCGTAGAGAGCCTGCGTCGCGTCCTGTCACACCTGACCGTTCTCACCGTGCTGTGCGTCCTCATCCTCCACCTGTCCCTGGCACACACATCATGGCACTTCGTCCTTCCTCTGTTCCACAACGTGTTGTCCTGCCGTCTCCTCCTGTGTCTTCTCTTCCTCAAGTTCGTGACCCTGAGTCAGACCTTGTCCATACTGCCAGCTCGATTGGCACTCGTTTCCTTGCCACGGTTGTGACCGACCCTTCTGTTAATCCTGCTTCTGTGTCTGCCTTCGTTGCTGAGCTTGTTAAGTTTGCTGCTTTGTGCCGCCTTAACTACGCTACGAGTCTTGTTTTTTACTCTTCCTGTCCTATGTCCGTCGGGGGTGAGCTTGCCCTTGGCTGTGACGTTCTTGAGGACAGGCAATTTGAGCTGGAGTGCCTGGCGGCCGCTGCACCCCACCTGGGGCGAACATCGTCGATGGCATGTGGAATTTCAGGGTGAAGCAGCAGCCAGGTTCTCCGCCTGCCTTCAAGGCGCGTTACGTTACAAGAGGCTTCAGTCAGCGTGAGGAGGTTAACTTCTTCCAAGCCTTCTCCCCCACTCCAAAGATGACCACTCTTCGGGTGCTACTGCACGTTGCAGCACAGCGCGACTATGAGCTGCACTCCCTCAACTTCTTGACAGCCTTCTTGCAAGGCAGCCTTCACGAGCCTATGTGGTTGCGCCGCTCACGTGGCTTCATTGGGTCGTTTCCTACAGTGGATTCTACAGCGACCAGTCTACGACCTACGTCAGGCGCCCCGTGAGTGGCACGACACAGTGAGGACCTCACTTGCGGCTCTTGGCTTCGCTCCCTCGACTACTGACAATTCATTGTTTCTGCGCACAGACACTTCTCTGCCGCCGTTCTACATTCTCGTGTACGTTCACGACTTGGTTTTTGCTACTGCTGACACTGAGGCTCTGTACTTAATGAAGGTGGAGCTGCAGGAGAGACACACTTGCACTGACCTGGGTGAGCCGTGGAGCTATCTTGGCTTGCAGATCACACGGGACAGAGCACGCCGCACCATCATCCTCACTCACTCACGCATGGTGCAGCAGGTCCTTCAGCGCTTCGACTTCTCGTGGTCCTCGCCACAGCCCACTCCTCTGTCTACCACCACTCGCTCTCAACTCCACCTTCGGACGAGTCCGTAAAGCCAAATGGTCCGTACCCAGAGCTTGTGGGTTGCCTCATGTACCTGATGGCGTGCACACGACCTGACCTCGCATACACTCTCAACCTCTTGGCTCACTACATGGCTCCCGGTAGACACCGAAAGGTGCACTGGGAAGCTGCGAAGAGGGTATTGTGTTACTTGCGCAGTACATCGGGTGTTGGGCTTGTACTTGGAGGACGGGTTTAAGTTGTTCTCACTGGTAACTCAGACTCTTCTTGGGCTGACGACCAGACGACTCACTGATCGACACAGGGGTACAATTTCAGCCTTGGAGCTGGTTCTGTTTCGTGCAGGTCCATTCGTTCTTCTTCTGTACTTAGTTCCAGCTTTGAGCCTGAGATCTACGCTAGGACTATGGCTGCACAGGAGCTCCGCTGGCTGACCTACCTGCTGACCGACTTGGGTGAGCGGCCTCGTTCTCCGCCAGTTTTGTACGTCGACAACAAGGTCAAGACTAGAGACTGGAGCACATAACAAAGCACATTGCTCTCCATTACTTCCTCATGCGAGAGCTGCAGCAGCGTGGTCATCTTCGTCTTGCTCACGTGGCCACACAGGCCAACACTGCTGATATCTTCACCAAGGCCCCTTGGGTCTAGTGATCATCAGCGTTTCTGCACTGCTCTTGGGCTTGTGCCCACTCTGCCTCACCTGCTTGTCGCTTGATCTTGCTTTGTACTTTGATATATAAACCTCCATGCTTCACGTAACTATGTTGTAATCATTGTACTACTTATGTTGCTATCAACTACATGTGAACTGGCCTTGTGGCCGCTTGCTTGTGCTCAGAATGTGTGGTGATCTTGAGATCCACCCTGAGCTTTGCTTTGCTTTGCTTCTTGTCTTAACTGGTCTTGTGGCCCTTTGTTGGTCTTGCTATCCCTCACGTAGCCTATGGGGGTGTGTCAAACATATGTGTATGTGTATGTTATTCTGATAGGCTATAGTGATGCTAGCTATAGGGGGTACAACCCTTTTAGGTTTCCTTCTTGTACTCCCCTTCCTTGCTAATCTTGACATTCCTGTTTCCACATTCTAACACGCTGTGCACATGACAGGGCGCAGGATGCCAACCAGCTGCGAGCATCTGTGAAGCAGGTGCGCTGCTGTCGTGCGAGTGCAATGCTATGCAGACCTTGCTACAACATTGGCACACCATGGACCTGCAACGTTGGCAAGCTGCTTCTCTGCAGCGCTGGAGCAATGCGAACTTTACAACGCTGGATCGCGGTCGACCGTGCTACGCTGAAGGTTGACCTGCATGCTTGCAAGCTCTGATGTAGTCTCTCTTGCCAAAGTTGTTGCTATCATTCTGAACCATGTTGTCAACTTTTGCAAGTGAAGCTCTTGCAAAATCTCCCCGTGAATGTGTACGTAGAGTGAACACAAGCAAACGACTAAGTAATGTAGAGATCACCCCAACACCCCGTGCCTAGCCCGTAGCTTAGCTCCCGTTGTTCGTTTTATCTTTGCAAAGTCTACGAGGAGGACAAACCAATCCTCATTGTCGTTGTGAGCTGCATCAATGATGTCGGCGACGAGTCTCACTGCGTCCGTCAACCTTCTCCCTGTTAGAATGCCATATTGCACTTGTGAGATTACCCTGCCTAGGAACTTTTTCATCCGGTCGGCAACAACCCTGGCCAGCACCTTGCAAGTAAAGTTCAGTAACGTAATAGGCTTGTAGTTGTTGAGCTGATCCTTGTCGCCTTTCTTATGGAGAAGGATCGTAACTGCCTCCTTCACCTCCATCGAGAGAACTGCTGATGATGCAAAGTCCATGGCTAGGCCATTAACCCCTTTCCCAGAAGATCGCAGCGGGCCTTGAACAACTCCTTCAACAAACCGTCTCTCCCCAGAAATTGTTCGCCTCCATCGCGCTAAAAGCTTTTTAAACCTCCTCTATGTCCAATCATCCTCTTACTCTGTTGCCTCCTAGAGCGACAATATTTTTCCCTTTGCGAGTTGTTAGTTCTCCTCCAATTGACACCTATTCTTCTCAAAAATGTCTGCGAAGAACTCTAACGCAGCGCGGAGGATGCCTTGGGAGTCTAAGACAACCCCGCTCGTCGTAAGCAACTTGGAGATTTGAGTGCTCACCTTCCTCGCCTGCACCATTGATTTCAAGTGTTGTAACGCCACTTCTCCTCTGAGTTCCGCACGCATGCCCGACATCACGTGCAGCTTGTCCTTCCGTGAGGCCCGGTATCCTTGGAGCTGCGACTCCTTCACTACTAACCGCGCGCTTGTTATTTTTCAGGCCGGGTTCCACATCGCCTCTTGCCGAAGCTCCGCGACAATAATGACAAGGTGTATCACTGTGGCCTTGACTTGCTTGCCCTTCTCCTGTGCGAAATCTCGAAGACCGGCTGCCAGCCCCGAAAGGAGTAACTCGAGACAGCTGCTGTCCATGACATCAAGCTTCTCCGCTGTCGCCTCCACTTTCCTCGGCACCCCCTTCTTGTGCACCATTGATGCATGAAGCCTCCAGAGCCTGGGACCCGAAGAGCTATCCTGATCGCGAATCCGTGGCTTGAAATAAAGTCGGCTGGCATCACGTGAGATGCTTGGATCAGTTGAGGTAAGAGTGATTGAAAGAAAAGAGTGCGGTCTATGCATGTGCAGGCTTGCCGGGCTTGCGAGAAAAAGGTGAACTCCCGCTTCTTGGATAGAGTGTCTTGAAAGCATCTGATAGTTGAAAGGAATCACAGTGGGTGAAAAGTCTATTGTTTTCTACAGTGGAGCCTAAGCGGGACAATTTATCTAATACATGATCTTTTATTGTGTTAAGATCGCGTATGATGTGCAGTTGACTAGACGGTGAAAGCTGGTCTACTACTGAGCCTAAAGTGCCGCGAAGAAAGGTTGCGCGACAAGTTGCCTTGGCCGAAAAGTAACGGGCTAGAAATTTAAGCTGTAAGCCAGGACCATGGATCTCGGCTAGCACTAATCTACCCAATAGATGTGCTAATACGTTATGAAAGCTAAGCGAGGGTGACCCACAGAACGGGGCCACTCCTATGATTTTGGATCTATGTGAGGTCGTTGCTACTACGTTAAACATGGGGTGTGTCCAGAAGGGATGATCTGAGAATGCCACTTCGTCTGCTGCTTGTCTTGACCAGTCAATAACACATTGCTGTTTGGTTTTGTCACCGAGGCCGTTCACGTTAAGGCCTGCCAAACTGATGAGCCTTCTCTTACTCATTTAATAACAGATTGAGAACCTCTACACATCCACATGGTAAGAAAAAAGGTGTCACCGACTACTGAGAGGACTAGCGCTGTTGCTACAGACTGTCTACCTAACTCCTCATGCTTCATATCCCATACCCCTTCATGACGTCGAGACTCCCCTTCTCAAGAGAAGCACAAGTGGCAGAGCCGAGCTTCTCCAGATGAATGAGATGGTTAGCGGACGTGACATGATCTGCTCCAGTCATGAAGATCTTCCCCTTTGTTTTTTTTGCAACCCACTTGTGTGCAGATCCACTCCTTCTAGTTGCCTCCAGTAGAGATCAGCACCATTGCCGGATCCAGCAAGATGGGAGTGATCAACGGCGAAGCAGGAAGAGACGCATCTGTGAGGTACAATTGGATGGTTAGCACAAGCACAAATGCAATGGTAAGCATGATCATGGTAGTAAAATCCGTTTCCGTAAATGCAATGGACCCTACCCATGGTAAGGTTCCACTTTCCTATGTTTTTGCCGCTTAGTGATGAAAGAATCATGGTTGATGTCATAATGTTGACCACTGCAGAGCAGGCAAGATAGCGCAGGGAAGTGGACCAGGTAACGGCGATCGGACTCGAGCGGGTCTTCAAGGACATGACGCATGCGATGCCTTTCCCCGGGGTGAGAATAAGCAATCCCTTGATGACGTCGGTGTTAGCTTCAGTGACTTGGTGCCGGACACGGTGAAAGCAGAAACCATCCTTAACGCCGACTGCCTCTTATGCTTCAGCTTGTAGACCGCGAGCAGCTCGCACAGCATCTTCGGGGTTTGCTTTTCCGCAACCCACTTGTGTGCAGATCTAGTCCTTCTGGTTGCCTCCAGTAGAGATCAGCACCATTGCCGGATCCAGCAAGATGGGAGTGATCAACGGCGAAGCAGGAAGCGACGCATCTGTGAGGTACAACTGGATGGTTAGCACAAGCACAAATGCAATGGTAAGCATTATCATGGTAGTCAAATCCGTTTCCATATATGCGATGGACCCTTCCCAAGGGAAGGTTCCACTTTCCTATTTTGTTCTGCCACTCTGTGATGAAAGCATCATGGTTGATGTCTCATGTTGACCACCGCAGAGCAGGCAAGATAGCGTAGGGAAGTGGACCAGGTAACAGCGGCCGGACTCCAGTGGGTCTTCAAGGACATGATGACAGCGATGCCTGTACCCGGAGCGAGAAATCGGCAATTCCTTGATGACGTCGGTCTCAGCTCTAGTGACTGGGTGTAGGACGCGGTGAAAGCAGAGACCATCCTTTGACGCCGACTACCTCTTATGCTTCAGCTTATAGACCGCTAGCAGCTCGCGCAGCATCTCCGAGGTCTTTGTCGCAGGAACGTTTCAACCTCGATCGCATGCAGGTTCCTCGCACATCCGTGTACAAAAGCCAAGCCGTCAGTATGCTGCAAGTAGAGCCAGAAGACCAGGTCGTTGGGCCCGGTGTAGTCGAATTCCATAGATCTGATGCTCATGATGTCGTCTTCTTGGAGGAGGGAGGCTTGCAGACGACTACAGCGGGTTTTTGCCAGATACGCCGGCAGGAGCTCTTGGAACTTCACTGATTTGAATATGCCGTTGGAGAGCGTGGACGACCAGATGTCCATCATCAGTGATGACCGAGGCTACCTCCAGAGCAAGAGCAAGAGCAACTCGTAACAGCAGGATCACCGTGAAGCGCGCATGATGAAAGGCCTCCGTCTTGACCTCAACTTCAAGCTCCTCGTTGACTCATCTTCAATTAAGCTACTGTCACGAGCGGCCATGCGAAGAGACGAGAGCTTCTTTTCCAGCGAGAGGCAAGAGCCACCAGTAGGCGAGTCAGTAAGAGACACGTTGCCTGGATCTTCTGGAGCCTTGCCTTTGACGTCCTTGCTTGCAGGATCAGAAGCAGCAAGCGTCAAAGGAGGAACTTCTAGCAACGAGGCCTCTAGTAGAGCCTTGGACTTCCCTTTAGGAGGCACTGTGCGATGATGAGAGGCAAACGGCTTCAAGATTTGGACAAAAACAGCTGGTGTCTGAGTTGATGACGTAACTCCGAGTACTGGCTTGTGATATACTTTAAGTCCGTAGGCATTGGATCATTGCTCTTGTTGTTGGTGATGAGAAATCAAGATTGAAGCCTTGGGATCGTGATAAGTAATAGATGTAACAGAGGTACAGTACCATTGTTGTTGTTGTTGCCGGTAATAGGTGAGAACCAAAACCTTGGGGTTAGCAGCAAACCAAAAGGAACCTTGGAGTTAGTTGTCTGACAGAAAATCGGATCTCGTTTAGCGATCAAATGCGACGCATGACATGTATACACAAAAGTAGTATCGATCGCTTTGTTTTGTAGTGAGGAGTCCGGATCTGAGATCATAAAAGTCAACTGACACCTTCACACGATCTAGGTTTGAAGCTGCACAGTAACATCCATGGCGGATTAGTTTTTTTTTTCTGTTCGACGTTAATGGCTGCGTTCTGTTGGCGCATAGGTTTGCTTTACCCCAACAATAAATTTTCTAGGAACGAGCATGACAAAGCTTGGAGCCGGAGGAAATCGTTATTGTTTCCCGAACCTCTGTTGCGGAAGTTGTGTGCGCATTACTCATGCGTGTACAAAAACGTTGAACTGGCTGTGCGCTCGAAACATCCTATGACCTTGGTTTCACAGCAAATCTCCAGCATAGCATGTACGAGTCCCATCCGCTCATCTCACAGGGTTAAAAGGGTGCACAATCTGTGCAAGGCAGTGAAAAATTCCCAAGAATTTTACATTTTTTGCGAGTTTTTGCACCTACGGGCTAGACCTCGAGGTGCTTGGCCGATGGATGGAGCTGCCAATTCGGGTTGCGTGCCGAAAATATTCGGGTCAGTGCTGCACATCCACACTTATGCTTCTCAAAATGTTTTGGTCTGCTATCAAGAATGAAAGTGTGGGTTTGACTAAGGTTGGTTGGGAATGTTGGATGCACGTCATTCTGAGTGCATGTCATCCTAACGTCCTGCCGAGTGCTCGTGCTATTTGTGCTTGCATGATTTGCATGAGCATATGTCATTATGCATGGCTGTTGGATATTGTCATCTCTGTGTTTTTCTCCAAGTCTAAATGCTTGTACTTCCTCTAGCATTCTAGTCATGCGGCTGCTGGACGTTTTAACATGGTTCGCACTCTCTAGACCATCTTAACAACTGATTCAACTTGGAGATGGTAGCTAAGCCTAAGGCGCAACTTCCTACTGAGCGGATTTGCGTTTAGTTGAGCAATAAGTTCGTCGTAAGTTCTCAACGTGACGGATCCTGAACAACAAGTGGTATCAGAGCGGGTAGTCGACTTCGAGACGACGAATCGTCATGAATTCTCAACCAATGATGTCGAGTGAGACCTTTTTCTAGTAGCTCTGCTTGCGAACTTTCGATTTGTGGTCAAACCGCGTTCTAATTCGAAGTATTTGGTCCGCAACGACGTTTTTTGTAGAATCAAAATTTCTGGCCGAATTCTCTCCAAACGATTTCTCAAGTTTCCACCGTTCATAAGGCCTCAATATGGTTGATACGAACTCCGGAGGTGCTAGTGGCGAGATGGATAGAAGTAGAGAGGCTGGAGAGCAGGGGGGAGCTGCTGGTGGAGGATTGGGGACTCACCTACCAGCCAGCCCTACGCTACCTACGTCTACTACACCATCTCCAACAACCGTGGATCCCGTGAAGGCGTTCTCTATTGAGAAATTCATGGGGGAGGACTACGAGCACTGGAGCTTCCGCATGAGGCTGATGTACACCCAATACAAGCTATTGGATCTGGTGGAGAGGAAGGAGAAGATGCCGGAGGCCGCGGAGCTGAAAGGAGCGTGGATGAAGCGATCGTTCGACACGTACATGCTCATGGTGCAAGCGGTTGGCGGACGACAACTTGACCACATCAAGGACCTCTTGGGTGATCCAGAGTGTGGCCCCAAGGCTTGGAGGAAGCTTCTGGATGTGCACTCAACGACACATGCTACCGGCATCGTGCTACTCGCGCGGCGGCTGCGCGACATCAAGTTCGTTGATGGAGAGCCGATGCAACCGGTGTTGGATGAGATGCGGGACATCTTCACGAAGCTCCAAGGAGGCGGTGTGGTGTACCCGGAGCTCGTGCAATGCGTGGAGATCGTGATACGGCTGCCGGAGTCGTGGTCTGCCCTAGCAATCAACCTCAACTCCCAACAACCCCAATGGAGCGTGGATTACATTCGCGCACGCATCCTAGAGGAGGACTTGCGGCGGCGGAGTGTGGAGCGCTCGGAGGAGGGGGCTGGCTATGGAGTTGGAGGTGGAAAGATTGGCTTCAAGAAGAAGTGGAAGGGCAAAAACAAGGATAACCCTAAGGAGGATGGCGGCGGGGGTCAAGGGGAGGTGTGCTTCTACTGCAAGAAGCGCGGACATCGTTGGCGGAAGTGCTACCAACGACCAAAGGATTGGACCCCGCCTTCATTACGCAACCTGCATGGTGGCAAGAGGAGTGGGGGAGTCATGGGAGCTAGTGGAGAGGAGAAGGAGGAGGAGAAAGGCGGCAAATCTGAGGAGTGGAAGGCCGGGTTCTTCTTTTTCGTGAACGAAGGCGCAACCGACCTCGCTATGGCTGCCAAGGCTCTCCTACACCCCCTCACCCATTGGGTGATTGACTCGGGAAGCTCCTAGCACATGACTCCTCGTGCGGACCTACTCGATGAGATTCAGCCCGCACCTATCTCTACGGTCACATCCGCGACGGGCGCCAAGGCCAAGGTCATGAGCATGGGATGCGCCAAGTTCATGGGAGCGGATGGAGAGCTCGTGGGGCTGAAGAATGTGCTGTGGGTGCCGGACTTGTGCGCGAACCTGATTTCTACCGGCCGGTTGGGAGATGCGGGTGTGAGCACCGAGACGATTGGCTCGGGGCGCTATCGTGCTTACAACGATGAGCGCCTCATTTGGGACCTGCAGTGGAAGGGAGATGTCCACAAGCGGATGTGGCAGATCCCGGTCCTCCCTTGGCGGAAATCGGGCAATGCGGCAGCGGCTGCATCTATGGAGGAGAGTGTCACCGAGGAGGAGCAGCAAGGTGTGCAAGGAGAGGAGCTGATTGGAGGAAGCGCGGCGGTGAAGGCGCTGGCTACCTCGGGCCAAGCGGATTGGGAGACTTGGCATCGGCGGCTCGCACACGTGGCTGTTTCAACACTGGAGGTGATGCATAAGGAGAAGTGCGTGCATGGGCTGCAACTGCAAGGAGATGGCGCTCACTATGGCAGCTGCGAGGCGTGCATGCAAAACAAGTTTGCGCGGTTCCCGTTTCCACGTGCGGAGGGATCAGCGAAGGCGCCGCTGGAGGTGGTGCACATGGACCTGGTGGGTCCTATGAGGACTGAGGGGACTGGGGGAGTGCTGTACTTCCTTACCATGGTGGACGAATGGAGCCGTTTCACGTGGGCGCGTCCCTTGTCCAAGAAGAGCGATGCTGCAGCGGCGATCAAGAGGGATTGGTTGCCGATGGTGGAGCGGCAAGCGATGCGGCTGGTGAAGGTGCTGAGGAGCGACCGAGGTGGAGAGTTCCTTGGAGCAGAATTCACCAAGTTCCTCAAGAGAAATGGCATCCGACATCAGCTGACCTGCCCTGGAACACCGCAGCAGAACGGCATTGCTGAGCGTGCCAACCGGACTATTGGCAAGGCGGCTAAGACCTTGTTGGGGGCTGCTGGGATGCCCTACAAGTTCTGGCCTGATGCCGTTCGCCATGTCATCACGGTCAAGAACAGGGTCTTGACGCATGTTGGCAACAAGCATTGGGTGCAGTACGAGCGTTGGCTTGGGAAGAAGCCATCTATTGACATGCTGCGTGTGTGGGGCTGCATGGGGCTTGTGATGGTGCTTAAGGAGCAGAGGCACAAGCTGGAAGTTGCTGCTGTGTGGGCTGTCCATCTGGGGATGGCTCCTGACTCGAAGGGGTGGCTGATGTGGGACCCCAAGAGCGAGAAGTCGCTGGTCAGCCGTGACGTCAAGTTTGTGGAGGAGGTCATCTACAAGGACTGGTAGCAGCAGCAGCAGCAGCAGGTGCAGATTGGCTTGCGTTTGCCGGAGATTGAGCGGTCTGCAGTGGAGGAGGTTCAGCTGCACCTTGAGGATCTCCCTGGGTCAGAGCTGACCAGTGACCACAGTGGCGGTGGTGAGCAGCAAGTTTCTGGTCCTGCTGGAGAGGAGGGGTTGGAGGATGAGTCGGCACGTGTGGACTCACCATCTCAGCCCGAGCCTGCAACAAACGCCAAGGTCACCAAGAGGAGTGTGCAGAGAGGAGCTTCACCACATGGGCAGCAAATTGCAACCCGCGAGAAGAGAGTGGCAGCAGCACCCTCAAGGCTGAAGTATAGCCGTTTGGGAGGACCCAAGCAAGGTGCCATGGCGGTTCAAGCGGATGAGGGAGAGGATGACGAGATGGCGTTCTGTTTCTTCACACCCTTGCCTAGAGAACCAGCCACAGTGGAGGAGGCACTCAGTGGACCCCAGAAGCAGGAATGGAAGGCTGCCATGGATGCGGAGTTCAACAGTCTCATTGAGAATGGGACTTGGGAGCTTGTTGAGTTACCCGAGGGGCGACGGCCGATCAACAGCAAGTGGGTCTTCAAGGTGAAGAGTGGAGCTGATGGTGCATTGGAGCGGTTCAAGAGCCGCTTGGTCGCCAAGGGGTTTGAGCAGAAAGAGAAGGTCGACTTTGGAGAGATCTTCGCTCCCGTTGCTAAGCCAGTAACACTGAGGACTTTGATGGCTGGCGCAGCTGTGAAGGGATGGCACGTGAAGCAGATGGATATCACCACTGCGTTCCTCAATGGAATACTGCTGGAGGATATCTACATGGCGCAGCCCGACGGCTATGAGGATGGGACCAGCCGGGTGTGCAAGCTTAAGAAGGCCATCTATTACCTTAACCAAGCGCCCAGGTGTTGGTACGAGAAGCTGGAGGAGGTGCTGCTGGGTGGAGGCTTCAAGACATCCCAGGCGGATCACAGCTTGTTTCTGTTTGGAGAGGGGGAGCAGCTGCTCTTGCTGCTGGTGTATGTCGATGACATACTGCTGTTCTCACCCTCCATGGAGCAGATTGAGAGGACACAGAAGCTGCTGATGGACAGTTTCAAGTGCAAGATGCTGGGGGATGTCCATTACTACTTGGGGCTGCAGATTGAGAGGGATGTTGAGAGGAGGTGGCTGAAGGTGCATCAGTCACACTACATCTCTAGTGTCATGGAGCGGTATGGTGGGACTGGGGGTCGCACTGTGATGACACCGTTCCCTGCGGGCTTCAAACTGAAGAAGGCAGCTGAGGAGGATGATGTGCTTGAGGATGAGCAGCAGAATGAGTACCAGTCACTCATTGGGAGTGTGATGTATGCAGCTGTGCATACGCAACCTGATGCTTCATTCGGAGTGGGGCAGCTGGCCAGAGTTGTGCAGCGGCCCACTGAGGAGCAGTTGGAGGTGGCAAAGCGCTTGGTGCGCTACCTTGGATCAACGGCATCTGCTGGTGTTCAGTTTTTAGCTGGCGGCCAGCTGAAACAGATTGGAGCAGATGGGGTCACGCCTGGAACCTTGAAGCTGTCGTGCTTCACCGACGCCACATGGGCCTTAGAGGATGAGGATCAGTCATCAGTTGGCAGTTTTGTGTGCATGGTCGGAGGTGGACCAGTGAGCTGGAGGTCCAAGAAGCAGAGTGAGATTGCTCAGTCTTCCGGAGAGGCAGAGTACATGGCGATGTACCATGCCATCAAGGAGATCGTGCTCCTGAGGAAGCTGCTGGAGGACATGGGAGCAGAACAGGAGGGACCTACACCACTTTTCTCTGACAGCGAGGCTGTTATTGGCATGGCAAATAATCCTATCCTCAATGGGCTGAACAAGCACATGAAGATTAAGTGGCATAGGGTGAGGCAGATGGTGAAGGAGGGGATTGTTGAGCTTCACCATGTGAAGGCTAGCAAGCAGGCGGCAGATTTTCTCACCAAGAGACTTCCCGAGAGTGCACATTGGAAGTGTGCTAAGATGTGTGGCATGGCATTGCACTAGTGTGGGCAGCAGTGTCATGAGTGCATGTGTGATTGTATGCATGAGAGTTAGCATTTGTGTGAGTATATGTGCATGCAGTTCGTTAGTCTGAGGGGGAGTTTGTTGGATGCACGTCATTCTGAGTGCATGTCATCCTAACGTCCTGCGGAGTGCTCGTGCTATTTGTGCTTGCATGATTTGCATGAGCATATGCCATTATGCATGGCTGTTGGATATTGTCATCTCTGTGTTTTTCTCCAAGTCTAATGCTTGTACTTCCTCTACCATTCTAGTCATGCGGCTGCTGGACGTTTGTACATGGTTCTCACTCTCTAGACCATCTTAACGACTGATTTAACTTGGAGATGGTAGCTAAGCCTAAGGCGCACAATCCTACCAAGCGGATTTGCGTTTAATAGAGTAATGAGCTCGTCGTAAGTTCTCAAAGTAACGGATCTTGAACAACAGGGAAACATAAACCTAACCCTAACATTTGCACCCCCATAACACACATAATTAAGACTACCACATCTGACACAACCCCATAGTCTATGTGAGGGGTGTGAAGCAAAACCAAAAGTGTATGGTCACAAGACCAGTCACAACGAAACAAAGCTCAGGGTGGATCACAACGTCACCACACACTCCGAGCACAAGCAAAAGAGCCATATGGCGAGCTCAAGAGTTCAAAGAGGTATATATAAGACGTACAAACAAGGGAAGCCGAGAACTCAAGACTACAAAAGGCAAGAACCTGTGTCAACAAGACCTAACTGCACACAACACCTCTGGTGGTCACAAGGCGGAAGCGCCTTGGTGAAGATGTCTGCAGTGTTGGCCTCGGACTCCACAAAGTCAAAGCGAGCCTGTCCATGCCTCTGCAACTCTCGTAGAAGAAAGTAGCTGACATTGATGCGCTTCACTCTGCTCCCCAGTCGCGGCTCTTGACAGAGGAGGATCGACGCCTTGTTGTCAGTGAACCAGGTCAGTGCACAGCTCGGCTGCTCACCAAGGTCGGTGAGCAAGAAGGTCAACCAATGCAACTCCTGTGCAGCCATGGCTCCAACGTAGATCTCAGCCTCAACGGTAGAGGTCGTGACCGAGGAGGAACGCGTGGACCACCACGAAAGAGCTCCAGAGCCCAGGCTGGAACAGTACCCCTGAGTAGACCTGTGAGTCTCGGCGTCGTCAGCGTAAGAAGAGTCACAGTGTCCAGTAAGTACAACCGGCTGCTGCCCTCCAAGAACCAGCCCCGCGCTTGATGTCGTCGCTAGGTACTTCGCCACCCTCACAGCAGCTATCTGGTAAACTAGATGGTGTCTTCCTGGTGCAACAAAGCGGGCCAGGATGCTGAGAGGGAAGGAGAAGTCCGGGCGAGTACAAGTCATCAGGTACATGAGGCAGCCCACAAGCTCTACGTTAGGACCACTAGGCTCAAACGGCTCGTCAGGGAAGGGTCCAGTGAGTCTGTGGTCAACAGCAAGAGGTGTGCACTGTACTGTAGAGTGCTGAAGCTCGAACCGCTGAAGGACCTGCTGCACCATGTGTGAGTTTGAGAGGGTAATGGTGCAAGCGGCTTTGTCATTGGTGATTCGCAGGCCAAGGTAGTGGCGCAGCTCACCAAGGTCGGTGCACGTGTGTCTCTTCTGCAGTTCGCGCTTCACATCAGCCAAAGCAACCCTGTCAGTAGTGGCAAAAACCAGGTCATCGACGTAGACCAGTACAAAGAACATTGTGGAGCCACGCCGAACAAACAGCGATGGGTAGGCAGAAGACGGCTGGAAATCGAGGTCAGACAGGGTAGAACGAAGGGTGTCGTGCCACTCACGAGGAGCCTGACCGAGGCCATAGACCGGTCGCCTCGGCCTCCACTGGGTCCCAGGAGGGAAAGTGTCGGTGAAGGCAAAGAGACGACGCAGACAGACCTCCTCGTGTAGGCTACCCTGAAGAAAAGCAGTGGAGAAGTCGAGAGAGTGTAACTCGTAGTCTCTCTGTGCTGCTACGTGGAGTAACACCCAAAGAGTGGTCATCTTTGGCGTAGGCGCCAAGGTCTGAAAGAAGTCAACTCCCTTGCGCTAACTAAAACCTCTAGCCACATAGCGCGCCTTGAAGACCGGGGGAGATCCCGGTTGCCGCTTCACCCTGAAGATCCACATGTCATCGACTACGTTCGCCCCGGGGGGGGGGGGAACCTCATCGACGTAAGTGCCTGTGGATCTGTAGGAGGCCATCTCTGAGTCCATGGCAGATCTCCACTAAGAGGCCAAAAGCTTTGACACTGCCTCAGCGTAATTGCGAGGAGTCGGTATGTCAAGGGCGTCGGGGTCTCCCTCAGGGACGAGCAGCATGGCGCAGAGATGAGGGGAATCGGCCGCCAAGAACTCTAGCTCAAATTGCCTGTCCTCTAGGGCGTCGCAGCCAAGGGTAGACTCACCCCCGACGGCCAGAGGACTAGTAGGAGGAGCAGCCACAAGACTGGTGGTGTAGTCAAGGCGGCGAGTAGAGGCAAACTCAGTGGCTGCGACAGCCAGAGAGGAGACAGAGGACAGAGAAGCACGTGGGTCGGTAATAAGAGAGGCGAGAAAACGAGAGAGAACAGAACGGTACGTGTGGTAGTAGTCCGTGACAGGAGTAGAGAGGGAATCAGTGAGAGCTGACTCAGGAGGAAAAGGAAGTACAGAAGGAGATGAACGAGGTGGACTTGAACGAAACAGGACAGTACGAAGGTCTGAGAGAGGGACAGGGGATGAGGGACGAGCACGAGGAGAGCAAGAAGTCCAACCGTGAGAAAGAGGAGGGGACAACGGAGGCCGAGAACGAGGGAAAACAGCTGGGGTGGGGTCAGGAGGAGGAAACGTGGGACCGTAGACAGGAGGAGAGGGAGAGGGGAGACCGAGGGTCCAAAGACCAGAGACAAGAGGAGGAGGTGGCTGCTGCTGCTGCTGCGGCTGCTGCTGTGGCTGCTCCTGCTCTGGTTGCTGCTGCTGGTGCTGCTCCGGCTGCTGCTGCTGCTCCTCTAGCCGCTGTAGCTCCAGCTGTTGCCGCTCCAACTCTCTCTCCTCTCACTTCAACTCCAGCTGCTCCTCACGGGCACGACGAACACGGGCCTTGTGCCATGTCGGGTAGGGGTGAGGGGGAGGAGTAGTGTGCGGAGCGGTGGTAGCCCCAGGACCGCTCCCCAAAGAACCAGTCGCACGACCACGGCCAGTCCCAGACTCTCCCGGTCCCGTAGGGGGCACACCCGCACCCCTAGTCATAGCAACCCCAGGTACAGCGTGACGAACACCAGCTCCTTGAAGACTAGAACCTCCTGCAGACTCGGGCTCAGCTCCAACGCCAGCACCCTCGGCACCAGAACCTCGTGGAGGCACACTCTCAGCTCCACCTCCAACCCCTCCAGAGGTAGCACCCCCAGGGTCCTCGACATGAGCACCTGCTCCCGCGGGGTCTGCAGTAGGCTATGAGGAGGACTGTGGGGAAGGGGACGGCACCTTAGGGGCTAAAGAAGAGGGAGGGGTAGCGTGTGACACACCTGACGGGGCTGGACCAGGGGGGCGGGGCTATACCGGAGGGGCAGGAGGGGGGGTGGGAGTCAGAAAGAGAGGGGGAGGAGGAAGCGAAAGACCTCTACAGGGGTACCAGGTGTAGTGGAGGACTGACTCGACAAAACGAACGTTGCGGGAGTCAAAGAACCGGTGAAGGGGAGGGTGGTAAAGGGTGAAGTCAGAGGAATCTACGGGGAAACCAAGGAAGACACAGGGAAGGGCGCGAGGGGAGAGCTTATCCGCGGAGGTGTCGCGAACAAGCGCCAAGCAGCCCTAGACACGAAAACGCGACGCAGCACCTAGGGACTATCAAACTATAGTTCTAGTCTAGGTGTTCTCCCTTGTGTTATTTTGTACTTGCACTACAGTTAGGTTTTGCATATATCTTGTTTGTACTTTCTGTTTTAGTCAATTTTACATTGTGACAGGGACCTGGTCCAAAGACTGGTCGGTGAAGCCTCTGGCCGAGAGTCACGTGGCGAGAGGTTGAGCTAGTGAGCGGCACACCGAACCGCGTAGGGCCACACAAAATGGGGCGCACAGGCATGGATCATGGAGGTGCGTGCAATCTCCATGACCAAGCCTATGCGGCGCTCAGCAACCCCATTCTGCTGTGGGGACTCTTGAAGCGTCCATGACTGACGGATGCCCTGCTCGCAACAGAATCCAGCGAGAATGCCAGAGCGAAACTCACCCCCACGGTCGGAGTGAAGATAGCTGACACGACGACCACAAGTGTCCGCAGTGGTAAGTAACCATCGGATCAGCGTAGAAGTCACCTCAAACGTCTTCGCTAGGGGGAACACTGTGGTGTAGCGAGAGTAGTCGTCAACGATCACCAGAAAGAAACTCTCTCGCTCAGGGCCAGGGCGAGGGGCGGGGCCCCAGACATCCAAGTGGAGAGTCTTGAAGGGCTCGGTGGCCGGACGAAGGGAGGAGTGAGGGGTGGCGCGCTGCCAACCCTCGATGCAGGGACCGCAAGGTGGTGCAAGCAAAGGCGGCAGCAACGACAAGACTCGCGAGAGGCCTAAGACAAGACGCTGACTAGACATAGCACGCAGGCAAGGAATGGACGGGTGCCCCATCCGGTGGTGCCATAGATCGGTGGGGTGGGCAAGTGACCGGCAGGAGCAAGACACAACAACAGGACCAGACATGGGAACCTGACCAGACACAACTACCTTGTGAGAAGCGGCAACCTGGTGAGACGGGGGAACCTGACGGGGGGCAGTGACAGTGGTCGGGGGCAGTAGCTACTGCTGCTGCTGGTGCTGCTGCTGCGGCTGCTGCTGCTGCCATTGCCGCTGCTGCTGCTTCTGCTTCCGCTGCTGGTGCTGTTGCTGCTACCGAGGGCCAATGTGAAGTGTGTAGAGACCAGAGCCCAGCTCAGCGGTAAAGGTGGTCAGAGGCGCATACGTGTCCCCGTCGACACAAACCGCAGTCTTGCCAGAAGACTCAATCCACACACCCACGTGACTACTTACGAGCAGCCTCACACCCACCAAGTTCCTGGAGAAGGAGGAGACGTGGAAGCCCATCAGCGAACTCGAGGGAACTGGAAGGGTAGTATTGTAGCAAGCAGTGACTGGTCCCGAAGTGGGATCAGCTAGTACTACAGAGATCGGCGCAGGAAGCGGAGTAAGAGTCGTGCGGAAGAAACAGTGCGAAGCTCTGGAATCCAGGGTGAACGACAGCAAAGTGTCCTCCAAAGCAGCTACTGGACTAGTGTCTACACAAGTACCTACGCTAGCAACAAACACCTCAATAACACAAGCACACAAGCTAACAACACTCGAGTAAACCGAGTCAGAAGCACTAGAGTCAACATTAGCATACATAGCATGAGGATTTCCTAAGAGATCAAGCAATTGAGAAGCCGACTTGCCCCACAGAGCGGGGTCGTATCGCTGAACAAGGGGAAGCCAGTCAGGGGCAGGGTCGTCGACCCCGTAGGCCGCAAGAAGTGTGTCAGTGAGCTGAGCAAAGCACTGACCTAGTGGGTGGGTGCGGCCACAGGGGAGGCCTCGGCGAGTACCTGTCTGAACGAGATAGGTGCAGGGAGGGTAGACGACACCACGCAACAGCTAACGCGGTCCAGACCCCTACCCCAGAGCTTGCTGCTGCCGCTGCTACGAGGGGAGGGGCTGCTGGTCCTGCTGCTGTCGCTGAGCCAGGTACCACGCTGCTGCTCCACCCCCTGCAGCTGGCAGACCAGTAGGTGGCTGACAAACCCGGGCGTCACCTCCACCAGCTGAAGCAGGGGAGTCACCAGTTGCTGCATAAGGCGCTCCTCCAGACCCTGCACTCCCGCCACTTCTGCTCGCCACGTCACCCCCACCGCCTTCGCCACCTCCGCCCGCACCCTGACCGCCTCTCCTGCCGCTCCTATCCCTAGTCCGCGAAGAAGTCGTAACAGCAGCTGCGATCATGTGATTAGCGGCAGTGGCAAGGGAGCCCGTAAAGGTGGGCACCTGAGGGACAGTGCACCCGTGAAACAGTGGAGGGGGCACAGCACTAGAGGCGGAGGCAACTGAGCGGAGGTTGCTCTCGACGTCCTTGAGGGCAGACTCAAGGACCTCGATAGTGAGCTTGCTAGGGTGCTTTAGAAGAAGCGCGTCACGAACCGAGGCAAGGTGGTCAGGCTGGCTAGTGGCGATGAAATATCTAGTAATCGCCATAGGGGGAGGGAGCAGTGCAAGTTGTTCGTCAGTGCTGGCAGCGCGATAGCTGGAATCAAGCGAGCGCAAGTGAGCGATCAAGTCAGCAGAGCGCTCAAACGAGGCGAGGTCAGGAAACAGGAACGGGAGGAACAGGCGACCAAGAGAGACAGAGGTGGGAGTAGCATAGCGGGCCTTGATCGCAGTCACGAACTCACTAGCCGAAAGAACCTGAGTGAAGTGGGCCTCCTCAGACTCAGGGAGGAGGCTGCTGAGGGTGATGCAGGCCGCAGCGTCACGCAACTTCCACGCTGTGAGGTCAGCACGTTAGCGAGCATAACGATCTCTGGCTGCATCGCTAGGGTCAGTGCCTAAGGGTGCACGATTGTCGGACTTAGGAAGGTCGCCAGAAGCGTGCGCCCACAGAGACTCATCCGCCTGAACCTTACTCTCTAAAAGGCGGCGCGCACGTAGGAGCCAGGCGGAGAACTCAAGCGGCCTACCCTCGGCGTCAAAGCGCAGAACCCTGAGGGTCGCCAAAGAGGTAGCGAAGGGGTGGGAACTGCTGTTGCCGGAACCCTAAACGCCTGAAGGGCCTGCGTAGAGCGTGACAGACAGTGCGGCGCGACGGGACAGGACGCAACTGGCAGGAACGGGCGCAACAGGCGCGGACGGGCAGAGTGCACCGGGCGCGAAGAACGGGCAGGGCGCACGGGGCGCGACGGACGGGCAGTGCGCACGGGGCGAGACGGGCGGGCAGGGCGCAGCGGGGGCGCGACGGACGGGCAGGGCGCACGGGGTACCACGGACGCGCAGGGCGCAGCGGGGGCGCGATGGACGGGGGAAACAGTGCGACGCGGGCATGGGATGCGACGGGCAGGGGACGGGACGGCAGCGCGACGCGACGGGCAGGGGACGGGACTGGCAGCGCGACGCGATGGGCAGGGGACGCGACGGGCTAGGGACGAGACTGGCAGCGCGACGCGACGGGCAGGGGACGCGACGGGCTGGGGACACGACGGTCAGAGGACGCGACGAGCAGGGGACGGGACAGGGAAGGGGACGGGACGGGCAGAGGACGGGACGAGCAGGGGACGGGACGGGCAGAGGATGCGACGGGCTGGGGACGCGACGCAACGGGGAGTGCGAGCGCTACGGGCGCTTCGTAACGGAGCGGGCACGCACTAAGGGCGCTACGGGACGAAACAGGTGCAGCGGGAACAGTCGACTACGTGCAACGGGTGCGAGAGGCTCTAATGGGATCCCACTGGATCCTAACTTGGGTGATACCATGTCAAGAATGAAAGTGTTGGTTTGACTAAGGTTGGTTGGGGTACATAAACCTAACCCTATCAGTTGTACCCCCTAAAACACATCACTAAGACTACCACATCTGACATCTGCCCCAACGTAAACATCCTAAAGGTTGTCTCGCAGATACGTCTCGCCCAAGACATCCCTTCGTGGTAATTTTAAGAGGGTGCACTCCTGCGCCGGAGCCTCTGAGCGCATTACTTGTCCGTTGTTGGCGCATTACTAATGCACCAACAGAACGCAATGCAGCCAATGTGCCCTAGCTCATTGTATTGTTTAATTAGATAGTGCAATTTTAGCTGACTTTCTCGATTGCACTAGTAACAACGTGTTACAACCCAGGTCTGATAAAATAGTGATCAACACGCACACCCCCCCCCCCCCCCCCAACTTTCCAACATCTACGAACGCATCCTTTGCCACGCACCATTGCAACTATCATACGTTTGACCCTCCCCCGCTAGCCCACTGGAATGGCGCATGACCGCGCGACTGCTTCTGAAGGTTGCCGAAAACTTATATACTCATGGTGAGGTTTGCGTGTAAACCATGCGCTGTAACGCGTACGGCTCGCTCCGGGATGTAGCTGCTTGGCGTGTAGCAAGCAGTTACGGTTAAACCCATCGCGTCAATTGCGGCGAATGCTGCGTCGAGCGTAATTCCGCGAGGCCGCAAAGGCAGCGGCGGCGCAAGCTCGTCTCTGCCGCTTCCCCCCACGCTTCTCGCCCCGCAGTTCCCCCGAGCAGCCGAGGCGACTTGTGTTTTGAGTGACTCGAGTTTCACACAGCCGCTCCTGCCCGGCGCTGCCTGCTGGGTGGTTTTTCTCGCGCGGGGGTCGTCCCTTCGCCGGGAAATGCGGTTCCGCACGCTGCCGGGGGCGAGGCAGCGATTCCGCAGTGTTTGCGCCCGCACTCGTCGCACGCGCTGTGCGAGGTGGCAGCGGGGGAGCACTGGACGCCCCGTGCTTTTGAGACCGGAACAACCGTTGCCATCACACGTGCCCACGACCCCAACAACACGCTCCCTCGAACAACTCTCGCCATCACTTTTCCCCCGCCTCTCCCCTACCTCTTCTCCGCTACCCCCTCTCCACGCCGCACCCCCACCCCAACAACCCCAATTCTCCATTCCCCCTCTTCCCCCACCTCCGACCCCACTTAAACCCCGTCCCTCCGCCTGAATCCCCACTCAACCCCTTTCTCGTTCGAGGGCCAATGGGGCCAGCTCGTTTGAAGCACCAATTGGCCCTCTAACGAGAATGGGGTTGAGTGAGAAAGGGTAAGGGCCGCGCAATGCCCTTCTGGCTTCGCCACCTCTCCCGTTCGCCACCTCTCCCGTTCGCCACCTCTCCCGTTCGCCACCTCTCCCGTTCGCCTCCTCTCCCGTTCGCCATCTCTCCCGTTCGCCATCTCTCCCGTTCGCCACCTCTCCCGTTCGCCACCTCTCCTGTTCGCCACCTCTCCCGTTCCCCTCCTCCCCCGTTCCCCTCCTCCCCCGTTCCCCTCCTCCCCCGTTCCCCTCCTCCCCCGTTCCCCTTCTCCCCCGTTCCCCTTCTTCCCCGTTCCTCTCCACACGGAGCAGCCTCCCTGCGCACGGAGCAGCCTCCCTGCGCACGGAGCAGGCGGGCGGGCAGTTGGGCACAGCAAGATGCGCATCTCCCCTGCCGGCCTGCCCCACTGCGTTGTGTCGCCATGCCTCTCTCTCTGCTGGGCTGGGAGACACACCACACCACCCTCCCCCTTCCCCTTCCCCCAATCCCCACCTCCCCACCTCCCCCTCTCCCCCGATCCTCACATCCCCACTCCACATGGCAAAGCCTCCCTGCGCACTCGCAGCCGGGAAGGCATCTCCTCGCTGGCCACGGGAAGGCATCTCCTCGCTGCCCACGGGAAGGCATCTCCTCGCTGGCCACGGGAAGGCATCTCCTCGCTGGCCACGGGAAGGCATCTCCTCGCTGCCCACGGGAAGGCATCTCCTCTGTGGCCCGCCTCAAAGGTCCTCTCCCCTGGGACAGCTTTTCAGGCGCCTCAAAGGTCCTCTCCCCTGGGACAGCCATAACAGCGGGCAGCACTGATGCACCGTGCAGCGCCATCAGGCGTGGAGTGGAGAAGCGCCCTTCACTCCACCAGCCCCCATCAATTCAATTCAACCCCGCCCCATCCCCTTCCGCGCATGCCATACCTTCAGGGGCCTCAACCAGGATGGGAGGACTAAACCCCTCCACACTCCTGTGAAAGCGCCTTTCATCCCTTCCAACCACCCACATCAGCCCAACTAGCCCTTTCTCACCCTCCACGCATTCCCCGCCCCTTCCCGGGCGTGTGAAGTGAATGAAGATGGGCGGGTCACGGGCGCGCTGGTGCACCCAGCAGCACCACGAGCCCGGGAGAAGCGCCATTCTACTCCTCCGCCCCTCCACACTTTGTTTTTCAACTCGCTCCTGTCCTCCATGCATCCCTCACCCCTTCTCCCTCCCCCTCCCCAGGGGAGCGAACGAGGGTGGGCAGCTGGGCAGGCGGGGGTGCACTGGCGCACTGAGGAGCAACACAAGGCAGGGAGAAGGCGCTGTTCCCTGGCCCTCACCCACCAATTCAACTTGCCCCTTTCCTCCATACATGTCCCCCTTGCAGGGGAGCGAACGAGGATGGGCAGCTGGGCACGGGCGCACTGGCGCACTCAGCAGCGCTGCAGCTGGTGCCGGCGCTGGCAGGGGCGGACGTGGTGCAGCTGGTGGGTGGCAGCAGGAACTCCCTCGCCCTCACACAGGATGGCCGGGTGAGATGAACAGTATGGGTTCCCTCCCCAAAACGTGTTTCCTTTGCACCTATCTCTTGCATTCCCCAAGGTCCAAAACGTTCTTCCCCTCTTCCTTACCCCATGTGCCGTCTGCACAGCACCAATGCCTGTGCTGCTCTCGAACCAGCACGCATCAAGCCTCCTCTTTCCATCCTCGCCTTGGTCCATCCAGCGTGTTCACTGAGGAATGTCACCTGTGCGGCGATATCACCCCTCCCCTCCCCATCCGCCAGGTGTCCGTGTGGGGTTGGCACAGCACCTACACTTGTTGCAGCCACCCACACAAAACCCCCTCCTCGCCCTTAAGGACCTTACGAGCCCCACTCACTCTCCAGGTGTTTGTGGGGATGGAACCAGCACTACACAACTCACACCCTTCCTCCTATTCCCCTCCTCTCCCCACCGCCCCTCTCCTTCCCAGCGTCCGCTACCCACCAGGTATTCGTGTTGGGAATAAGCGAAACCAGCACTTGTTGAACATTTTCTCTTCCCCCCTCCTCCGTCCCCCTCCCTCGCATTCCCAAGTGTCCGTGCAGGGGTGGAATGAGCCCTTTCGAAAACATTCAACACCCCCCTCTCCTCCCCAATTACCGACCCCCACCACCAGGTGTTCCTGTGGGGGTGGAATCAGCGCAGCACGTTGGGCCATCCACCCGCCCCGGCCGCCCCGCGAGAAGCCGTCCCCTGCCAGGTCAGCTGCCAGGTCAGGTGCCAGGTCAGGTGCCAGGTCAGGTGCCCGTGCCTTGTGTGCTAAACGCTTCCTTTCTCCCGTTCCATCCACGTGCAGGTGGAGTCGCTTAAAGACGAGAAGATCGTGCAGGTGAGCTGACTCAGCTTGCAGGTGAGCTGACTTGGCTTGCTGGTCAGCTGACTCACCATGTATGTGCGCTGTCTCAGATGATTTAGCTGTTAGCTGTCATTGTTACCTGCTGTCATGATTTAGCTGTTATGAATGCCCATCTCTGCTGCTCATTCCTTCTTTTGGACTGCTGACATTGCAGGCAGCCGTTGGAGGATGGCACTGTCTAGCCGTGAACGAGAAGGGGACTGCTTTCTCTTGGGGTGGGTCTGTCCGTCCTTGCCCTCCTGCACTTCCTCGCTCGAGATTACTCCCTCACACCCAGAAATGCTCCACATTGCACTGCAGTGCGTTGTATTTCATGCCATGCTGCCAGCTTGGTAGATTAGGGCCCACATAAAGGGGATGGTCTCTTCGTGTATCTACTGTTGAATTGTGCCGGTGTTGTTCTTGTCTTGTCTCATGCGCCTCGCTTCCCTCTTGCTGAGGTGACAATTAGCAGGGCAAATGCGACTCCATATCGGCCCACAAGCTGATGTGGTAACCATGTTACCCTGTCATGTTATGTGGAACCGTGTCGGTCACCAGTTACCTTCTTATCCATTATTTTCCCCCATTTTAGGCGGCAACGAGTATGGGCAGTGTGCATCCAAGGTGGCGGACAAGCTGATGTGGTAACCCTGTTACCATGTCACAGTGTTACCTGGTACCCCCTGTTTTACTCTCCCTCCCAGGCGGCAACGAGTACAGGGAGTGCGCAGCCAAGGTAGCAGACAAGCTGTACGGCAACAAGCTGATGTGGTAACCCTGTTACCTCATTGTGTCACCCTGTGTTCCTCCCCTCCCAGGCGGCAACGAGTATGGGCAATGCGCAGCCAAGGTAGCAGACAAGCTGCACGGCAACAAGCTGAGCGCCCGCGACATCCTCTCGCCCTTCCCCTGCGTGCCCCAGCTGCGCGTCAAACAGGTGAGAGCGGTGTGAGTAGGTGAGAGGTGGGAGCAGGTGAGAGCTCTGTCCCCCTTGTCCCTCTGTCTGCTCTTCTCTCTCCTTTTCACTGTGTCATCCTTCCCACTCTCGCTGGTGAGTCCCGCCTCTTTGTTTGCCTTACCGCTTTCATCTTTGTTTGCCTTACCGCTTTCATCTTTGTTTGCTTTACCACTTTCATCTGCGCTGCGCACACCTCCACTACTGCATGCCCTTATTCCCTATCCCACCATGACCGCATGCCCCGATACCCTATCCTTTCCTATGCCCCCATGCCCCCATGCCCCCAGGTGGCGGCGGGCGGCACGCACTCCGTGGTGCTCACGAGGGAGGGCGAGGTGTGGGTGTGGGGACAGCCCTGGCCGCCCGCTGACGCGTGAGTACAGGAGAGTGTGACTGGCTGTCAGTGAGTGCATGTATCGCATTGGGCTGTGACCTGCTACCTGCGACCTGCTACCTGCGACCCCATGCATCCCCCAATCTTCCACCTCCATGTTCCACTCATGGACCTGTCTGCCACCTGGCCTTGCGGTGCGGATGGACGGCCATGTGCTGCCGTGCGGATGGACGGCCATGTGCTGCCGTGCGGATGGACGGCCATGTGCTGCCGTGCGGATGGACGGCCATGTGCTGCCGTGCGGCATGCCGTCACCTCTCGCCCTCCCCGTCCCCCGGCCTTCTTTCCCCATTCCCATCCCCCATCCCCCTTCCCCCATCCCCCATCCCCTGTCCCCCTTCCCCTATCCCCCATCCCCCCTTCCCCTTCCCCACCAGGAAGCACGTGTGGGTGCCGGCCAGAGTACCCGGGCTGAAGGGCGTGAGCAGCATAGTGGTGGGCGCGTTTCACAACGTGGCGCTAAGGGGGGACGGCCGTGTGGTGGCGTGGGGAATTCTGTCGTCTCAGTAGACACCTCTTCGCCCTCCCCATCCCCACATCCCCCATCCCCCCCTCCATCGCCATCCCCATATCCCCCGCCCCCCCTCCTTCCCCAGCAAGCAGGTGTGGGTGCCAGCAAAAGTACCCGGGCTGAAGGGCGTGCGGAGCATAGCGGTGGGCGCGTTCCACAACTTGGCATTAAAGGGGGACGGGCGAGTGGTGGCGTGGGGCAGCAACGAGTATGGGCAGCTGGGCACGGGGGACACGCAGCCGCGCTCGCTGCCTGTGGACCTGCCTCAACTCACCCACGCTCATGTGGTGCGTGCTGCTTGCATGCTGTCACGACACCTGCGCGCAATCTGCTTGCACCCTCACCCTCATTCCTCACCAGCTCCGGGGGGGCCTCAAGACCCCGTTCACCACTTCCTGCATGCTGTGCTCCCCCCGTGTCCACCCTCAAGTGCTCAAGTGGTTCTTCAACTCTCACGAACGCTGCAGTTGCAGCAAGGAGAACCCGTAGTGATTGGTTTGGCCCAACACTTGCAGCCGTGCAATGCGGCAGAACCAGAGACATGGATCTTCTGCTGTGGTTCTCTTGCACTAACCCATGCAGGCACCCGCACGCATGTGTGGTTGAGTTCCTGCGGGTATCCTAATTCATCTGCCCTCCTTTAATGCTGCTGCGTGCACGCATACGTCAGCACCTCTTGCAATCAATCACTCGCTTGCCCCGTTCTCTCCCTGCTCCTTGTGCTTCAGCTGTACTTTCTCTCCCCATTCGCTTCTGCCCTGAACCACACATGCATGGCATGGCATGGCGGCGTGGCATGGCATGGCATGGCATGGCATGGCACGGCATGGCATGGCAGGTGGACATAACAGCAGGGGGGTGGCATTCCATGGCAGTCAGTCGCTCCGGACAGGTATAGTCAGATGCAGTGTGTGATGCAGGCAGGCAGGATGACAGTGTGTGATGCAGGCAGGCAGGATGACAGTGTGTGATGCAGGTAGGCAGGATGACAGTGTGTGATGCAGGTAGGCATATAGATTTTGGATTGGGTTCTTGAGCCTACAGCATTCTCTTGAGCCTACAGCATACTCTTGAGCCTACAGCATACTCTTGAGCCTACAGCATACTCTTGAGCCTACAGCATACTCTTGAGCCTACGGCATACTCTTGAGCCTACAGCATACTCTTGAGGCTACAGCATACTCTTGAGCCTACAGCATACTCTTGAGGCTTATTACCACTCACCACCACCCCTCACTTATCTCTATCTCCCATACCCGCCATCTATTATCACCACTCTCTATACAGGTGTGGGCATGGGGAAGAGGGGAGCACGGGCGGATGGGGTTCGGCGAGGACAAGACAATCAAAGCCGTACCAACGGTGGTGACGCTGCTGGCGGGAGAAACAGTGGTGCAGGCCTCGTGTGGTGGCACACACTCCCTCGTTGTCACGCTTGATGGGCGAATGTTCACTGTGAGTCTCTGTTGGTGGGCGAATGTTCACTGTGAGTCTCTGTTGATGGGCGAATGTTCACTGTGAGTCTCTGTTGATGGGCGAATGTTCACTGTGAGTCTCTGTTGATGGGCGAATGTTCACTGTGAGTCGCTGTTGATGGGCGAATGTTCACTGTGTGAGTCGCTGTTGATGGGCGAATGTTCACTGTGATTCAGGCAGGGTGCATTCCTGGGAAGACGCACAAAAGGAGGCGTTCCAAAAACAGTGTACCACTCTGCACCGCATCACACCTATGGATCAAATGTATGCACCGCACCGTATCTCGTCTTTCATGAATGCAAGGTTTTTGTGACGAGTGCCAGGAATGTGTTGATTGGCGAATGTTCAGTGTGAGTCACAGCAGTCTCGGTATTCATTGAATTTGCCACACTCTATTGTGTAACCTCATCCATACCCATTGCCCTCCTCTCTATCCGAACCTCCCTTCCCAGTTTGGCAGAGTGGACGATGGCAGGCTCGGGCCAGCAGGCTCGGTAACAACAGGCGACCTGGTCAGAGTTCCTCTCCCAGGGGACCCCGATGCTACCTTCCATCCGGATGACCATCCGAACCTGCATAGAAGGCTCGGCAGCATCAGCCGCTCCCTCAGCAACTCCTCTGAGCAGCCAAGAAGCCGATGGCGGGCGGCGTTTGCGGTGTGCGGTGGTCGACATAATTTGGCATTATTGTGTCCGGAGGAGGATTTGAGTGAGGTGAGCTGCCATTTGCCATGGCATAAGGCACAAAAGGAGAGAGAGGGGAAAAAAGCGCAAGAGGGGCAGGTGCAAGGGGCAGGGGGGGCGGAGGCAGCAAGCAAGGCAGGGACAAGTGGATCGGACGCAGGAGACGGCAGCACACAGCAGGGTGGAAGCAACGGTGATGGAGAGCGTGCAGAGGGTGCTGCGTCCATAGATGGTAATGACACGTAGGTGGATGGAGGAGTTCCTGTAGCTCACTGCAGTAATCCATACTAGCCTGAATGTGTCACACACACTGCCCTCTATTAAGAGCGTGTTCCTACGGGCCCCTATCAGGCCAGCCCCTTGTCAGACTCGCCTCAAACACCAGAATTTCGGAAAAAACGCATTGTGTATTAGACAGTTTGATCGTTTGTGAAGTGCGCGACAAAATGCGTTGGGTGACGTGGCACTGCGCAACGGTCCCGAAAGGTTGCAAAAGAACAAGTTTCCGAGTTCAGACAAATTTCAGGCGATTGAAACGTGTGTTTGGCGGAAAATTCTTTGTATGCTTCTGTCAGAATGAGGAATGGATGTTGCATTGATGTTGGTTGGGGTACATATGACAAACCCTAACTTCTGTACCCCCTAAGACAAACCTCACTACAGGCTACAACATTTGACACACCCCCATAGCCTAAGTGAGGGGTGTCTAGCAAAAACAAAAAAGAGTACGGTCACAAGACCAGTCCAAAAGAAAACAAAGCTCAGGGTGGATCACAACGTCACCACACACTCTGAGCACAAGCAACAGTGGCCACAAGGCCAGTCCAAGAGATCACAAGTATATATAGTAAGTGTACAGACGAAGCAGGCAATAAACTCAAGTCTACGCATGACTAGAACCTGTGTCAACAAGGCCTAACTGCACACAACACCTCTGGTGGTCACAAGGCGGAAGCGCCTTGGTGAAGATGTCTGCAGTGTTGGCCTCGGACTCTACAAACTCGAAGCGAGCCTGTCCACGCCTCTGCAACTCTCGCAGAAGAAAGTACCTGACGTGAATGTGCTTCACTCTGCTCTCCAGTCGCGGCTCACGACAGAGGAGGATCGACGCCTTGTTGTCAGTAAACAAGGTCGGTGCAGAGCTCGGCCGCTCACCAAGGTCGGCGAGCAAGAAGGTCAACCACCGTAACTCCTGTGCCGCCATGGCACCAGCGTAAATCTCAGCCTCAGCTGTAGAGGTCGAGACAGAAGAGGAGCGCGTGGAACGCCAGGAAACAGCTCCAGAACCCAGACTGAAACACTACCCCTGAGTAGACCTGTGAGTCTCAGCGTCGTCAGCGTAAGAGGAGTCACAGTGACCAGTGAGTACGACAGACTGCTGCCCTCCAAGAACTAGCCCCACGCCTGATGTAGTCGCTAGGTACTTCGCCACCCTCACAGCTGCCGTCCAGTGAACAGGACGGTGTCTCCCTGGCGCAACAAAGCGCGCAAGGATGCTGAGAGGGAAGGCGAGGTCCGGGCGAGTACAAGTCATCAGGTACATGAGGCAACCCACAAGCTCTGCGTAGGGACCACTAGGCTCAAACGGCTCGTCAGGAAAGGGACCAGTGAGTTTGTGGTCAACAGCTAGAGGTGTGCGCTGTACGGTGGAGTGCTGAAGCCCGAACCGCTGAAGGACCTGCTGCACCATGTGTGACTGTGAGAGTGTAATGGTGCGAGCGGCTCTGTCCCTGGTGATCTGCAGGCCAAGGTAGTGGCGCAGCTCACCAAGATCAGTGCACGTGTGTCTCTTCTGCAGTTCGGACTTCACGTCTGCCAAAGCAACCCTGTCCGAAGTGGCGAAAACGAGGTCGTCGACGTAGACCAAAACAAAGAACGGTGTGGAGCCACGACGAACGAACAGCGACGGGTCGGCAGAAGACGGCTGGAACCCAAGGTCAGAGAGGGTAGAACGCAGAGTGTCGTGCCACTCACGAGGGGCCTGGCGAAGACCGTAAACAGGTCGCCTCAGCCTCCACTGGGTCCCAGGAGGGAAGGTGCCAGTGAAGGCCGAGGGACGACGCAACCAGACCTCCTCGTGTAGGCTGCCCTGAAGGAAAGCAGTGGAGAAGTCGAGAGAGTGTAACTCGTAGTCTCTCTGTGCTGCTACGTGTAGTAACACCCGAAGAGTGGTCATCTTCGGGGTAGGTGCGAAGGTCTGAAAGAAGTCAACTCCCTCGCGCTGACTGAAACCTCTAGCCACGTAGCGCGCCTTGAAGACCGGGGGAGATCCCGGTGGCCGCTTCACCCTGTAGATCCACATGCCGTCGACTACGTTCGCCCCAGGGGGGGGAACCTCATCGACGTAGGTGCCTGTGGATCTGTAGGAGGCCATCTCTGCGTCCATGGCAGCTCTTCACTGAGAGGCCCAAGGCCCTGACACTGCCTCAGTGTAAGTGCGAGGAGTCGGAATGTCAAGGGCGTCGGGGTCACCCTCAGGGGCGAGGAGCATGGCACAGAGATGAGGGGAAGCGGCCGCCAGGAACTCTAGCTCAAACTGCTTGTCCTCTAGGGCGTCACAGCCAAGGGCAGACACACCCCCGACGGCCAGAGGACTGGTAGGAGGAGCAGCCACAAGCGTGGTGGCGTAGTCAAGGCGGCGGGTAGAGGCAAAGTCAGTAACTGCGGCAGTAAGAGCGGACACAGAGGACACAGAGGCACGAGGGTGAGTAACAAGAGAGGCGAGAACACGAGAGAGAACAGGACGGTACGTGCGGTAGTAGTCAGTGACAGGAGTAGGGAGCGACACAGCCAGGGCCTAGGGTAGGGCGACGGGCCAGAGCCTAGGGAGGGCGACGGGCCAGGGCCTAGGGAGGGCGACGGGCTAGGGCCTAGGGAGGGCGACGCGACGGGAGAAAGGGCGGGAGCGACGCGACGGGGCAGGGCGACGCGACGGGACAGGGCGACGCGACGGGGCAGGGCGGCGCGACGGAGCAGGGCGACGGGACAGGGCAGGGCGACGCGACGGGGTAGGGCGACGCGACGGGACAGGGCGACGGGACGGGACGGGACGGGACAGGGCGACGCGACGGGACGGGACAGGGCGACGCGACGGGACAGGGCGACGCGACGGGACGGGACAGGGCGACGCGACGGGACAGGGCGACGGTACGGGACAGGGCGACGCGACGGGACAGGGCGACGGGACAGGGCAGGGCGACGCGACGGGACAGGGGGGGAACAGGCGGGCGCGACGCGACGGGGGGAACAGGCGCGACGCGACGGGGGGAACGGGCGCGACGCGACGGGGGGAACGGGCGCGACGCGACGGGGGGAACGGGCGCGACGCGACGGGGGAGATGATGCTAGGCTCGGTACTAGGCGCGGTAACAACTAAACTGGTACGAACGAGAGGTAGGATCAGGCTCGGGAGGTACGAACGGAGAACAGAGGAACGGGATCCCACAGGATCCTAACCTAGCTGATACCATGTCAGAATGAGGAATGGATGTTGCATTGATGTTGGTTGGGGTACATATGACAAACCCTAACTTCTGTACCCCCTAAGACAAACCTCACTACAGGCTACAACATTTGACAGCTTCATACCCGACAAAACAGCATGTGTGAAGAATTTCGCACGATTCCCTGACCGTGGCTCGCTGAAACAGCACGTGCGAAAGATTTCGCGCGATTGCCTGACAAGGGTCACTGCACAGCACGTGCGAAAGATTTCGCGCGACCAATTCATCGAACAGCATTGTAATTCTTCAAGTCTGGAAAACGGTGTTAATAACGAAATCGCTCGCATGCACCGGCCTGACAAGGGGTTAGCCTGATAGGGGTCCGTAGGAACGCTCTAATAAGCTTAATGAATGAATTTGTGGCCCCTTCTGTCAGAACTCCCACTATCTTTCTTCGTATGACTTTGCATCAACATGAACAAGCACCATATGCAAGTGTAACACACCATTCGGCCTCACATCACATCACAGCAGTACCATCCCACACAGAAGAAATCCAACTGTTCAAACACCTTGCTAGTTTCGTCCGTAAAGGTAACACCTTCTCAATAATTCATCTGGGCAACCACACTCATAGCATCATCCACCACGCACTCCAGGTCGCCATCAGCATTGACGCGCACCACATCCCCTTCACCTTCCCCCACAGCCAGCAGCGCGAGCTGCGAGGGCAGCAGGCAGGGCGGCATGAAGTGGCCCTCTGTGTGGTGGCGCTGGGCCAGCCTGTCTGCCAGCACGAGGGGAGGAACGTCCAGCAGGATGAAGAGCAGGCGAGGTGCGCACGGTGCAGAGTGTTCTGTGCCTGTGCTGCTGGTGTGCTGCGGCTGAGCGAGACGGTAAGCGGGCAGGACTGGAGCACACGGTGCAGTGGGACATGTGCCTGTGCTGCCACGACCAATGTGGTTGCATGACGCATTGCCCGTTTCTCCCCTTCCACATACACCTCCCTTGCCACTGCTGCTGCTGCTGTTGCTGCCCTCCCTGGGCTGGCCGCATTGGCTGCTGACTGCTGCAGAAGCAGCAGCACTGGCCCTTGCAGCTGTGGCAGCATGCTCTGCACGCCCCGCACCCATCAACACAATCTCTCTTTCCCCACATGCCTCACAGCCCTGCGCTTCCCTCCCTGCCCCCACATCCCCTGCCTCTGCGGTCCGCACATCTGCGTCTAACCTGCACCCATCTCCCCACCTCAGCACGTTGCGGTACGCGGGCGTGAGGGCGGAGCACGCCAGCACCAGCGGGCCACGGGTCGGGGGAGAGGGATGGGGCGGGGGAGGAGAGGGGAAGCGTGGCGGGGAGGAGCATGATAAAGGGGACAGCGCGAATGAATCAGCAGGGGCTTGACACGTGTGCTGTGGAGGAGCATGTGTCTGGGATCCCCGGTGTGTAGAGGGAGGAGGGAGGGGGAGCGCGTGCAAGGGGCAGAGCAGGGCGTGCAGGGAGAGAAGCCATGGCAGGCGGTCGGCGTCGCACAGGGGAGTACCTGCCGCCATCTTGGCTGCCAAGGGGGGAGGAGGAACGGGGCGAGGGGAGGGGTGGCAGAGCGGTTAGGTGAGGTGACAGGCGGTCGGCGTCAGACAGGGGAGTGCCTGCTGGCATCTTGGCTGGCGAGAGGGAAATGCGGGGAGGGGAGAGCGGGGAAATGAGGGGGCAGGAAGAAAGGGCTTGGGTTGGTATGGAGAGCACCAGTGGCACGAGACAGAGCGGGTGCCTGAACCGTGAGGGGTGGTCAGAGGCAGTGGGAATGACACAGGACGGTACAGTCAGCCACTTTGGGTGATGTACCCAGTCCTCAAAATGGCTCACTTTGGGTTGGAGGTGGGACAGGGAACGGGCATTCTGTGCTGGTTGATGGAGCAGGGAGATTTTGAGAATTCTCAAAAACTCCCTGGTTGATGGCTAGTGCTAGTGCACTGGAATGAGCCGTGCGACGGGGGTGCACTGAGGAATGTGAGAGGGAGACTGGAGCTCCAGTAGAGAGATGGTGCAGAGACATGGAGGGTGCAGGTGGGAGGGAAGAGAAGGATAGGGAACAATACGGCGGACGCCACTCCGTCCATCCCACCCCATCCGATCTCACTCACCCCACAGCACCCTGTCCTACCCTATCCCAACCAATCCCACCCCATCCCACCCCACCATCTCAACAACCTTTATTCTCCCGCGAGTGGAAGTCATCAGCGTCGTGAAACTCCCACCCCAGCCTCTCCGCCACCCGTCTCCCCACACTCCTGACCACAGCGACCAATCAGCATGGGACGAAATAAAAAATTAATACAGAAATGTAAGAGATATCATACACTCAGCAGGTGTTTACTCCAGTTCCAAACCGGTCTCTCCGCAACCTGGCAGCCCGTGGCCGTGAGGAGACAACTAAAATAGGCGTGGCGTTGGGATGGAGGAGAAAGAGAAGCTTCGCTGAGTTCACGTGCAACCAAGGTGCCTCGCGTGCAACCAAGGTGTCTCGCGTCCATCACATCACTACGCTGCGCGAAGCATCCGCGACAAAACATGCGCGACAAACACGCGCGACAAAAGCACGCGCGACGAAGGAGCGACGCTACCTCACGTTTTCCCGCAGCCGCTGGGACCGATGACGATGACTGCGGACAGGGAGGGTAAGCACTTCGACTCCGCCATGACAAGCTTGGCTTGGGTCAGGTGATGGGGCGGGTGGCGTGTATTCGAGGAAAAATGGCGGAAGAGATTGAGCGAAAGTGGTTGATTGGCTCTTCAAACGGCCCTTGAAAACTATGATGAACGCGATTTGCGTTGTCTGTGATGATGACCAGGAGTGGTGGTGTCACTCGACTTCTCATAATCGTTCTGTACCGCTTTTCACAGAGATTCGCCTGTTGTAACCGAACCGAACCCATTTGATCCGATCCCGATATTGGAAGTTGGGATCCACCACACCGCGAAGAAGCCACATCAGAAACCTGATTCCGATCTTCCACGTCACAACATATGCCACGTATTACACGGTTCGCGGAACAGATCACGGACCGTGTGCCACCTAATCCCACAGAAAAGAACATCCACTCACGGCTGCTGCCTAATAATTCTCACGTAAGAACCGCCGCCATTCGCGTCCACTACGTTAGACGGCAGCGCCCATTGGGTACCGCATTACGCTACAGCAAGGCGACGCGTTCCCATTTCCTCCTCACTCCACCCTCTCGCCGCAGCGCCCTAGTCCCATCAGACTCCCAGCCGAGTGAAGCCCAGGGCTTGCCCGCTGTGTTGTAGTAGCACTCGCAGAATACCATAAATTCTCCTATCGGGCGATGGGACTCGCATCATACCACAACTCATCAGTACCACCAGCGGCGTTCCACGACAACCACCATGTCCGTCATAAAGTCCGCAAGCAGCCCAAGGCCGCCCGGCAAGCTCGAGCTGGCGGACGACGCGACGCTCAAGGCGCACGTCACGGCGGCCTTCGATGAGGTCGACGCCCACAAGAGCGGCAAAGTGAGCCGCGCCGAGCTACGCCCGGCGTTTCTGCGCTTGGCGCGGCTGGCGGGGCTGCCGGAGCTGGGCGGTAGTTCGGAGTTGGACCGCGCGGTGGACGAAGCGTTCGAGACGGGCGAAGGCGACGAGACGGGCGAGCTGGGCAAGGACCACTTTGTCGCCTTGTCGCTGGGGTTGCTCAATGTCGTCAAGATCGTCGCGGCGTACGCAGGTCAGACTGCTGCTGCTCATGCGTCGCATATGCTGCTTCCGATGCGCGGAATCGTCTCAACGCCACTCCGTTCCTTGTGTGCGCCGCCGCCGCGCGTCTCCATCCTCCACTCCTCCGCGTCCAAGCGTGGCTCGGCTGGTCATGGGCCCGTTTGCAATGCCACGCGGATTGCCCCACCCCCACCTCCTCCCCCTTCTCCCCTCCTCCTTCTCCCCTCCTCCCCCACGCAATCCCCCAGCAGCGCCGCTGCTGTTGCAGGTGTTCACCTGCGGGGCGATGCGCCACTCGCCACCTAGCGCGGAGCAGCGAGCGGAGGCGGCGCTGGCGGAGGCGGCGTTCAAGCAGATGGACAAGGGCGGCCGCGGCAAGCTGTCCAAGCGGGACTTGCTGCCCGTGCTCGCCACGCTCGGCATCCAAGGCTCGCCTCCCCAAGGTCTGACGCCGCCCACACTGCCCCTTGCGTTGCCACCGCGCGTCCTGCGCGCATATGCTGCGCTTCTATGCCTCTAATCCCCCAACTCACCTCGCACTGCTCCCATCACCTCGCACCTGCCAGTGGCGGAGGCGACGCTGGCGGCGCTGCTGGAGAAGTACGTGGGGGGAGCGGAGGAGATGGGGCGGCGGCAGTTCAACGAGCTCTTCGTGCAGCTCGTGACGGGCATGGCGAATTTACTCGACTCGGGGGAGCAGCCTGCTTTCGCTCGGGAGGCGTCGATCGCGCTCAGCGCGTGCAGCCTTAGAAAGGTTGCTCTCACGCGCACACAATCCCCCCCTCCACCAATTCTCCGCACTCGCATGATGCTTCCCGCAGGGCTCCTCGTATGCCTTCCTCGCCAGTTCCGCCGTTCCCCAGTTCCCCCTCACTCCCACCCCCATTGCCCACCCCTACTCCTTGCCGCACGTGCTTGCCCTCCCACCTCCTCGCCCCTCGCCAGATCCTCGCGAGCAACGAGCCTCTCCAGAAGATGGCCAGCGAGACCTTTGCTGACTTGGACGTCAGCAATGCCGGCCAGCTGTCACGCGCTTACCTCATGAGCGGGCTGCGGCAGTGGCTCACGGTGTGGCTGACGCCGCAGCAGGTGTGACTAACGACCTAGAATCTCGGCACCGAATGCCGTGACGGTCGCATCGGTGGTGCGCGACTACTAGCAGCAACGACAGATTCGGTGCTAGGGGTGAAGAGTCATGTGGTGCTGCCTGGCACGCCTCTCCCTAGCTGTGTTGGGCGGAGTGGGGTGCACAGTAGTGACTTGGGTCGAGGAATTCAGTGGGGTACACCCGCAGCAGCGCCCACAACCATCCTCTGCTACCAGGGCCCTCGTTATCATACCAATTTGATCTGTTCGTCTATATTTCATACTTACCGAAACACCCCGGATATAGCCGCAGGCCTATTAAAAGCGCATGCGCTTCTATCTGGAGCAATGCGCTCATGGCTGATCCTCAATTATAAGAGCACCCCCTTTAAAAACGTGATTTATTATAGGCGCATGTTAGTTTTCAATTTGAAAAACTGTCGAATTTCTGTAGCGAAGCTCGCTTTAGCAAGCTGATGACTTGAAAATCGTATTTCCTTCGCATTCAAACCCTGCAGGGTGCGCGTCCAGTCAGCATGTGCTGTCAGAAGCGCCTAGTGACTCATTTTGAGTGTATGTGCTGGCAGGGAATCTTTCCCTGCCAAGTAGCGAGAGATTTTCACCCACAACCCTGTTTCAAATCGACTCGATTGGGTGCGCAATGACGCGAACTACATTCTTGTGCTAGTAATTTTAAATTGTATATCTGTTATTTTATGAGCACATGCGCAGATATTTTTTACTCAATTATAAGCGCACCCCCCTGACAAATCATGTTTTATTATAAGCGCAGGTGCGCTTTTATCCGGGGTAATACAGTACCGTACTTTTTTATCATACCATGATTTCATAAAACCGAAATACAAAATAATGAACCCTGTCCCATCTTGAAAGTGTGCTGTTGTTGTGGGTGCAATGAATCGAGGTAGCGAGTATCGAATTATATGCATGTTATATATGTGTAGGCTGTAGTGGGGTAGCCAATATAGGGTACAACCCATTAGGGTTTCATATTTGTACGAAACCCTGATCTAGTCAATCCATGCATGCTACTACATTCTAACATGGTTTCAGAGCACTAGGTTCGTAGGACCGTCTTTTTTTCTTCCGGGCCCACCTACCGTTGCGATTACCGCGCTACCCCACGTGTTGTCCTGCGCGCGCCTTCGCGTGCCTTGCCTTGTGACGTGCTGCGCTGCACGCGCCGTCCTGCAGCCCTCGTGCTGCCTACTGTTGCCCTAGCTACGCGCGCACCGCCCTGCAGACCCGTAAGGCCAGCGCGCCACCCCTGCAGGCCCGAAAGGCCAGCGCGCCGCCCCTGCAAGCCCGTAAGGCCCGCGCGCTGCCCATGCAGGCCCGTAAGGCCCACGCGCCGCCCCTGTAGGCCCGTTAGGCCCGCGAGCCGCCCCTGTAGGCCCGTCAGGCCAGAGCACCGCCCCGCCCTGCAGCCGATGCGGCCCCGCCAGGCCGCTGTCGCGGCCCCGCCCTGCCGCTGACGCGGCCCCACCCTGCCGCGATCGCGGCCCCGCCCTGCCGCCGACGCGGCCCCGCCGGGTCGCTGTAGCGGCCCCACCCTGTCGCTGATGCGGCCCCGCCCTGCCGCTGTCGCGGCCCCGCCCTGCCGCCGACGCGGCCCCGCCCTCCCACTGTCGCGGCCCCGCCCTACCGTTGACGCGGCCCCGCCAGGTCGCTGTCACGGCTCCGCCCTGCCGCTGACGCGGCCCCGCCCTGCCACTGTCGCGGCCCAGCCCTGCCGCCGACGCGACCCCGCCTGGCCCCGCCCTGCCGCCGACACGGCCCCGCCTTGCAACAGCTGTCGCGGCCCTGCCCTGCCGCTGACGTGGCCCCAGCCCTGCAGCTGACGCGGCCCTACTCTGCAGCCGCTGTTGTGGCCCCGCCATCGCCGCCGTCGTCCGCTGAGCGCCGGCCCTGCTCGCCCGGCGAGCGTCTGCCCTTCCCGCCACTGGTGAGAACCTACCCTACCAGCGCTTCCCGCGCGCCTGCATTGTTAGCGCGCTGCCGCGCCATCTACCTGCCTGCCTGCCCTGCCCGCGCTGCTACTGCTGCTACTTCTGTTACTGCTACTAGGTTGCTGCTGCTGCTGCTACTGGTGCTACTGGCGGTGGCCAGGTGCAGCTCCAGCGACGTCCGCGTGAGTCTCTCACGCCCCAGCAGCTTCGTGAGTGGTACGCTAGTTGGGGTTGTGCCGGTAGTGTCGTAGCTATTGCCCTGGAGCTGGTCAATCGGGAGCGTCTGGCAGTGGCCAGCTGCAGTAGCGTCCGCGCGAGACACTTACGCTCCAGCAGCTTCGTGAGTGGTACGCTCAGAGTAGAGGGTCTCGGAGTACCGTTCGCTGCCCGTACGTCATTTGCACAGGTGATCGGGCTGGTCAAGCTTGCGGGACGCTTGGTCACACACAGTCCCGCTGCTTCGTTCGTCTGAGCGACGCCTGGCGTACCGAGTTTGGCGACGAGGCTGAGCTCCCCACCTGGCTGGAGCTGCTTAGGCAGAGGGTAGATATATTTGCTCTTGACTATGATGCTATTCTCACTGCCATGTATGCATTGCCTACTAGTGCTGACGGTGCCTATTACCTTTGCGTACCGCCTGACCCAGGTATAGAGCCTGTTGCTCTAGGTGCTGATGAGGCTGTTGCTCTAGGTGCTAGTGCGTCTCCTGCTCTAGGTGCTGGTGAGGCTGCTGCTCTAGGTGCTAGTGCGTCTCATGCTCTAGGTGCTGGTAAGGCTGCTGCTCCAGGTGCAAGTGAGTCTGCCTCTGTAGTACTGCGCCTGCTGAGGCCTTGAACACCTTCACACTTGACTCAGGTGCTTCCCGCTCCTTCTTTCGCGACAGCACCACCCTCACGCCGCTCAATCGGGCGGTTGCAGTCTCCCTGGCAGACCCCTCTGGGGGTTCAGTCCTTACGCATTCCTCCATGGTCCTGCCATGTTCGGCGGTCCTGTCTGGTTCCCTCTTAGGTCTTCACCTCCCCTCGTTCTCTATGAACTTGGTGAGTGGTGCTGACCTCCAGGACAAGTGGGTTGACCAATTCACTCCTGGAGGTCAGCGCGTGACCCACTGTACATGCTCCCGGACGGGCCGACACCTGGCCACGTTTACCCGTGCGCTTGGCTCGAGTCTGTACACACTGACTACTGTGTTCCCCTAGGTCGGTGCGTCTGCTAGCGGCCCCCTGCTCGTGTCGCGCTTTGTCGCACCAGACCCTCCTTTGGCACCACCGTCTTGGTCACCCCTCGGTGCAGCGCCTTCGTAGCATGCACCGACATGTCCTTGTCTCTGGTCTTCCTAGGGTTCTCCCTCCCCTCCCACCCTCGCCTGCTCCTCCCTGCCTTCCCTGTGTCGAGGGGCGGAAGCGCGCCACTCCTCACTCCTCCTCGTTTCCCCCGACGATTGCTCCCCTGCAGACCCTACACATGGACGTGTGGGGCCCAGCCCGCGTCAGTGGGCAGGACCGCGAGCGGTACTTCCTGCTGGTTGTTGACGACTACTCGTGTTACACCACGGTCTTCCCCTTGCGCACCAAGGGTGAGGTCCCTGATGTTTTGATCCCTTGGATCCGCGCTGCCCGTCTCCAGCTCCGCGAGCGGTTCGGGACGGAGTTTCCCGTCCTGCGTCTGCACTCTGACAGAGGTGGGGAGTTTTCATCCGACCTTCTGCAGAGCTTTTGTCGTGGGGAGGGCATTTGCCAGAAATTCACGCTTCCGGCCTCTCCGTAGCAGAATGGGGTTGCTGAGCGCCGCATTGGCTTGGTCATGGAGGTCGCTCGTACCTCCATGGTCCATGCGGCTGCCCCCCATTTTCTGTGGCCATTTGCGGTCTACTACGCCGCGCATCAGCTCAACCTCGAGCCCCGTGTCTCCTTGCCGGAGACCTCGCCCACACTGCGGTGGACGGGGGAGGTTGGCGATGCGTCGATGTTCCGGGTCTGGGGTTCTCGTGCCTTTGTCCGCGATACCACCGCGGACAAGCTCTCCGCCCGCGGTGTTCCCTGTGTTTTCCTTGGCTTTGTCCCTGACGCGCCTGGTTGGCAGTTTTACCACCCCACCTCGTGCCGTGTCTTCCCCTCACAGGACGTCACTTTCGACGAGTCGGTTCCCTTTTACCGTCTCTTCCCCTACCGCACTGCCCCTCTCCCCCCCCCGCCGCTCTTCCTTGCTGCAGGTGCTCCCCAGGTAGACCCCCTCCCCGCTCCCGGTCCTGCTCCTTTAGGTGTGTCTCAGGTAGACCCTCTTCCCTTGACTGCGCCGTTTGAGGTCACTGGTGACTCAGGTCCTTCTGAGGGTGGTCCTGCTCGGGGTGCTCCTTCTTGGGGTGCTGAGCCTGGGGGTGCTGACCTTGGGGTGCGGAGCCTGGGGGTGCTGCGCCTGGGGGTGCGGAGCTTGGAGGTGCTGAGCGTGGGCGTGAGGAGTCTGAGGGTGCTGAGCCTGGGGGTACTGAGTCTGGGGGTGCTGCACCTGAGGACGCTGAGGCGTCTGGTGAGCAGTCTCCCTGGAGCGGCCGTATCCATAGTCGCTCCGCTGGTGCCTCGCCGCTGCACTCTCATCGTCGTCTCCCTCTCTCCCCAGAGCAACTGCGTGAGTGGTACGTTAGCCGTCAGGGTCGAGCTGCTGGAGCTAGGGGCCCTGTTGCGGGAGGCGCTGGTGTTGGAGGCACTGGAGCCGGCGCTGTCCCTCTTTCCCCACAGCATCTGCGTGAGTGGTACGTTAGCCGCCAGGGTCGCGTTGCTGGAGCTAGGGGCCTTGCTGCGGGAGGCGCTGGAGCTGGTGACTCTGCTATTGGAGGTTTTTCTACTGGAGTTCCTGAAGCAGCTGGTCCTGGAGGTGCTCGTACAGGAGGTACTGGAGCTGCTGGGACTGGAGGTCCTGCTGGACCTGGAGGTGCTGCTGTCGACTCTGAGGTTGGAGGCCCTGGAGCTGGAGGTGCCAGTTTTGGGGATGCTACTGCTGCGGGTGCTGGCGCTGGAGGTTCTAGAGCTTTTGGAGGTGCTGGCGCTGGTGGCGCTGAAGCTGGAGGTTCAGGAGCTGCTACAGGTACTGGCGTTGGAGGTTCTAGAGCTGTTGGAGGTACTGGCGCTGGTGGCGCTAGAGCTGGAGGTTCTGGAGCTGCTGTGGGTGCTGGCGCTGGAGGTTCTGGAGCTGTTGGAGGTGCTGGCGATGGTGGCGCCGGAGCTGGAGGTTCTAGAGCTGCTGAGAGTGCTAGAGGTGAAGGTTCTGGAGCTGCGGGAGATGCTGGAGCTTTTGATGCTGGTGGCCCTACACAGCCGCGACTGTTCTTCGCACCACTGTCACCTTCATCTCTGCCACCGCCTGGCTCCGTGCTTCGCCAGATTCTTAGCCTCCCGTCTTCTACTGGTCTTCCGTTACAGCTTGGCTCACCGCTTCCTGCTCCTTCTCCTTACACTGAGCTGACAGGCGGTCTTGCTGAGCGTCGTGAGCCTGCGTCTCGTCGTGTCTCGACTATTCGCACTAGTCGTACTAGTCGTCGTGTTCCTCGTGAGCGTCCGCCGGCTGTCCCCGGCACACACCTCATGGCCCTGCATCCTTCCTCTGCTCCGCAGCGTGTTCCCCTACCGTCCCCTCCTGCGTCTTCTCTGCATGACGTTGCTGACCTTGAGTTTGACCGGTTTTGTACTGAGCACCATACTGTCACGCCTCTGCTAGCCACAGTTGTCATTGACCCGTCGTTTGAGTTTGCTGCTGCGTCTGCCTTAGTCGCTGAGCTTGTTGACTTCGCTGCTGCCTGTCGTCTAGACTACGCCGCTAGTCTTGGTGCTGAGTCTGAGTCTGTCTGTCCTCCGTTCGCTGGGGGTGAGTGTGCTCGTAGCACAGACGTCCTTGAGGACAGGCAGGAGGACCTTGAGTGTCTTGCAGCCGCTGCGCCTCATATCGTGTCCATGCTGCTTGCCCCTGAGGGAGACCCGGATGCACCAGACATCCCGACTCCGCGTTCTTACTCTGAGGCGATCACGGGTCCCTACTCCTCTCAGTGGCAGACAGCCATGGACGCAGAGATGGCATCCTGGAAGTCCACAGGTACTTACGTCGACGAGGTTCCCCCTCTAGGAGTGATCGTCGATGGCATGTGGATTTTCAGGGTGAAACGCCCGCCAGGTTCTCCGCTTGTCTTCAAGGCTCGTTACATTGCTCGAGGCTTCAGTCAGCGGGAGGGAGTTGACTTCTTCCAGACCTTCTCCCCCACCTCGAAGATGACCACTCTTCGGGTGTTGCTGCACGTTGCGGCTGAGTGTGACTACGAGCTTCACTCTCTTGACTTCAGCACATCCTTCTTACAAGGCAGCCTACACGAGGAGATCTGGTTGCGCCGCCCACCTGGCTTCACTGGGTCGTTCCCTCCAAGTACCCAGTGGAGCCTCCGCCGACCAGTCTACGGTCTCCGCCAGGCGCCGCATGAGTGGCACGACACACTGAGGACTACACTTGCGGCTCTTGGGTTTGCTCCGTCGACTGCTGATCCGTCGCTATTTCTGCGCACCGACACTTTGCTGCCGCCGTTCTACATCCTTGTGTACGTCAACGACTTGGTCTTTGCCACTGCTTAGACTGAGGCTCTCGCCCTGTTGAAGTGGTAGCTGCAGAAGAGACACACGTGCACAGACCTGGGTGAGCTGCGCAACTACCTTGGCTTGCAGTTCACCCGTAACAGAGCACGCCGCACCGTCACGCTGACTTAGTCGCACATGGTGCAGCAGGTCCTTCAGTGCTCCGGCTCACCTGGTCCTCGGCACAGGCCACTCCTCTGGCTACAGGGCACTCTTCTCAGCTCCACCTTCAGATGAGTCCGTAGAGCCGAAAGGTCCTTACCCAGAGCTAATGGGCTGCCTCATGTACCTGATGACGTGCACTCGTTCTGACCTTGCATCCCCTCTTGGCCTTCTGGCTCGCTACGTGGCTCCTGGTCGGCACCAAAAAGTGCACATGGATGCTGCTAAGAGGGTACTATGCTACTTGTGCAGTACATCGGGCATGGGGCTCGTGCTTGGAGGACGGGGCGACGTTGTCCTCACTGGTCACTCAGACGCTTCTTGGGTTGACGACCAGGCTACGTAGCGGTCGTCACAGGGTTACACCTTCAGCCTTGGTTCCGGCTCTGTCTCGTGGCGGTCTACACGCTCTTCCTTTGTTCTCAGCTCTAGTTGCGAGGCACAAAACGAAGCACATCGCTATGCGTTACTTCCTTGCTCAAGAGTTGCAGCAGCGTGGTCAGCTTCGTCTTGCTCACGTGGCCACTTAGGCCAACACTGCTGATATATTCACCAAGGCACTTCAGCCTGGTGATCATCAGTGTCAGAATCCCAACCACTAGACCATTGAGATAAAAGGGCTTGTTTCAGTAGTGGGTCAGTGCGCCCATAACCCCCCAGGCGAACGCGTCTGTAACCCTCTCTAGGATCAGTCGAGCATCCACAGTGCAGATCTACTGACAATCAGCGCTTTTGTACTTTGTTGGGCCTTGTGCCTACGTTTCCTCACTTGCTGTAGGCTTTGCTTGTACTGTGATCTATAAATAAATACCTGCATGCTTGCTCCTGGTAGGTAGAGATCACCGTGCTGTTGTTGTTGCATATATACTTCTGCATGTGAACTGGCCTTGTGGCCCTTTGCTGTGAAAGTAAGGAACAGGAATGATCAACTATGAAATGAAAACAGTACAAGTACCAACCCTAATTGGGTTGTACCCCTTATGTGCTACCCCACTACAGCCTACAACATGTATAAGCTATAGTAATCTGACACACCCCCATAGGCAACGTGGGGGAGAACAAGGGGTCACAAGACCAGTCTAGCAAAGCAAAGCAAAGCTCAGGGTGGATCACAAAGTCACCACGCATTCCGAGCACAAGTTCAAAGGCCAGACGGCCAGTTCACATGCAAGATCATATATAGAGATATACAAGAGTCAAGCAAGCAAGAGCAAGAGTATATATAGGCGAAGGTACAAGTAAGGTCAAGAGGAGAGCAAGTGAGGCAAGACAGGCACAAGACCCAACTGCGTGCAACAACGCTAATGATCACAAGGAGCAAGTGCCTTGGTGAAGACATCAGCAGTGTTGGCCTCAGAGGCCACGTACGCAAGTCGCAACTGTCCACGCTGCTGTAGCTCACGAGCAAGAAAGTAGCGGAGAGCAATGTGCTTCGTTCTGTGCTCCAGTCGCTGCTCTCGACACAAGGCCAGCATGGCCTTGTTGTCTACGTACAGGACTGGAGGAGAACGAGGCTGCTCTCCAAGGTCGGTCAGCAGGTAGGTGAGCCAGCGTAACTCCTGCGCAGCCATAGCCCCAGCGTAGATCTCAGCCTCACAACTGGAGCCGAGAACAGAAGACGAGCGGGTAGCCCGCCACGAGACAGAGCCGGAACCAAGGCTGAAGGTGTAACCCTGTGACGACCGCTGCGTAGCCTGGTCGTCAGCCCAAGAAGCGTCTGCGTGCCCAGTGAGGACCACTGGACTGCACCCTCCAAGCACTAGCCCCATGCCCGACGTACTACACAAGTAACGCAACACCCTCTTCGCTGCAGCCATGTGCTCTGGTCGGTGTCTCCCAGGAGCAACAAAGCGTGCGAGAATGCTAAGAGGGTATGCGAGGTCAAGTCGTGTGCAGGTCATCAGGTACATGAGGCAGCCAACAAGCTCTGGGTACGGGCCACTCGACTCTACGGACTCATCCGAAGGCAGAGCTGAGAGCGAGTGGCGAGTAGGCAGAGGAGTGGCCTGAGGCGAGGAGTACGTGAAGCCGAAGCGCTGAAGGACCTGCTGCACCATGTGTGACTGAGTCAGGGTAATGGTGCGGCGTGCTCTGTCCCGGGTGATCTGCAAGCCAAGGTAGCTACGCAGTTCACCCAGGTCAGTGCACGTGTGTCTCTTCTGCAGCTCGGACTTCACGTAGGCGAGTCCAGCAGTGTCAGCTGTGGCAAAGACCAAGTCGTCGACGTACACGAGGATGTAGAACGGCGGCAGAGAGGTGTCGGTGCGCAGAAACAGCGACGGGTCGGCAGTAGAAGGAGCAAACCCAAGTGCCGCGAGCGTAGTCCTCAGTGTGTCGTGCCACTCACGTGGCGCCTGGCGGAGACCGTAGACTGGACGCCGGAGACTCCACTGGGTACCAGGAGGGAAAGACCCAGTGAAGCCAGGTGGGCGACGCAGCCAGATCTCCTCGTGCAGGCTGCCCTGCAAGAAAGCTGTGCTGAAGTCGAGAGAGTGCAGCTCGTAGTCACGGTGAGCAGCAACGTGCAGCAGAACCCGAAGAGTGGTCATCTTCGGGGTGGGGGAGAAGGTCTGAAAGTAGTCAACCCCCTGCCGCTGACTGAAGCCACGAGCCACGTAACGCGCCTTGAAGACAGGCGGAGAACCCGGCGGCCGCTTCACCCTGAAAATCCACATGCCACTGACGATGTTCGCCCCAGGAGGGGGAACAGCGTCAACGTAGGTGCCTGTGGACTTCCAGGAAGCCATCTCTGCATCCATAGCTGCCTGCCACTGAGAGGAGTAGGGACCCTCTACCGCCTCCGCGTAAGAGCGCGGAGTCGGGATGTCTGGTGCATCCGGGTCTCCCTCAGGGGCTAGCAGTACAGACGCGAGACGAGGTGAAGCAGCGGCTAGACACTGGAACTCCTCCTGCCTGTCCTCAAGGACGTCCGTGCCAAGGGCACACTCACCCCCGACGGACGGAGGACAGGCGGACTCAGACTCAGTGACAAGACGAGCAGCGTAGTCTAGACGACAGCGCGCAGCAAAGTCGACAAGCTCAGTGACAAGGGCAGACGCAGCAGACGACTCGAAGGAAGGGTCAGTGACAGCAGTAGCAAGGAGACGCGTGACAGTAGGACTGGCAGCACGAAGAGAGTCCGACTCCGGGTCGGCAAGAGCAGGAAGAGAGGAAGCAGGAGGAGAAGGTAAAGGGGCACGCAGAGGAGCAGTGGACGGACGCAGTGACATCCGGTGCGTGCCAGGGACAGGAGGAGGACGCTGACGCGACCCGCGACCACTAGCGCGCTCAGTACGAACAGGCGACGCAGGACGAGACGCAGGCTCACGACGCTCAGTAAGACCTCCAGTCGGACCAGCGTAGGGAGAAGGAGCAGGCAAAGGGGAGGCAGGCTGTAGCTGTGGCTGTGACAGGACAGGCTGCGGACCCTCTAAGGGAGGAGGAGGAGGTGTAAGACCAAGAACCTGCTGCAGGAGCGGAACGAAGTACGGTCGGGGCCGCGCAGTGACGCCAGAAACAGCAGGAACAGCACCAGCAGGCCCGTCAGGAGCACCCACTCCAGCAGCACCTCCAGCAGAACCACCAGGCGCTCCAGAACCTCCAGCAGCAGCACCAGGAGTACTGTCAGTCGGACCTCCAACTGCAGGCTCAGCGTCAACACCCTCAGCAGTACCAGCTCCAGGAGAGCTCTCAGACCCAGCAGCTCCAGCACCCACAGGACGAGCACCGCCAGGACGCGTGGCAGCAGTACCCTCTGCAGCCGAAGAACCACCAGCTCCAGCAGCACGCCTCCACCGCCGGGCAAACCACTCACGCAGCTCCTGTGGGGAGAGTGGCTCCCGGCGAGACGAAGCACCCCCAGGCACAGCACCCCCAGGCTCAGCACCCCCAGGAACAGCACCCCCAGGCTCAGCACCCCCAGGCTCAGCACCCCCAGGTACAGCACCCCCAGGCTCAGCACCCCCAGGAACAGCACCCCCAGACTCCGCACCCCCAGGCTCCGCACCCCCAGGCTCAGCTCCCGCAGCAGCACCAGAGTCACCAGTGACCTCGACAGGCTCAACCGCGTCTACCTGGGACACACCTGAAGGGGCAGGACCCTGAGGGGGGAGGGGGACTACCGGGGGGGGACCTGGTACCAAGAAGAGCGGGGGTGGGGGGAGGGACGGAGTGCGGTAGGGGAAGAGGCGGTAGTAGGGTACCGACTCGTCGAACGTGACGTCCTGGGAGGACAGAACACGTCGAGAGGTGGGGTGGTAAAACTGCCACCCAGGGGCGTCGGGGGGGAACCCCAGGAAGACGCAGAGAGAAGCACGAGGGGACAGCTTGTCCGCAGACAGGTCGCGAACAAACGCCCGAGATCCCCAGACCCGGAACGCCGACGCATCGCCAACCTTCCCCGTCCACAGCAGAGCTGGGGAGGTCTCCGGTCGAGAGACCCTGGGGTGGAGGTTGATCTGGTGCGCAGCGTACCAAACCGCAAACGGCCACAGAAAATGGGGAGCTGCCGCATGCATCATGGACGTACGAGCGACGTCCATGACCATGCCAATGCGGCGCTCAGCAATCCCATTCTGCTGAGGTGAGTCCGGAAGCGTGAAGGTCTGACGGATGCCTCGCACACGACAGTAGGCACTCAGGAGGGCAGAGGAGAACTCTCCGCCTCTGTCCGAGTGCAGACGCAAAACAGGGAAGTCAGAGCCAAAGCTCCTCCGAAGCTGAAGACGAGCTGCGCGGATCCAGTCGATCAACACCTCAGTGACCTCACCCTTGCTGCGCAAGGGGAAGACTGTGGTGTAACGCGAGTAGTCGTCAACCACCAGCAGGAAGTAGCGCTCCTGACCCTGTCCACGGACGCGGGCTGGGCCCCACACGTCCATGTGAAGCGTCTGCAACGGGGCCTCTGTCGGAGGAAACTGGGAGGAGTGAGGGGCAGCACGCTTGCGCCCCTCGACACAGGGGACACAGGCAGGGCCAGGGCCCGGAGGAAGGGGAGGGAGGGACCGGGGAAGACCAGACACAAGGACTCGCGAGGCCATGCCTCTGAGCCGAAGCAGAGAGGGGTGGCCAAGGCGGTGGTGCCAGAGGAGGGTCTCGTGAGACAGACGACGACACGAACAGGGGGCAGACTCAGGACCAGACCTGGACGCTGCAGCAAACACCTGACCAGACGAAGGGACCCTACCAGACGCAGTACCTGGAGGAGAAGCAGTGGTCAGTGTGTACAGGCTCGACCCTGGCCGACGTGTAATCGTAGCCAGGTGGCGACCTGTATCCGCCTCCGTGCAGTGGGTCACCCGCTGACGAGCAGGGGTGAACTGGTGGACACCCGCATCCTGGAGGTCAGCACCACTCACCAAGTTCGTCGAGAACGAGGGGAGGTAGAGACCAGTCAGGGTGCCAGAGGGGGCCGCCGGACACGGGAGGACAGTGGAGAAGCGAGACAGGACAGGCCCCCCAGAGGGGTCAGCCAGGGACACCGCAACAAGCCGACTCAGCGGCGTGAGAGTGGTGCGGTCCCTAAAGAAGGAGCGAGACGCCCCAGAGTCAAGGGTGAAGGTGTGAGAGGCCGAAGCCGACACAGTACCTGAGAGGGCGGACTCACCAGTACCTGAGAGCACAGACGCACTGGCACCTAGAGCAGTAGCCTCACTAGTACCTGACGCGGCAGTACCAATGCCCGGGTCGGGCGGGAAACACCGGTAACAGTCATCCTCATCACTACCAGTCACAGCATACATAGCAGAGAGAATAGCATCAAAGTCAAGATCATAAATAGCTACACCAGCCCTAGACAGCTCTCCCCAGCGGGGGATCTCAGCGGCCTCCGGAAACTGCTGACGCCAGGCGTCGGTCAGGCGGCCAAAGCAGCGACGGGCTGTGTGGGCGCCTCCACACCTCTCCCCTGCACGGTCACCAGTGCGAAGAACGTAGGGGCAGGGACCAAGCGCACCACCGCGCTGACGCTGGTGCTGCTGCGGCTGCTGCTGCGGCTGCTGCTGAGGGCCGGGGACGGTGCGAGAGCGCTGCTGCTGCTGCGGCTGCTGCTGCGGCTGCTGCTGCTGCTGCTGCTGGCGCTGACCACCCCCAGAGCTGCTCCGCTGGGACGAGCCACTCCGACCCCCGCCTCCACCGCCACCCCCGCCTCCACCGCCACCCCCGTCTCCACCGCCACCTCCCCCACCAGGACCGTCGCCCCCACCGCTCCCACCGCCTCCTCCGCTACCACCTCCGCCGCCACCTCCGCCTCCACCGCCGCCACCAGTACCTCCACTCCCGCCACCACCCCCACCGCCACCCCCACTCCCCCCTCCCGAGGCGGGGCCGCGAAGGAGAGGCGGGGCCGCGAAGGAGGGTGGGCGGGACCGCTAGGAAGGGCGGCGGGGCTGCGTGAAGGGCAGCGGGGCCGCGTGGGGAAGGGCGACTCGGGGGGTCGCAAAAAAAAACGATCGCGCGCCTCGGGGCGCGCTTCGGTGGGCCCTAGGCGAAGTTCCCACAGGGAACCCGCTCTGATACCATGTGAAAGTAAGGAACAGGAATGATCAACTATGAAATGAAAACAGTACAAGTACCAACCCTAATTGGGTTGTACCCCTTATGTGCTACCCCACTACAGCCTACAACATGTATAAGCTATAGTAATCTGACATTTGCTTGTGCTCAGTGTGTGTGGTGACGTTGTGATCCACCGTGAGCATAGTTTGCTTTTTTTGACTAGTCTTGTGACCCCTTTCTCTCCCCCACTTTGCCTATGGGTGTGTGTCAAATTATATGCATGTTATATATGTGTAGACTGTAGTGGGGTAGCCAATATGGGGTACAACCCCAGTAGAGTTTCATATTTGTACCAAACCCTGATCTAGTCAATCCATTCCTACTACTACATTATAACAGCGAGGATTGCACTAAGTTGTCAAACGAGTACAAAATGTGAGCGAAGGCATGAGAGAACATTTATACGCGAAACATGCAAACGGTAATGCAGTGCATGCGAGCTAGCTAGTGCTTGGCTGTCATCGAGGCTCGGGCTAGTCCCGAAGCGTAGGCCGACACAGCCGGGCCAGTGGTGCATGGCTTGGTGTGTTTGAAACAAGTGACCTAAACACTTCCGATGTGTCGAAACACTGAATTGCAAGCAAAGCAAACTACAATGAAGCATCGGTCTGTCAACCAAGGAGGTTGACAGAAAATGTAACTACTGGAGGTTATGCGAAGGTCAAACGTCGCTGACTTTTGACTAGCGCGACAGAAAGGACAAACAACTGACTCGTTACAGAGCAATTGCTCGAGTCGTCACTATATCGAACCGCAACAACAATAGTGCAACAGTTATTCCATCCTTTCATATTCCTTGTAATCTTATAAAAAGGTTGTACCGTCATGCCTCGGATATACCCCAGGTGGGGTTATACAAAAACCTAGAAAAATGGTGGGTGGGCATATAATGTGGATTTTCTTATAACCCCATGGATTTTCTTATAAATGACACTTGGAGAATTATGTTGTTAAAATACAGAAATGTAGATCGCAGCCTTGCTTTATCCATCAAGACTACCACAAAACAGTTCGCTTCGAAATTCACCGAGAATCTGCCACCCTGGCGGAAATCTCTGCCATCATTTGCTGAAATGTTGCTGACATGTGTGCGCCTGTGACAATTTTGCCAAGCGAGCCAGGGAAGACTTTGCCAGGCACGTCAGCAACGATTGCTCCTAACGCGCTAGTGGCGAATTCACTAGAAAAACACAAATTTTAGTAAAATTTCATGGGGTGCGCTTATTCGAAGATGATCCAAATTTAGGGTGGGGTTGTAATCGGCACCCGGCTATGAGCCCACTGGTAGGATTATAAGCCCAGGAGTGTAACATAGGCCTGGGGGTATATCCGGGGCATGACCGCTCTCAGCTCTGCCTTCGGATGAGTCCGTAGAGCCGAGTGGCCCGTACCCATAGCTTGTTGGCTGCCTCATGTACCTGATGACCTGCACACGGCCTGACCTTGCATATCCTCTTAGCATCTTCGCACGCTATGTTGCTCCTAGGAGATACCGACCAGAGCACATGGCTGCAGCGAAGAGGGTGTTGCGCTACTTGTGCAGTACGTCGGGCATGGGGCTAGTGCTTGGAGGGCAACGTCGAGTGGTCCTCACAAGTCACGCTAACGCTTCTTGGGCTGACGACCAGGCTATGCAGTGGTCGTTACAGGGTTACACCTTCAGCCTTGGCTCCGGCTCTGTTTCGTGGCGGTCTACCCGCTCGCCTTCTGTTCTCAGCTCCAGCTGTGAGGCTGAGACCTACGCGGGGGCCATGGCTACACAGGAGCTACGCTGGCTCACCTACCTGCTGACTGACCTAGGAGAGCTGCCTCGTTCTCCTCCAGTTCTGTACGTAGACAACAAGGCCATGCTGGCCTTATGTTGGTAGCACAGACTGGAGCAGAGAACGAAACACATTGCTCTTTGCTTCTTCCTTGCTCGGGAGCTGCAGAAGCGTGGTCAGCTGCGCCTTGCTTACGTGGCCTCTGAGGCCAACACTGCTGATATCTTCACCAAGGCATTTCCGCCTTGTGATCATCAGCGCTTCTGTAAGATGTTAGGTCTTGTGCCTACTTGGCCTCACTTGCTCACTTCTTGACCTTGCTTGTACTGTGATCTTTCTATACCTGCACTTGCTTGTTTACCTTTATATATGATCTTCCATGTGAACTGGCCTTTTGGCCTTGCTCTTGTGCTCGGAGTGTGTGGTGACGTTGTGATCCACCCTGAGCTTGCTTTGCTTTGCTTGTCTGGTCTTGTGACCTCTTGTTCTCCCCCACTTTGCCTATGGGGGTGAGTTAAACTCATATGCTATGGTCTGTGTAGGCTGTAGTGGGGTAGACAATATGGTGTACAACACTTCTAGGTTTTCCTACTTGTACCCACCTGCTTGCTAGTTCATTCATTCCTCATTCTTCACAGGGGGTTTCAAGATGAGTGAGTGTGACCACAGCCTGTTCCTGCTGCAAGAGAAGGAGCAGTTCCTCATGCTCCGCTGGGTAGACGTGCAACAAAGGTGCCTCTCGTCTATCACTACACGGCGCGAAGCACGCACGACAAAACAGGCGAGACGAAAACACGGCACTACTTCACGTTTTCCCGTAGCTGCTGGGGCCGATGACGACAACCGCGAACAGGGAGGGCGACGGACGTGACTCCGCAATCGAAGGTTCGGCTACGGCCGGGTGGTGACGTGGCACGTGAGGGAGAAAGGTGGCAAAATGTCACGATGACTCATTTGGCGAACATCATTGACTAATCGCTGAACATCGCTGTATACCGCGTTTTAGCGTGACCCACCCATGTGTAACCACGTGAAAACCATTCATTCTTTGAATTGATGTGGTATGGAATGGAATCTGTTTTTGGGAGGAGGTGTGACGGTTTAGGGCGCGTTGCATTTGAAATTTAGATTCAGGAAGTAGGTTGAACTTGTCGCTAATTGGTCATGCGGCATTCGCGTCAGCTCTGATCCTTCACATGGAAAATCAAAGCAACGGGTTGGAAGTCGACTCGACAATCGATCATGCACTCACACACATTTGAGCATGATGATCACTTTTGGCTATGTTCAACACCTCGATGAAATCGTGAGTTTTGGCAACATCTATACTACAGATTCCGAGAACAACGCCAGAACCACATAGGATACCCCTCATAGTACATGGCTAGCAAGGTGTAAGGAAATTTTCTGACATTCCTTACCACGACCATCAAGATCGCGTACAGCAGCAGCCGTTGTTTGCCCGTTACTGCTAACGGGGCTTCGCTAACTTAGCACGCACAGTTTCACCAAACCATGCACCGCTGGCTCAACCGAGTCGGCCTACGCTTCGGAGCTAGCCCGAACCTTGATGCCAGCCTAGCACTAGCTAGCTCGCACGCACCGCATAACCGTTGCATGTTTGCGCACATAAGTATTCGCTGCCATTGCTCATACTTTGTATCTTTTGCCCACATAGTGCAATCCTCGCTATCTCGTTCCATTGCACCCGTAACACTTCGTTATCAGAGCCATTTTCTTTTGGACCGCGCATCTCCTCACCCAGAGAACTCAACTTTTGATTTTTACTTGAAGGGACTCACGCCCCTTAGCACCTAGGAGCCGCTGACCTCGCGTTCTCTCGTAAGCACGTGCAGCCACAACTGCGCCTAGGACTAAGCTGAGCCAACGCCCTTCGGAATGGCGGAGCGTATCGCCGTCGCAGCGCTCACAAAGGAGCGTTTGAACCAACTGCTGCAGCAGCTGCACAAAATCTCCGAAGATATTGCGGCGCTGACGGCAGAACGAACGTCCCTGCAAAACGACGTCACACGAGCACAAGAAGCACAGTCACTGACACAAGGCACGCATGGACAACCCATACGATAAGCATCACAACATCGAAGCGTGGGGCAACCCTCGAGCGGCGTCGCCTGCAACGACGGAGACGACGACCACTGCGCGACACACCTCGAAGTAGCGAATGCGGCCAGAATCCAACCTCGCGTCACAATTTTGGTGCCGACTGGCGACTCAGCACTGCCATTGCCGATGCGCTGAAGCCGTCGCGTCCGCCTTACTTTGACCCGAGTCAACGGGGTGGTCCTACCGTTCAGGCGTGAATGTCTTCTTCGACGCCAACTACGTCTCCGAGAATTCGGCGAAGATTCGTTACGCCGTGTCGTTGCTACGAGAACCCGCCATGGACTGGTGGTGCGTCATTGTCACGAAGCCGATGGACTACGCGACTCTACCAACACAAGAAGGACAAACCGGACCCTAGGCGCCATCGTATATTGTGGAGGTGCCCCAATATTGCACGTGGGACGCGTGGTGCGCAGGTCTGCGTGCACGATTCGAGCCAATTGCAGCTTTGATCGCGGCGTGTCAGAGGCTCCGTACTTGGCGCCAGCTCAGTTCCGTCCAAGACTACACCGGCGGGTTCCTGGTGCTGTATGAGCAGGTGGGCTATATGCACGGGGGCGAACGCATTGACCACTATATCAGCGGCTTGAGACACGAGATGGGACATCGATCGCGCATCTGCGCACCCAGAGAACTCAACTTTTGATTTTTTTCTCGAAGGGACTCACACCCCTTAGCACTTAGGAGCCGCTGTCCTCGCGTTCTCTCGTAAACGCGTGCAGCCACGACTACGCCTAGGACTAAGCTAAGCCGACGCCCTTCGGAATGGCCGAGCATATCGCCGTCACAACGCTCACGAAGGAGCGTTTGAACCAACCGCTGCTGCAACTGCACGAAATCCCCAAAGATATTGCGGCGCTGACGGCAGAACGAACGTCCCTGCAAATCGACGTCGCACGAGCACAACAAGCACACTCACAAATGCAATGCATGCACGGACAACCCACACGACACGACCGAGCTCCGCAATGTCACTGAATTCCAGGACATCCTCGCCATAGCGGAGAGGCTCAACTTCTTACGCTGACCAAGACCAGGGTCCTACAGTAGCAACAGCAACTGGGGACATCGATCTCATGGGTCGAGCGAGCACGCCACGATACGTGTTGTCGCCGTAAATGCTGCTGCCGCACCGTGTGAGAATACTAGAATAGGAATGGATGACTAAGGAAAGATTGGGGACAAATACAACCCTAGAAACTCTGTACCCCATATGTGCTACCCCACTATAGCCTACAAACATGCATCAGCTATAATACTCTGACACACCCCCATAGGCTAAGTGGGGGAGAACAAGGGGTCACAAGACCAGTCAAGCAAAGCAAAGCAAAACAAGCTCAGGGTGGATCACAAAGTCACCACACAGTCCGAGCACAAGAGCAGGGCCAGAGGCCAGTTCACATGCAGGAGTATAGACATATATATAAAACTAGACAAGCAAGAGCAGGTATATATATATATGTCACAGTACAAGTGAAGTCAAGAGGAGAGCAAGTGAGGCAAGACAGGCACAAGACCCAGCTGGGTGCAAAAGCGCTGATGGTCACAAGGCGCGAGTGCCTTGGTGAACACATCAGCAGTGTTGGCCTCACAGGCCACGTACGCAAGTCGCAACTGACCACGCTGCTGCAGCTCGCGAGCAAGGAAGTAGCGGAGAGCAATGTGCTTCGTTCTGTGCTCCAAGCGCTGCTCTCGACACAAGGCCAGCATGGCCTTGTTGTCTACGTACAGCACTGGAGGAGAACGAGGCGGCTCTCCAAGGTCAGTCAGCAGGTAGGTGAGCCAGCGAAGCTCCTGTGCAGCCATGGCCCCGGCGTAGATCTCAGCCTCACAACTGGAGCCGAGAACCGAAGACGAGCGAGTAGACCGCCACGAGACAGAGCCGGAACCAAGGCTGAAGGTGTAACCCTGTGACGACCGCTGCGTAGACTGGTCATCAGCCCAAGAAGCGTCCGCGTGGCCGGTAAGGACCACTGGACTCCGCCCTCCAAGCACTAGCCCCATGCCCGACGTACTGCACAGGTAGCGCAATACCCTCTTCGCTGCAGCCATGTGCTCCGGTCTGTGTCTCCCAGGAGCAACATAGCGTGCAAGAATGCTCAGAGGGTATGCAAGGTCAGGTCGTGTGCAGGTCATCAGGTACATGAGGCAGCCAACAAGCTCTGCATACGGACCACTCGACTCTACGGACTCATACGAAGGCAGAGCTGAGAGTGAGTGGCGAGTAGGCAGAGGAGTGGCCTGAGGCGAGGAGTACGTAAAGCCGAAGCGCTGAAGGACCTGCTGCACCATGTGTGACTGAGTCAAGGTAATCTGCAAGTGCGGCGTGCTCTGTCCCGAGTGATCTGCAAGCCAAGGTAGCTGCGCAGTTCACCCAGGTCTGTGCACGTGTGTCTCTTCAGCAGCTCGGACTTCATGTAGGCGAGTCCAGCAGTGTCCGCTGTGGCAAAGACCAAGTCGTCGACGTACACGAGGATGTAGAACGGCGGCAGGGAAGTGTCGGTGCGAAGAAACAGCGACGGGTCAGCAGTAGAAGGAGCAAACCCAAGAGCCGCAAGCGTAGTCCTCAGTCTGTTGTGCCACTCACGCGGTGCCTGGCGGAGACCGTAGACTGGCCGTCGGAGGCTCCACTGGGTGCCAGGAGGGAAAGTCCCAGTGAAGCCAGGTGGACGGCGAAGCCAGATCTCCTCGTGCAGGCTACCCTGCAAGAACGCAGTGCTGAAGTCGAGAGAGTGAAGCTCGTAGTCGCGCTGAGCGGCTATGTGCAGCAGCACCCGAAGAGTAGTCATCTTCGGGGTGGGAGAGAAGGTCTGAAAGTAGTCAACTCCCTGCTGCTGACTGAAGCCACGAGCAACGTACCGTGCCTTGAAGACAGGTGGAGAGCCCGGCGGCCGCTTCACCCTGAAGATCCACATGCCACTGACGATGTTCGCCCCAGGAGGGGGAACCGCGTCAACGTAGGTGCCTGTGGACTTCCAGGAAGCCATCTCTGCATCCATAGCTGCCTGCCACTGAGAGGAGTAGGGACCCTCTACGGCCTCCGCGTAAGAACGCGGAGTCGGGATGTCTAGTGCATCCGGGTCTCACTCAGGGGCAAGCAGAACAGACGCGAGATGAGGTGAAGCAGCCGCTAGACACTGTAACTCCTCCTGCCTGTCCTCTAGGACGTCCGTGCGAAGAGCACACTCACCTCCGACGGACGGAGGACAGACAGACGCAGACTCAGCAACAAGACTAGCAGCGTAGTCGAGACGACAGCAAGCAGCAAAGTCGACGAGCTCAGCGACTAGAGCAGACGCAGCAGTGGACTCAAAAGAGGGGTCAGTGACGACAGTAGCAAGCAGACGCGTCACAGTAGGGCTGGCAGCACGAAGAGAGTCCGACTCAGGGTCGGCAAGCGCAGGAAGAGAGGACTCAGGAGGAGAAGGCAAAGGGGCACGCAGAGGAGCAGTGGACGGACGCAAAGACATCCGGTGCGTGCCAGGGACAGGAGGAGGACGCTGACGCGAACTGCGACCACTAGCGCGAGCAGCACGAACAGGCGACGCGGGACGAGACGCAGGCTCACGACGCTCAGCAAGACCTCCAGTAGGACCAGTGTAAGGAGAGGGAGCAGGCAGTGGAGAGGAAGGCTCCAGCAGAGACTGCGACTGGACAGGCGGTGGACCCTCTACTGGAGGAGAAAGACCAAGAACCTGCTGCAGGAGCGGAACGAAGTACGGCCGAGGCCGCGTGGCAGCTCCAGACGCAGCAAGGACAGCACCAGTACCCTCAGCGACAGCACCAGCGCCACCCACACCTCCAGCGGCAGGACCAACAGCAGTAGGCTCAGCACCAACGCCCTCAGCAGCTCCAGCTCCACGAGGACCCGCAGGTCCAGCAGCTCCGGGACCGGCAGCACCCGCACCCTCGACGGTCGAAGAAGCTCCAGCTCCAGCTCCAGCAGCACCTCCAGACTCAGCAGCACGCCTCCATCGGCGAGCGAACCACTCGCGCAGCTCCTGTGGAGAGAGGGGCTCCCGGCGAGACGCAGCAGCAGGAGAAACCCCAGGCTCAGCAGCTCCAGACGCAGCAGGGACAGCACTAGCACCCTCAGCGACAGCACCAGCGCCACCCACACCTCCAGCGGCAGGACCAGCAGCAGTAGGCTCAGCACCAACGCCCTCAGCAGCTCCAGCTCCAGGAGGACCCGCAGGTCCAGCAGCTCCGGGACCGGCAGCACCCGCACCCTCGACGGTCGAAGAAGCTCCAGCTCCAGATCCAGTAGCACCTCCAGACTCAGCAGCACGCCTCCAGCGGCGAGCGAACCACTCGCGCAGCTCCTGTGGAGAGAGGGGCTCCCGGCGAGACGCAGCAGCAGGAGAAACCCCAGGCGCAGCAGCTCCAGACGCAGCACCCCCAGGCTCAGCAGCTCCCGACCCAGCACCCCCAGACCCAGCACCTCCAGGCACAGCACCCCCCGGCTCAGCACCCCCAGGCTCCGCACCCTCCGCAGTAGCACCCTCAGGCCCAGTACCCCCAGCAATAGCACCCCCAGGCTCAGCACCCCCGCGCACAGCACCCCCAAAGTCAGCACCCCCAGGCTCAGCACCCGCAGCAGCACCAGAGTCACCAGTAATCTCGACCGGGTCAACGGCGTCTACCTGGGACACACCTGAGGGGGCAGGAACCTGAGGGGGGAGGGGGTCTACCGGGGGGGGAACCGGCACAAGGAAGTCCGGGGGAGGGGGGAGGGAAGGAGTGCGGTAGGGGAAGAGACGGTAGAAGGGGACTGACTCGTCGAACGTGACGTCCTGGGAGGACAGAATACGACGAGAGGAGGGGTGGTAAAACTGCCACCCTGGGGCGTCAGTGGGGAAGCCAAGGAAGACACAGGGAGCAGCACGAGGGGACAGCTTGTCCGCAGACAAGTCGCGGACAAACGCCCGAGATCCCCAGACACGGAACACAGACGCATCGCCAACCTTCCCTGTCCACAGCAAGGCTGGGGACATCGCAGGCCGAGAGACCCGGGGGTGAAGGTTGAGCTGATGCGCCGCGTACCTCACCGCAAACGGCCACAGAAAATGGGGGGCAGCCGCATGCATCATGGACGTACGAGCGACATCCATGACCATGCCAATGCGGCGCTCAGCAATCCCATTTTGCTGTGGTGAGTCCGGAAGCGTGAAGGACTGGCGGATGCCTCGCGCATGACAGTAGGCACGCAGAAGGCCAGAGGAGAACTCTCCGCCTCTGTCCGAGTGCAGACGCAGAACAGGAAAGTCTGAGCCGAAGCTCTTCCTGAGCTGGAGACGAGCCTCGCGGATCCAGTTGATCAGTACCTCAGTGACCGCACCCTTGCTGCGCAAGGGGAGGACTGTGGTGTAACGCGAGTAGTCGTCAACCACCAACAGGAAGTAGCGCTCGGAATCCTGCCCACGGACGGGGGCTGGGCCCCACACATCCATGTGAAGCGTCTGCAGGGGAGCCTCTGTCGGGGGGAAGTGGGAGGAGTGAGGAGTAGCCCGGAGGCGACCCTCGACACAGGGGACACAGGAAGGTCCTGGCCCGGAGGGGAGAGGAGGGAGAGACTGGGGAAGACCAGAGACAAGGACACGGGAAGCCATGCTCCGAAGACGGGGCAAGGAGGGGTGGCCAAGACGGTGGTGCCACAGGAGAGTCTCGTGAGACAGGAGGCGACAAGAACAGGGGGCAGACTCAGGACCTGACCGGGACGCAGCAGCAAGCACCTGACCCGACGCAGCCACCTGACCAGACGCAGGGACAGGAGGAGACTCAACGGTCAGGGTGTAGAGACTCGACCCTGGCCGACGCGAGAACGTGGCCAGGTGTCGGCCTGTGCGTGCGTCCGTGCAGTGGGTCACCCGCTGACTCGCAGGAGTGAACTGGTGAACCCCCGCATCCTGTAGGTCTGCACCACTCACCAAGTTCGTCGAGAACGAGGGGAGGTACAGGCCAGACAGGGTGCCCGAGGGGGCAGCCGGACACGGGAGGACAGTGGAGAAGTGAGCGAGGACAGGACCCCCAGAGGGGTCAGCCAGGGAGACAGCAACCGGCCGGCCAAGCGGCGTGAGTGTGGTGCGGTCCCGAAAGAAGGAGCGAGAAGCCCCAGAGTCAAGTGTAAAGGTGAGGGAGGCCGAAGCCAACGCGGTACCTGAGAGCGCAGCCTCACCCGCACCTGAGGAAGCAGACTCACGAGCACCTAGAGCAGCAGCCGCACCTGTACCTGGAGCAGGAGACTCACTAGCACCCAGAGCAGCAGCCTCACCAGTAGCTAGAGCAGCAGGTCCTATACCTGGGTCAGGCGGGACGCACAGGTGACCGGCACGGTCAGCACTAGTAGGCAATGCATACATGGCAGTGAGAATAGCATCATAGTCAAGAGCATATATATCTACCCTCTGCCTAAGCAACTCCACCCAGTCGGGAAGCTCAGCCTCGTCGCCAAACACGGCACGCCAGGCGTCGCTCAGACGGGCGAAGCAGCGGGACGGTGTATGACTACGTGTCCCACAAGGCTGACCAGTCCGAGTACCAGTGCGAATCACGTAAGAGCAGCGAACAGCACTGAGAGACCCTCCACTCTGAGCGTACCACTCACGAAGCTGGCGAGGCGTGAGAGACACGCGAGAGGGTCGCGGGAGCTGCATCTGGCCGCCACCACGAGTAGAAGCAGCAGGAGTGGAAGTAGGAGTAGCGTCGCCACCCCTATAGCCCCAACCAGCGTACCACTCACGCAGCTGCTGGGGCGTGAGGGACGCACGCAGGCGTCGCTGGGGCTGCATCTGGCTCCGCAAGGAGAAGCAGGAGCAGGACTAGCAGCAGGAAGGCAGGCAGCCAGGCAAGCCAAAAGGCAGGCAGGCAGACGCGCAGCGTGCTAGCAGGGCAAGAGCTCACCAGTGGTGGGAAGAGTAGGCTCGGCGACTCAGTGGCTCGGCAGCTCGGCAGCTCTGCGGCTCGGGCGACTCGGGCGGCTCGGCGGCAAGGCGGCTCGGCAGCAACTGCAGCTCAGCAGCTCGGTGACTCGGCGGCTCGGCGGCAGGGCGGCTCGGCAGCAACTGCAGCTCAGCAGCTCAGCGACCCGGCGGCTCGGCGGTAGGGCGGCTCGGGTGCTGGGCGGCTCGGGTGAAGGGCGGCTCGGCGGTGGGGCGGCTCGACTGCTGCAGGTGAGCGATGAAGGAGGAGGAGAAGCAGGGGAGGCCACGCACCTGCCACCCCTCTGCTGGCCTCTCCCGTCGCCTGTCGAGGCGACCTGAGGGGGCCGCTTGCGGCCCCCGAAGGAGCCGCGACGGGCGACAGGAAAAGGGGGGGGGGGTGGGTGGCGCGGGCCGGTAGGTGCAGCGGCGGGACCAGCAGGTGCAGTTGCGGGGCCGGTAGAAGGTGACGGCAGGAGCCGTCAGGAGGGGACGGCGGGGCCGTCAGGAAGGGACGGCGGGGCCGTCACGAAGGGACGGCGGGGCCGCAACAGAGCCGTCGACAGGGCCGCGTGAAAGCCGGGGCGGGGCCGCATAGAAGCCGGGGCGGGGCCGCGCGAGAGCAGGCGGCGGGGCCGCGAAGGAGCCGGGGCGGGGCCGCGTGGAAGCCGGGGCGGGGCCGCGCGAGAGCAGGCGGCGGGGCCGCGAAGGAGCCGGGGCGGGGCCGCGTGAGAGCAGGCGGCGGGGCCGCGTAAAGGCCGGGGCGGGGCCGCGACAGAGCCTGCTGCGGGGCCGCGTGAGAGCCGGCGACGGGGCCGCGTAAGGGCCGGCGGCGGGGCCCCGTCAGAGAGGGCGGCGGGGCCGCGTCAGTGAAAGCGGCGGGGCCGCAGGGAAAATGACGACCCGAGGGGTCGCTAAAAAAAATCGCGCCTCGGGGGGCGCTTCGGTGGGCCCAAAAAAACGGTCCGTAGAAGGACCCGCTCTATACCATGTGAGAATACTAGAACAGGAACGAATGACTAAGGAAAGATTGGGTACAAATACAACCCTAGAAACTCTGTACCCCATATGTGCTACCCCACTATAGCCTACAAACATGCATCAGCTATAATACTCTGACACACCGTTCAAAGGGCGCTGCTTTGCGTGCAACAGGCCGGGACACCGTAAGAGCGAATGCTCGGAAAAGGCTTAAGGAAAGGGGGAAGCTGCGTAGTAGAAACAGACCAAGCGGCAGGGAAACGCTAGGAGTCAGTAGCAGATGACCCCTCTACTGACAGGTCACGCCGCTCGCCCGACCCAACCAACCCTCACCGAGTGATTGTGCCGGTTCATGTTATCGGCCACACCCGGCCGAATAAGGAGGGTACCGCGGTCAGTCGTGCTTGTCGTCCTCGTCCTCCACCTGTCCCCGGCACGCACACTATGGCACTTCGTCCTTCCTCTGTTCCACAGGATGTTGCTCTACCGTCTCCTCCAGCGTCCTCTCTTCTTGGCGTTCCTGACCCTGAGTCTGACCTTGCTCGGGCTACTAGTCCTACTGCCACTCGTTTCCTAGCCACTCTTGTCACTGACCCTTCCTTTGAGTCTACTGCTACGTCTGCCTTAGTCACTATGCTCGTAGATTTCGCTTCTACCTGTCCTCTCGACTACGTCGCGAGTCTTTTTACTGAGCCAGAGTGTGACTGTCCTCCGTTTGTCGGGAGTGAGCTTGCCCTTGGCAGAGACGGCCTTGAGGACAAGCAGTTTGAGCTCGAGTGCCTTGCGGCTGCTGTACCTCATCCCGCGTCCATGCCGCTTTGCCTTGAGGGAGACCCGGATGCACTTGACACCCCGATCCTGCGCAATAACGCAGAGGCGATCACGGGTGAGTACTCCTCCTAGTGGCAGACTGCCATGGATACAGAAATGGCTTCCTAGAAGTTCAGAGACTGGAGCACAGAACGAAGCACATTGCTCTTCGCTACTTTCTCGCTCGAGAGTTGTAGCGGCTTGGTCAGCTTCGCCTTGCTTACGTGGCCTCTCAAAGCCAACACTACTGATATCTTCACCAAGGCCCTTGGGTCTTGTTATCATCAGCGTTCTGCCCTGCTCTAGGCCTTGTACCTACTCTACCTCACTTGCTTACTGCTTGACTTTGCCTTGTACTACAATTTATACATCTATACATGCATGCTTATTTTGCTAGGTTGTGATCACTGTACTGCTTGTGCTTTTATAATCCTGCATGTGAACTGATTTGTGGCCACTTGCTTGTGCTCAAACTGCATGGTGATCTTGAGATCCACCCTGAGCTTTGCTTTGCTTGGTTCTCTTGCTTGATTGTTCTTGTGACCGTTGGTTGTTCTTGCTATCCCCCACTATGCCTGTGGGGGTGTGTCAAAATGTGGTTTATGTTTAGGTTGTAGTGGACTACACTGTACTGAGCACAACCCATTAGGGTTAAGATTACTTGTACTACCCCTTCATGCTAATGCACCCTTTCTTGCCCCTTAGTTCTGACAAACGGGCATAAAATAGAAATGATTGTTGAGAGCGGGGCTAGTTACAGCCTCATCAATCAGTCAATATAAAAAAAATGGGGTTCGGTTAGACAGGTGTATGCTGGAGATTCATGCGAGCATAGATGAAGTGCGCAAGTGCAAATGAAGTGTGGCGACGATTTTGTGTTCAGCATAAAGTTTCTAGCGACTACACTAGACAGCTTCAATGTGCTGCTAGGACGAGATTGGCTGCATCGATTTAATTCGACAGTCGACTAGACAACGAGAGCAAACGTAGTATCCAGCAACTAGAGACGGTTGACGCTTTCGAAATGGACAGAGCCGAAGCTGGTGACAACACGTGTTAACACCATAACGATAAAGCAAGCGATAAAAGGGGGAGCGCAATGATACACCGTACATTGGCAGCCTCCGAGAAAATCGCCCACATTGACACGCTCTGCACTGCTGTACCTGAAAAACTGGCAAGCATAACTTGAAAGTATCCCGAAATTTTCGCGGATGACCTCCTCGACTGCTTGCAACCTCAGCGCATAGAATACCATAGAATCCAGCTGGATCCTGGCGCACAACCGGCAGTACGGACGCAATGGCAGCTAAGCCAACCAGAGCTTGACAAGTTGAGGGGCCGTTTGGACTACCTCCTTGCCAAAGGTTTTATTCGGCCCAGCACGTCCCCATTTGGAGCCTCGATACTGTTTAGGTAAAAAAAGGATGGAGGCCTACGCATGTGTATTGACAATTGAGCGCAGATTCGTGTCAAAATCAAGTCGCGTTACCTGATCCTGCGAGCGAATGACTTGCTTGATTAGCTTCGCGTGGCCTATCTCTTCTCGAAAATCGATCTGCGAGGTGGCTAAAACCAAATTTGCGTGATCGACGACGACTTCCCGAAGACCGCTTTTCTTACACACTATGGCAGCTATGAATAAACACGCCCTCGACGTTCCAACTCACCATGGACGGGGTGTTTCGGGACCTGCTGGACAATAAGTTATCGCAATATTCCGGACTTATCTGGACAATATTTTCGTGTACACCAAGACTCGGCAAGAGAATTTTCAAGATCTAGAGGAAGTGTTTCAGCGCTTAGAGCAGAAACAACTGATTACAAATGGCTTTAAGTGCCAGTTCTTCAAGTCGGGGCTGGAGTTCCTAGGGAACATGGTTTCAGGGGAGTGCATTAAATTAAACCTCGCAAAATAAAAGCAATTTCTTAGTAGAATTTAGCGACGAATATCATTGAGATTCATAATTTCCTCTTTCTTCGTAAACAACGTTCGCCGGTTTGTCCCACGACCAATACCGAATCGTTGCCATTTGTGCCAGCTGGCAAGCCCGTAACAAAATCCCAAGGTTACTTGTTGCCACGGTCGTTCGGGTGGCTTGAAGGGTTGTAGCAGTCCAGTTGGCCGTTGTCACGACAACTTCATGGCTTGGCGGGCCGGGCTGGTTGTCACGTAGTGCTGCACGTCCAACAGCATGTCGCGCAAATAATATTTGCGCTGTGGTTAATTGAGAGTTATGTCGATGCCGAAGTGCTCGGAGAGGTTAGTTACTCTCATAAGGGCTGGTACGACGGGACCCAAAACAGGTTCGTACCGGCTTTTAGGTAATACTTCCCGTGTTTCGCCGGCTGGTGTTGATTTTGCTTAAAGAGGCGATCGAACCTGTAGCCGTGGGTGAATAGTCAATATAGGAGCAGTTTGGTCTGGTCAATGAGTACTTCGGCGATCTGCATTGATGGTCAGGTCAAGGCGTCGACGATGGTGTTGGCGCTCTTTTTGTACGTAGTGGTATAGTAAAAATTGGATGAAACATTTTTGAAACATCTTATTTGTTTCGGATTGAGCTATGGTTGTGATCGCGGATACTCCGTCCCGTCGGCTTTCGTCAGGTAGTAGCAACAGGTACCAAATGCGTGGACTATGGCCAACATTTCCTTGTCGTGAACCGAGTGGCTGCATCTTGTGTGACTCGTACGCAATTGGTTGAAGTATTTTGCCAAAATCTTGAAGAAGCACTGCACCGATGGCGAAATTGCTGGCGTCCATTATGACTTCGAACGGACGAGATGGGTCCGCGAGTTGAACTCTCAATGATTTTTGAGCTCGTCGAAGGTCGACTGTTTTCTCCCCCCCCACGATAAAGAAACGCCATTGTGCAAAAGATGGGTCAACGGCTTGGTAACCCCTGGTTAACTATTTCACGAAAATGGTGCATTTTGCACCAAGCCACACGACGATCACAGCCAAAGAAACAGCCAAACCGTTCATCTCCACCGTCGTACGCCTACACGGGTTACCTTCGGCGATCATCAGCAATCGAGACCATAACTGAAGGTAAAACTGTAGAGCAGGCTGCGATTGAACTAACAAATTTGCAAGAACTTTACGTTGAAGTTTTGGCAGGAGACATGGATACAGTACGGAACAAGCCTGCAGTTTTTCTTGTCATACCACCCGCAAATTGACGGACATATAGAAAGGACGAATCAGACCATGGAGCAGCTGATTTGCACCAACTACCAGAACCTGTCCATTAGGAAGATGTGTCTAGAAACTGAACGAGGATGAATGCATTGAGATCAAACTGAGTACAAGTACTAACCCTAATTGGGTTGTACCCCTTATAGGCAAACATTATAACCTAAACATTATAACAGTTTGACACACCCATAGGCAAAGTGGGGGAGAACAAGGGGTCACAAGACCAGTCAAGAAAAACAAAGCAAGCTCAGGGTGGATCACGTAGTCACCACACAATCTGAGCACAAGCAAATGGCTACAAGGCCAGTCCACGTGCAGAGTCATATAAATGAGAACAAGCAGTACAGTGATCACAACCTAGCAAGTGGAAGCAAGCAGGTGTATATATATATGTGTATATCATATTACAAGCAAAGTCACGCAGCGAGCAAGTGAGACGAAGCAGGCAGAAGGCCTAAAGCAGTACGGAAACGCTGATGATCACTAGACTGAAGTGCCGTGGTGAATATATCAGCAGCGTTGGCCCAAGTGGCCACGTAAGCAAGACGAAGCTGACCCCGCTGCTGCAACTTTCGAGCAAGGAAGTAACGCAGAGCGATGTGCTTCGTCCTGTGCTCCAGTCTATGCTCCTAACACATGGCAATCATGGCCATGTTGTATATGTACAAAACTGGAGGAGAATGAGGATGCTCTCCCAAGTTGGTCAGCAGATAGGTGAGCCAGCGTAACTCCTGTGGAGCCATGGCCCCTGCATAGATCTCAGCCTCACAACTGGAACTGGGAACAGAAAACGAGTGGGTAGACCGCCAAGAAACAGAGCTGGAGCCAAGGCTAAATGTGTAACCCTGTGACGCCCGCTGCATAGCCAAGTCGTCAACCAAAGAAGTGTCTGCATGTCCAGTGAGGACAACTGGACCCTATTCTCCAAGCACGAGCCTCATGCCCGATGCACTGCACAAGTGGCGCAACACCCTTTTAGCGGCCTCCTAGTGCTCTGGTCAGTGTCTCCCCGGCGCAACGCAGCGTGCCAGGATGCTAAGAGGGTAGGCAAGGTCAGGTTGAGTACAGGTCATCAAGTACATGAGGCAGCCCACAAGCTCTAGATACGGGTCACTCCGCTATACGGGCTAGTCCGAATGTGGATCTGAGAGCGAATGATCAGTAGGCAGAAGAGTAGACTGTGGCGAGGAGAACCAGAAGCCGAAGCGCTGAAGGACCTGGTGCACCATGTATGACTGAGTCAGGTTGATGGTGCGCCATGCTCTGTCCCAGGTGATGTGCAAGCCAAGATAGCTGCGTAGCTCACCCAGATCTGTGCACGTGTGTCTCTTCTACAGCTCCGACTTCACAAGGGCCAGTTCCTTAGTGTCAACAGTGGCTAAAACCAAGTCGTCGACGTACACGAGGATGTGGAACGGCGGCAGCGAAGTGTCGAGAGGACGTCCGTGCCAAGAACACACTCACCCCCGACGGACCGAGGACAGACAGACTCAGACTCAGCAACAAGACTAGCGGCATAGTCGAGACGACACGTAGCAGCTAAGTCAACAAGCTCAGCAACTAGGGCAGATGCAGCAGTGGACTCAAACGAAGAGTCGGTGACAACAGTGGCTAGGAGACGTGTGACAGTAGGGCTGGCAGCACGAACCAAGTCAGGCTCAAGGTCGGGAACGTCAGGAAGAGAGGACGCCGGAGGAGACGGCAGGGGAACTCGCAGTGGAACAGAGGAAGGACGAAGTGCCATACCGTGAGTGCCGGGGTTAGGAGGAGGATGCGGACAAGGAACACGACGACCAGTGCGAATTGCGGGAACAGGCGAGGCAGGACGAGACTCAGGTGCACAACGCTCTGTAAGAGAGTCTGTGTGCTTAGTGTAAGGAGAAGGAGCCGGCACTGGGGAGTTTGGCTATAACTATGGCTGTGACTAGTTAGGCGGCCAACACAGTAGAGGTGGAGTAAGACCAGTAGAAGACGAGAGACTAAGAACTTGGTGAAGCAGGGGAATGAAAAACGGTCTCGACCACACAGTGCCTCCAACACCAGTACCGATAGCTCCAGCACCCCCAGCACCAGCACCTCCTGCTCCAGGGTCTCTAGCTCCATCGTCTGCATCTCCAGGGTCTCCAGTTTCAGCGCCTCCAGCTCCAGGGTCTCCAGCTCTAGCGCCTGCAGCTCCACCAACTCCAGCAGCTCCAGTACCTCTAGTACGAGCACCTCCGAGACCAGCGGCTCTAGCACCACCAGCTCCGGCAGCTCCAGTACCTCCAGAACTAGCACCTCCACGACCAGCAGCTCCAGCACCTCTAGCTCCAGCGCCTGCAACACCACCAGCTCCAGCAGCTCAAGTACCTCCAGTATGAGCACTTCTGGGACTAGCAGCTCCAGCACCTCCAGGACCAGCAGCTCTAGGACCAGCAGCTCCAGGACCAGCAGCTCCAGTGCCTCCAGCTCCAGTGCCTCCAGCGGCAGGCCCCCAGCTCCAGCAGCGCCACTCCGAAGGCAGGTGCGCCGAGCAAACCACTCGCGCAGCTGCGGTGGAGAGAGAAGCTCCTGCTGTGATGAGGCACCTGTAGGACCTCCAGCAGACAAAGTACCTCCAGGCTCAGCACCCCCAGACTTAGTACCCTTAGGCTTCGCACCCTCAGGCTCAGCACCTCTAGGCTCCGCACGCTTAGGCTCAACACCCCCAGACGTAGCACCCCTAGCAGCACCACCCGTAGCAGCACCAGAGTCGACAGCGATCTTGACAGGCTTAGCCAAGGGGAGTGGGTCTACCTGAGACACACCTGAGGTAGCACGACCCTGAGGGGGGAGGGGGTCTACCGGAGGGGGACCTGGTGCAAGGAAGGGCGGCGGGGGGGGGAGAGGGGCAGTGCGTTAGGGGAAGAGACGGTAAAAGGGAACCGACTCGTCAAACGTGACATCCTGATAAGGCAGGAGATGACGCGTGGTGGGGTGGTAAAACTGCCAGCCAGGCGTGTCAGGGGGGAAAGCCAAGGAAGACACAGGGAATGGCGCGGGAGGAGAGTTTGTCTGCGGAGGTATCTCGCCACTTCTTTCCTAAGATAATTCTTCTCGCTATCTTCTCTCATGGAAGCCATGGCTTCCTCTAGCTTTACCTTAACAGGGTATCCAGAGCGAAATCCTATGCGTTTCCTCATCATCTACATCTCTTTGAAATCTTAGGCCCTATTCTGCGTTACTGTTTTTTACCTAGTCAATTTTCCCTTTTTTCTCCCCAAAATCGTGGATCCGCCCTCAGTAGTCGCGCTCGACCCTATCCTCTCGTCGCGCGCATCCAGGGCTGTTGCACTCGTCGCGCGCTCCCCCCCTCCCCTTTTTCCGTCGTGCGCAGCCTGCACTACCGTCGCGCGCCCCTCCTTTCCTCTTCCGCTCGCCTCTCGTCCCTCACCTAAGCGCCCCTCCTCTCATCTCGTTGCGCGCGGGCTGTGTCGCTGTCGCGCGCCCCGTATTTCCACACGCCCCATATTTCCACCGCCAACGGTGCCCTGCCTTCCGCCTATGCTCCTCTCTCCTTCCATTCCCTCTACAACCTTCCCCCTTCCTCCGCCTCCTCCCTCACCTCGACTGCTGGTTGCGGATTTCTTCTGGTAGCTACACCATCCGCCCCTTCACCCTCCTCCTCCTCTCCTCTCTCCCTTCATTCCCCTCCCCGTCTCTCTCTCTCCCCCGCCTCTCACCTCTTCTCTACTACTTCCGCTGGTTACTGGCTTTGCTTCTGAGCACTGCTCATCGAGTCCTACCCCGCCACACCATCCGCCTCTTCTCCCTCCTCCTCCTCTCCTCTCTCCCTTCATCCCCTCCTCATCTCCCTCTCTCCTCCGCCTCTCTCCTCTCCTCAGATGCTGCTGCTGGTTGCCGGCCTTGCTTCGTCGTCGTGCTCCTTCCCCACTCTTTTCCTCCACCTCTAGATTCTCCCCTCAACTACTCAGCAGCAGACTAATCCGCCCATAATCCTCCGCCTCTTGTTTCTCCCCTCAGCGGCGCGGCAGCAGACTACTGTGCCGCTATCCCTCCTCATATTTCTCCCCTCAACGGCGCAGCAGCAGACTACTCCGCTGTTATACCTCCTCTTATTTCTCCCCTCAGTGGCGCGGCAGCAGACTACTCCGCCGCTATACCTCCTCTTATTTCTCCCCTCAGCGGCACAGCAGCAGACTATTCTGCCGTTTTCCCTCCTCATATTTCTCCCCTCAACGGCTCACCAGCAGACTACTCGGCCATTATCCCTCCTCCTCTTATTTCTCCCCTCAACTGCTCAGTAGCTGACTACCTCGCCCCTAATCCTCCTCCTCTTTTGTCTCCCCACATCTGCTCCATTGCTATTCCCTCCCCTCGATGGCGCATATTCTTGCTCTTACCTCTCTTCCTCTGCGCTTACGCCCGTACACTCCTTCCACCGTACCTCCTCTCCTACCCTTGCCTTCCCTACCCTTTGCTTCCTTCGCTGCCCCTTCCTCCCCTTTCACCACCTCTCCTACGTGCCGCTGGACTCCCCTCCCTCTCCACCCCTATGCTTGGGTTCTACTGTCCCATCGGCGTCCCCGCCCTTCTGCCCTAGAAGTTCCTACCACTGTAACCTCTGGTATTGGTTCTCTGGCCTTTGTTTTTAGTGTGACCATGCCATCTCAGGATAGCATCCTTGGTGCTTCTCCTCTTATGAACCCTCGCTTTGTCTTTCCATTTCGTCCACCTCTTCAAAGCGCTGATTCTCACTCACCCAGCCCTACAGTTGCCGCTCTCTCACTTCCTTGCACCTTGGATTTTGTCCTTGATAGTGCTGCTACTGCCTCTGTCTTTCCTCGTCCCCTCTCCATTCATAGGGCTGGGGAGACCATGACCATGATCTGCACTGGCACCTCTTCTCTTCCCTGTCCTGCCTTTCCCTCTGGCGCTGTTACTAGCCTGTATGTTCCATCTTGCCGTCATAACCTCCTTTCCCTCCCTGCCCTCCAACACCTGGGTGTGCGATCACTCTTCCCTGTTGGCGAACTATTATGTGATCTTCATTATCACGACCGGCACCTCGCTCATTTCACCCTTTCTCCTAGTACTCGCCTGTACACTCTTCATGTCCCCATCCCCTCGTCTGTCCACCACACTTCATCCTCTTCTGTTCCTCCCATCTCTTCTTACGACTGTCGCTCTCACCCAACCAACTCTACTTCTCCATCATCGTCTTGGCCACCCCAACTTCCCTCTCCTTCGCAGCATGGTCAATTCGAAGCTGCTTCATGATCTCCCTTCCTCTCTCCCGCCCCTTCCCCCCTCTCCCGCTCCTCCATGCACCCCTTGTGTTCAAGCCAAGCTCTTCCAATCTCCTCACCCTTCTTCCCCTTCTGTCTCCCCCAAACCCCTCGATCTTGTGCATATGGATCTTTGAGGTCCCTCTCCCACTGCCTCCCGTCTGGGTCATCGTTACTTTCTTCTTCTTGTCGATGACCATTCTCGCTTTGCCACTGTCTATCCCCTGCGTGCCAAATCTGACGCCCCCTCCCTCATCATTCACTGGGCTGAGCAGGCACGTCTTCGCTTTGGCTGCCCTGTCACGTGCCTCCACTCTGATGGTGGTGGCGAGTTCTTAAACCACTCTCTCTCTCTCCACTCTCTCTCTCTCTCTCTCACTTCTTACTGCTCCTCTCATGGCATTCTCATGGTGTTGCCGAGCGTCGTATTCGCACTCTCATCGAGATCACCCGATGTCTCCTTACGCATGCTTCTGCTCCCCACTCTCTTTGGAGCTACGCTCTTGTTTACGCCATTCTTCTTTCTAACCTTCGCCCTCATCCCCTTCGCTCTTCCATTACACCCTTTCAGCTCTGGACTGGCCGCCAGCCTTCTGCCCGCCCTCTTCGGGTGTGGGGCTGTGTCGCTCATCTCCTCATCAATCTCGCTGATCGGGCACGTCAGGGTGGGAAGCTCGCTCCCAAAACGCAGATTTGTGCGTTTATTGGTATCAGATCTGACTATCCGGCTACCTTTTCTATGCTCCCTCCTCTCAGTAGCTCATTCGCAGCCAGGATGTCATCTTTGATGAGACTCGATCTCCATTCCTCACTCCCCCTCCACCCCACCTACTCCCTCTCTCCACTGTTCTGACTTTGATCCGCTGCCCTCTGCTGCTCCCTCTCCTCCTCCCCTTCCTCCTGCCCTTGCTCCACCTCCCCTGCCTGCCTCCTCCACTCCCCCCTGCGCTGTCATCTCTGGCATCTCTCCTCCTGCCTCTTCATCTTCTGCTCCCATGGCCCCTCCCCTCATCACCTCCTTCTGCTACCCTCCCTTGTGCACCTGCCCCCCCACCCTCCCCACATCTCACCCGCTCCATGACCCGTGCAATGTCCAACTTTCAACACTTTGCTCGCTTTACTCGGCTCTCTCCCTCTCAGAACGTTGATCTTCTCAAAGATCGCTTTGAGGAGCTTTTCTCTGTTCATCATGTTTCACCCCTCCTCTATGTCACCATTGGCGACTTCTCCAATTCTCCCACTCTTCTCTCCGTTGACACTGCCGTTATTCCCACCCCTCATACCTATTCCGAGGCAGTGTCTGGCTTTCATGCAACTGAGTGGATGGCTGCCATCATTGCCGAGTGTGAGACATTCACCAGGACTCACTCTTACGTTGACTCTGTCCCTCCCCCCCCCTGGCGCCACCATTGTGAAGGGTAAGTGGGTCTTTCGTGTCAAATGGCTGCCTGGGGAGCTCCATGTCTTCAAAGCCCGTTACTGCGCCAAAGGCTTCACCCAACGTAAAGGCATTGACTACTTTACCACTTACTCCCCCACTGCCCATCTCCCCAATCTTCACCTGCTTCTTGATCTAGGCGCCCGCTGGAATTGGGAAATTCACTCTATGGATGTCTCCAATGCCTTTCTCCCATGCGAGCTTCAAAAACGCATTTTCCTTGAGCGCCCCGCTGGCTTTCCTTACCCCTTCTCTCCAGGCATTGTCTGGGAGCTGAAGTGCCCAGTGTATGGTCTTAAGCAGGCCCCATGCGAGTGGCAGGCTAAGCTTGCCTCCACTCTTCACTCTCTTGGCTTCTCCACCTCCTCTTCCGATCCCACTCTCTTCATTCGTACTTCCCCCCATAGGGTTTAGATTCTTGCCTACGTCAATGGCTTGGTGCTCCTCGCTGAAGATTCTGCCAACCTTGCCGCTGTCAAGCAAGCCCTCCAGGCGCGTCTCCTGTGCAAGGATCTTGGCGATCTTCGCCACTACCTTGGCATGGAGATTTGTCGCAATCATACTGCGCGCACCATCTCCCTCTCTCAATCTTTCTGCGAATGAAGTACTGGCAGCGAACACTACCCCCAGACGCCCCACGCTGAGCAAACCACTCACGAAGCTCTTGGGGCGTAGGGGTCTCACGTGGACGCTACTCCTGCTGCCTCTGACCATTGCCATAACCTCCTCTCTGACCAGTTCCACCCTGACCGCCACCACTGCCGCCGCCACCACTCCCACTGCCGCCACCACCGCCGCCACCAACGCCTCCACTCCCACCACCGCCTCCACCGCCCCCACCACCGCCTCCACTGCTGCCACCCCCACCACCCTTGCCTCCCTTGCCCTTGCCGCTACGGCGCCTCCCACTAGGAGCAGACGAGGCCCCAACCTCCTCAGCACGAAGGAAGTCAAGAGCAGCAGCAGAAGCGAAAGTGGGGGCAAGGGGGGAGGGGGAACACCCCTCAAAGAAGGGAGTGCGAGGAGTGCCACGAGCAGCACCCACTATGACTATGCTAGCCTCAGTTGCAAGGAGGTACTTCTCGAGCAGGTCGACAGTGAGGTCCGTGGGGTCCATGGCGAGAAAGAGGTCCTTGACTGCAATAAGAGAGTCAGGGAAGAGGGTGACGATGAAGTGGAGAGTGATGTACATGGGGTGAGGGTTTTCGTCTAGAAACTTGGTGGGAAGCGCGGCGTGGTAGCGATTGTCGCTAGTGCGAAGGTGGATAATGAGGTCGTCGACTATGGCAAAGGTGGACAGCTCGGGAAAAAGGTAGGGCAGTATAAGGCGGACGAGAGCAGCAGTGATAAGGGATGAGTAACGAGCGACTACAGCGTCGTACAGGGCTTTAGCAGTCTTGTGCTGGCCAAAGTGATCGTGTTCGGCTAGCGATAAGTAGTTGCAAACGCCTAGGCGAGCAGTAGCGTCACGGGTAAGCCACTGTGAGCGAGTCGCACTGTCAGCTGTGTTGGGAGCGGTGAGAGAGGCTCCAGACGTGAGGTCAAACAATGAAACGTTGTCTCTAGAATCGCTCACTAGGTGTAGCTGTAAGTCATCGAGCCACGTATCAAACTGGATCAGATGGCCCTCAGGATTGAATGTAAGAACGTTGAGAGTAGCCATAGCGGGCAAAGCAGGGTGTCTCGTGACAAGCAGGGCAGCACGCAAGCAAGGACGGCACGACGGGCAGGGCAGCGCGCAAGCGCTAGGGAAGCGCGCAGGGTAGGGCGGGGCGGCGCACAGCTAGGGCAGGGCAGCGCAACTAGCAGGGCAGGGAGGCGGCCAGCAGGGCAACTCGCGGGTAGGGCAGGGCAGGGCGGCGGCCACAAGGGCGGCGCGTGGGCAGGGCAGGGCAGTGCGGCGGCAAGCAGGGCGGCGTGCGGGCAGGGTAGGGCAACGCAGCGGCCAGCAGGGCAGCCGAGGGCAGGGCAGGGCGGCGCGGCAGCCAGCAGGGCGGCGCACGGGCAGGGCAGGGCGGCGCGGCGCTAGCACGGCGGCGCACGGGTAGGGCAGGGCGGCGCGCGACCAGCAAGGCGGTGCGCGGGCAGGGCAGGGCGGTGCGGCGCAGGCAGAGCGGCGCGACGGGCAGGAAAGAGCAGTGCGCGGCCAGCAGGGCGGCGCTCGGGCAGGTCAGGGGCGGCGCGCGGCCAGCAGGGCGCGCGTGGGCTGAAAAAAGGGCGGCTCGCGACCAGCAGAGCTGCGCGCGGGCAGGATAGGGCGGCGCGCGGGCAGGAAAAGGCGGCGCGTGTGCAGGGCAAGGTAGGGCAGCGCGACGGTCAGGGCAGGGCAGCGCGACTGGTGGGGTAGGGCGCTATGGACGAATCGGTGGGCCGTAAAAAAATGGTCCTGGAACAAGACCTGCTCTGAAACCATGTCAAGAAACCGAACGAGGATGAATGCATTGAGATCAAACTGAGTACAAGTTCTAACCTCAATTGGGTTGTACCCCTTATAGGCTACCCCACTACAGCCTACACAACCTAATCATTTTAACAGTTCGACAAGATGAAGGAATTTGCGTACAACAACGCACCTTTGGCAATGACCAATCAGTTACCGTTCTACCTTAATTACAGGGTACACCCAGTGGTACCCTCGTCCACGACTCCTGACAATCTGGTACCACGATCCAAGCAGTTCGTGACAAAACTTCAAGCTGCCTGCAACAAAGCTGCGGAAAATATTCGCAACGCCGAGGAAGCATCGAAGGGATTTACCCTTCAGCGCATGGTTCTATTGGTAACGAAAGCAAATTGCTTGCCCCAACCGGCAAAACTCTGTCCCTATTGCGCGGGACCGTTCCACGTCGTCAAAATGTTGGCACCTGTCACGGCGAAGCTGCAATTGCCGGACGACTGGCACATCCACGATACATTCCACGCCAGCCTACTACGACATTACATCACACAATAGCCATCCGATATCGCCCGCCCCAACATCACGCCAAGTGTTTGGCCTATGTGTCAAATGTTATAGTCTTAGTTATGCGTGTTATAGGGGGTACAACTATTAGGGTTAGGTTTATGTACCCCAACCAACCTTAGTCAAACCAACACGTTCATTCTTGACAGGGTATCACCTAGGTTAGGATCCTGTGGGATCTTGCTAGAGCTTCTCGCGCCCGTTGCACGTAGTCTACTGTTCCCGTTGCGCCTGTTTTGTCTCGTACCGCCTCTTGTGGCCGTTCGTACCATCCTGTAGCGCCCTAAGCGCTTGCCCATTCCATCACGAAGTGCTCGTAGCACCTGTAGTGCCCCTAGCGCTTGCCCGTTCTGTCTCGAAGCGCCTGTAGTGCCTGTAGCACCCTTAGTGCCTGCCCGTTTCGTCACAAAGCACCCGTAGCGCTCGTAGTGCCCGTCGCACGCGCCTCCCTGCCCCTTGTTCCTTGCCCCTGCCCATCCCGTCCCCTGCCCGTCCCGTTGCATCCCCTGCCCGTCCTGTCCCCTACCTGCCGCGTCCCCTGCCCGTCCCATCCCCTGCCCATCCGGTCCCCTGCCCGTCGCGTCCCCTGCCCGTCGCGTCGCGCTGTCCCTCCCGTCCCCTGCGCGTCGTGCTGCCCGCCCGTCCCGTCCCCTGCGCGTCGCGCTGCCCGTCCCGTCCCCCCCTCCTGTCAGTGCGTCACGCTGCCCGTCCGTCCCGTCCCCTGCGTGTTGCGTTGCCCGTCCGTCCCGTCCCCTGCACGTCGCGCTGCCCGTCCCGTCGCGTTTTGTCCCTTGCCCGTCGCGTCTCGTCCCCTCCCTCCCGTCGAGTCTCCCCCATCCCGTCGCGTCGCGCCCTGCTGACCCGTCGCGTCGCGTCCTACCCACCCCATCCCATCGTGCCCTGCTGACCCATCGCGTCGCGCCTTTCGCTCAACCTGCCGTGCCCTGCTTGGACCCTCTAGGTGTTTCGAGTTTCGGCAGCAGCAATCCACCTCTACGCTTCCGCTATGGCGACCCCTAGGGTCCTGCGCTTTGACGCTGAGGGTAGGCCACTCGAGTTCTCGGTCTGGCTCCTGCGTGCGCGCCGCCTCCTAGAGAGCCATGTTTAGGCACACGAGACTCTGTGGGCGCACGCTTCCGGTTACCTTCCCGAGCCCGCTAGCCCTGCACCCTTAGAAGCTGACCCCACACCTGTAGACAGTGACCGTTATGCGCGCGAGCGTGCTGACGTGACTGCGTGGAAGTCACGTGATGCTGCGGCCAGCATCGCCCTCAGCAGCCTCCTCCCTTAGTCTAAGGAGACCCACTTCACTCACGTTCGTACAGCTAGTGAGTTCCTAACTGCGATCAAGGCCCGCTGCACTACTCCCACCACTGTCTCTCCTGGTCGCATGTTCCTTCCGTTCCTGTTTTCTGACCTCGCCTTGTTTGAGCGCACTGCTGACTTGATCACTCATCTGCGTTCGCTCAATTCTAGCTACCGCGCTGCTTGCACTGACGCACAACTTGCACTGCTCCCTCCCCCCATGGCGATTACTATCTGTTTCATCGCAACTAGCCTCCCTGACCACCTTGCCTTGGTTCGTGAAGCGCTTCTTCTGAAGCACCCTAGCCAACTCACTATCGAGGTCCTTGAGTCGGCTCTCAAGGACGTCAAGGGCAACCTCCGCTCGGTAGCCTCTGCCTCTGGTGCTTTGCCCCCTCCACTTTTTCACGAGTGCACTGTCCCTCAGCTGCCGATACTGATGTGACCGCAGGTGGTGTTACGACTTCTTCGCGGTCTCAGGGTAATAGTGGCAGGAGGGGCGGTCAGGGTGCGAGCGGAGGCGGCGGAGGCGGTGGTGACGTGGCAAGCGGAAGCGGCAGGAGTGTAGGGGCTAGAGGAGCGCCTCGTGCAACGGCCGGTGACTCCCTTGCTGCGGATGGTGGAGGTGACGTCCAGGCTCGTCAGCCACCTACTGGTCTGCCAGCCGCTGGGGGTGGAGCAGTGGCGTGGTACCTGACTCAGCGACAGCAGCAGCAGCAGCCCCTCCCCTCGCACCAGCCACAGCTGCAGCAGCGACAGCAGCAGGTTTCAGGGCAGGGGTCAGGACAGCGTCAGCTGCATCGCGGTGTCGTCCACCCTCCCTGCAGCGCGGTGTCATCCACCCTCTCTGCACCTATCACGTTCTGACAAGTGCCCACCACAGCCAGCCTTGTGGCCATAGCCACCCACTAGGTCAGTGTTTTGCTCAGCTTACTGACACGGTTCGGTTGGCCTATGGCGTTGACGGCCCTTCCCCTGACTAGCTTCCCCTTGTTCAGACATACGACTCCACTCTGTGGGGAATGTCGGCTTCTCAATTGGTTGATCTCTTAGGTACTCCTCATGCTATCTATGTCGTTGTTGACTCTAGTGCTTCTGACTCTGTTTACTCGAGTGTTGTTAGCTTAGGTGTTATTCTTGCTGAGGTTTCTGTTGCTAGTGTAGGTACTTGTGTAGACAATAGTCCAGAAGCTGCTCCGGAGGACGCTTCGCTTTCTTTCACTCTGGACTCCGGAGCTTCGCACTGCTTCTTCCGCGACGGCTCGACACTTACCCCGCTTCGCACTGGCTGATCCCACTTCGGGTCAGTCACTGCTCACTACACTACTACGCTTCCGTGCCCGGTTATTCCCTCCGATTCTCTGACCGCCTTCCACGTCCCCTCGCTCTTGAGGAACTTGGCGGGCGTGAGGCCGCTCGTGAGTCAGCACGTGAGTATGTGGATTGAGCCTTCTGGCGAGACTGCGGTTTGTGTTGACGGAGACACATACGCGCCTCTCGCCACCTTTACCGATGAGCCAGGCTCTGGTCTCTACACACTTCACACTTGCCCCCGAGGGTGGCAGCAGCAGCAGCGGCGGCAGTAGCACCAGCAAATGCCTCCGACCCCTGTCACTGCCCCTCCTCAAGTTCCCGCGTCTCACCAGGTTGCCGCGTCTCACCAGGTAGCTGTGTCTAGTCAAGTTCCCATGTCTGGTCCAGTTGCTGCATCGTGCTCCTGCCAGTCATTTGCCCACCCCACCATTCTGTGGCACCACCGAATGGGGCACCCGTTCATTCCTCGTCTGCGCGCTATGTCTAGTCAGCATCTTGTCTTAGGCCTCCCACGAGTCTTGCTGTCGCTGCCGCCTTCGCTTGCATCACCTTGCGGTCCCTGCGTCGAGGGTCGGCTGCGCGCCACCCCTCACTCCTCCTCCCTTCATCCGGCCACCGAGCCCTTTGAGACTCTCCACTTGGACGTTTGGGGCCCCGCCCCTTGCCCTGGCCCTAAGCGAGAGAGTTTCTTTCTAGTGGTCGTTGACGACTACTCTCGCTACACCACAGTGTTCCCCCTGGCAAAGAAGTCTGAGGTGATTTCTACGCTGATCCGGTGGTTACTTACCACTGCGGACACTCGTGGTTCTTGTGTCAGTTGTCTTCACTCCGACCGTGGTGTGAGTCTCACTCCCGCATTCTCGCTGGATTCTGTCGCGAGCAGGGCATCCGTCAGTCATGGACGCTTCCAGAGTCCCCACAGCATAATAGGGTTGCTGAGCACCGCATAGGCTTGGTCATGGAGATTGCACGCACCTCCATGATCCACGCCTGTGCGCCCCATTTTCTGTGGCCCTACGTGGTTCGTACGCCGCTCACCAGCTGAGCCTCTGGCCACGTGACTCTCGGCCAGAGGCTTCACCGACCAGTCTTTGGACCGGGTCCCCTGGTATTGTGCCGCGTTTTCGTGTCTGGGGCTGTTTGGCGCTTGTTTACGACACCTCCGCGGATAAGCTCTCCCCTCGCGCCCTTCTCACTATCTTCCTTGGTTTCCCCGTTGACTCCTCGGACTTCACTTTTTACCACCCTCCCCTTCACTGGTTCTTTGACTCCCGCGACTTTTGTTTTGTCGAGTCAGTCCCCCATTACACCCGCTATCCCTGTCGAGGTCTTTCGTTACCTCCTCCTCCTCTCTTCCTGACTCCCGCCCCCCCTTCTGCCCCTACGGTACAGCCCCCCCTCCCTGGTCCAGCCCCGTCAGGTCTGTCACACGCTACCCCTCCCCCCTCGGTAGCCCCTCAGGTGCCGTCCCCTTCCCCACAGTCCTTCCAGCCTGCAGCAGACCCTGCGGGAGCTGGTTTTCGTGGCGAGGACCCTGGAGGTGCTAGCTCTAGATGTGCTGGAGTTGGGGCAGAGAGCATACCTGTGCGAGGTCCTGGTTCTGGGGGTGCTGGAGCTGGAGCTGAGCCCGTGACTACAGGAGACTCTTGTCTTTGTGGAGCTGGTGCTAGTGAGCTGTCGCTGGGGGTGCTGCAACTGGGGGTTCACCCTCTGCTGGACCTGGAGAGCCTGGGACGGGCCTTGTTACTTCTGGTGGTACTGGCTCTAGGGGTGGTGCGACTGGTTCTTTGGAGAGTGGTCCTGGGGCTACCGCCGCTCCGGACACTACTCCTCCCCTTCACCCCTACACGACCCGGCACCAGGCTCGTGTCCGCCGTGCCCGTGAGGAGCAGCTGGAGTTGGAGCAAGAGGAGAGAGAGTTGGAGCGACAAGAGCTGGAGCTACACCGGCTGGAGGAGCAGCAGCACCCGGAGCAGTGGCCGGAGCACGAGTAGCCGCAGCAGCAGCAGCCGCCGCAGCTAGAGGAGCAGCGGTCACAGCCGCAATAGCAACAGCAGCCACCACCTCCTCCTCCTGTCTCTGGTCTTCGGACCATCGATCTCCCCTCTCCTTCTCCTCCCTCCTCCCCCTCTCCTCCTGTCTCTGGTCCTCCGCTTCCTCCTCTTGACCCCTCCCCAGCTGTTTTCCCTCCTCTGCCTCCGTTGCCCCCTCCTCTTCCTCACACTTGGCCCTTGCGTCGCTCTCCTTGTGCTCGTCCCTCGTCCCCTGTTCCCTTCTCTGACCTTCCTACGGCCCTGTTTTTTTCTAGTCCGCCTCGTTTGTCTCCTGCTTTACTTCCTTCTCCTCCTGAGTTGGCTCTCACTGCTTCCCTCTCTACTCCTGTCACGGACTACTACCGCACGTACCGTCCTATCCTCTCTCGTGTTCTTGCCTCACTTGTTACCGACCCACGTGCTTCTCTGTCCTCTGTCTCTGCTATTACTGCCGTAGTCACTGAGTTTCCCTCTGCTCGCCACCTTGACTGCACCACCAATCTTGTGGCTGCTCCTCCTACCAGTCGTCTAGCCGTCGGGAGTGAGTCTGCCCTTGGCTCTGACGCCCTAGAGGACAGGCAGTTTGAGCTAGAGTTCCTGGCAGCCGCTACCCCTCATCTCTGTGCCATGCTGCTCGCTCCTGAGGGAGACCCCGACGCCCTTGACATACCGACTCCTCGCACTTATGCTGAGGCAGTGTCAGGGCCTTGGGCCTCTTAGTGGAGAGCTGCCATGGACTCAGAGATGGCCTCCTACAGATCCACAGGCACTTACGTCGACGAGGCTCCCCCCCCTGGGGTGAACGAAGTCGATGGCATGTGGATCTTCAGGGTGAAGCGGCCACCGGGATCTCCTCCAGTCTTCAAGGCGTGCAATGTGGCTAGAGGTTTCAGTCAGCGCGAGGGAGTTGACTTCTTTCAGAACTTTGCGCCTACCCCGAAGATGACCACTCTTCGGGTGTTACTGCACGTAGCAGCACAGAGGGACTACGATTTACACTTTCTTGACTTCTCTACTACTTTCCTTTAGGGTAGCCTACACGAGGAGGTATGGCTGCGTCGTCCCTCTGCCTTCAATGGCACTTTCCCTCCTGGGACCCAGTGGAGGCGGAGGCGACCGGTCTACGGTCTCCGTCAGTTTCCTCGTGAGTGGCACGACACCCTTCGTTCTACCCTGTCTGACCTCTGTTTTCAGCCGTCTTCTGCTGACCCGTCGCTGTTTGTTCGGCGTGGCTCCACACCGTTATTTGTACTGGTCTACGTCGATGACCTGGTTTTCGCCACTTCGGACAGGGTTGCTTTGGCTGACGTGAAGCGCGGACTGTAGAAGAGACACACGTGTACTGACCTTGGTGAGCTGCGCCACTACCTTGGCCTGCAGATCACCAGAGACAAAGCCACTCACACCATTACACTCTCACGGTCACACATGGTGCAGCAGGTCCTTCAGCGGTTTGAGCTTCAGCACTCCACAGTACAGCGCACACCTCTTGTTGTTGACCACAGACTCACTGGACCCTTCCCTAATAAGCCATTTGAGCCTAGTGGTTCTTACGAAGAGCTTGTGGGCTGCCTCATGTACCTGATGATTTGTACTCGACCGGACTTCGCCTTCCCTCTCAGCATCCTTGCTCGCTTTGTTGCGCCAGGGAGACACCGTCCAGTTCACAGGATAGCTGCTGTAAGGGTGACGAAGTACCTAGTGACGACATCAGTCGTGGGGCTGGTTCTTGAAAGGCAACAGTATGTTGTACTTACTGGACATTGTGACTCTTCTTACACTTACGACGCCGAGACTCACAGATCTTCTCAGGGGCACTGCTTCAGCCTGGGCTCTGGAGTTGTTTCGTGGAGGTCCACACGTTCCTCCTCGGTCTCGACCTCCACTGCTGAGGCCGAGATCCACGCTAGAGCCATGGCTGCATAGGAGCTGCGTTGGTTGACCTTCTGGCTCACCGACCTTGGTGAGCCGCCGAGCTCTGCACCGACCTTGTTCACTAACAACAAGGCGTTGATTCTCCTCTGTCGAGAGCCGCGACTGGAGAGCAGAGTGAAGCACATCAACGCCAGGTACTTTCTTCTGCAAGAGTTGGAGAGGTGTGGGCAGGCTCGCTTTGACTTTGTGGAGTCCGAGGCCAACACTGCAGACATCTTCACCAAGGCGCTTCCGCCTTGTGACCACCAGAGGTGTTGTGTGCAGTTAGGTCTCGTTGCCATAGGTACTCGCCTTGCGTAGTCTCAAGTTCTCAGCTTGATTTGTTTGTACGTTATATATATACCTATGTGAACTCTTGAACTGGCCTTGTGGCTCTTTTGCTTGTGCTCGGAGTGTGTGGTGACGTTGTGATCCACCTTGAGCTTTGTTTTTCTGTGACTGGTCTTGTGACCGTACACTTTTGGTTTAGCTTGACACCCCTCACTTAGGCTATGGGGATGTGTCAAATGTTATAGTCTTTGTGATGTGTGTTATAGGGGGTACAACTGTTAGGGTTAGGTTTATGTACCCCAACCAACCTTAGTCAAACCAACACATTCATTATTGACACTATGGTAGACCCGAAACTACAACCTTGGAAGATTCTGACTCATCGCGTGCAAGTGACGCCTGTTGATAAAACTAAGGAATCAAAGTGGATAGTGTTAGAATTAGAACGAGGAAAAAATGACTAGAATGAGAATAGTACAAGGTTTGTATATGCAAAACCTAATATGGCTGTACCCCATAAGGAGTGCCCCAATACAGCCTAGAGTTTAGTTCTCACACACCCCCATAGGCAAAGTGGGGGACAAGCAAGAGAACAAGGCAAGGTCAAGCTCAGGGTGGATCACAATGTCACCACTCAGTCTGAGCACAAGCAATGGCCACAAGGCCAGTTCACATGCAGAGTTATACATCAAGGTGAACAAGCAGTACAGCGATCTCAACCTAACAAGTGTAAGCATGCAGGTGCAGGTATATATAGATCACAGTACAAGCATTTGAGGCCAAGTAGGCACTAGACCTAACAGAGTACAGAAAGATATCACAAGGCTAATACGCCTTGGTAAAGATATCAGCAGTGTTGGCCAGAGTGGCCACGTAAGCAAGACGAAGCTGACCACGCTGCTGCAACTCTTGAGCAAGGAAGTAGCGAAGAGCGGTGTGCTTCGTTCTGTGCTCTAGTGTGTACTCCTAACACAAGGCAATCATGGCCTTGTTGTCGACCTACAGAACTGGAGGAGAAAGAGGCGCCTCTCCCAATTCAGTCAGCAGGTAGGTGAGCCAGCGTAACTCCTGTGCAGCCATGGCCCCTGCGTAGATCTCAGCCTCACAACTGGAGCTGAGAACAGAAGACGAGCGGGTAGACCGCCACAAAACAGAGCCGGAATCAAGGCTGAAGGTGTAACCCTGTAACAACCGCTGCGTAGCCAAGTCGTCAACCCAAGAAGCGTCTACGTGACTAGTGAGGACAACTCTAGCCTGACCTCCAAGCACGAGCCCCATGCCCGACGTACTGCACAGGTAGCGCAACACCCTCTTAGCTGCATCCATGTGCTTTAGTTGGTGTCTCCCAGGAGCAACATAGCATGACAGGATGCTAAGAGGGTATGCCAGGTCAGGTCGAGTGCAGGTCATCAGGTACATGAGGCAGCCCGCAAGCTCTGGGCACGAGCCACTCGGCTCTACGGACTCATCTGAAGACAGAGCTGAGAGCGAGTGGTGAGTAGACAGAGGAGTGGCCTGAGGCTAGGAGTAAGTGAAGTTGAAGCACTAAAGGACTTGCTGCACCATGTGTGACTGAGTCAGGATAATGGTGTGTCGTGCTTTGTCCCAGGTGATCTGCAAGCCAAGATCGCTGCGCAGCTCACCCATGTCTGTACACGTGTGTCTCTTCTGCAGTTCTGACTTCACGTGAGCCAATCTAGCAGTGTCATTCGTAGCAAAGACTCAAGTTGTCCACGTACACGAGGATGTAGAACGGCGGCAGAGTAGTGTCGGTGCGTAGAAACAGCGACGGGTCAGTAGTGGAAGGAGTAAACCCAAGAGCCGCTGAGCGGTGACGTGTAGCAGCACCCGAAGAGTGGTCATCTTTGAGGTGGGGGAGAAGGTCTGAAATTAGTCAACTCCCTGTCGCTGACGGAAGCCTCGTGCAACGTAAGGAGCCTTGAAGACAGGCGGAGAACCCGGCGGCCGCTTCACCCTAAAAATCCGCATGCCATCCACAATTTTCGCCCCAGGTGGGGGAACCTCGTCAATGTAAGTGCGTGTGGACTTCCTGGAAGCCATCTCTGCGTCCATAGCTGTCTGCCACTGAGAGGAGTAGGGACCCTCTATCGCCTCTGCGTAAGAGCACGGGTGGGGATGTCTGGTGCATCTGGGTCTCCCTCAGGGGCAATCAACATGGACACGAGATGAGGTAAAGCAGTAGCAAAACACTGGAACTCCTCCTACCTGTCCTCAAGGACGTTCGTGCCAAGAGCACACTCACCTCCGACGGATGAAGGACAGACAGACTCAGACTCAGCGACAAGACTAGCGGCGTAGTCTAGACGACAGTGAGCAGCAAAGTCGACCAGCTCAACAACAAGAGCCGACGCAGCAGTAGACTCAAAAGAAGGGTCAGTGACAAAAGTTGCTAGGAGATGGGTGACAGTAGGACTAGCAGCACGAAGGGTGTCAGACTCCGGGTCCGGACAGAAAACAGCAAGGGAGGACGCAGGAGTAGACGGAAGAGGGACACGCTGCGGAGTAGTGGAAGGACGAAATGCCATCTGGTGCGTGCCGAAGACAGGAGGAGGACGCGGACGCGGAACGTGACGACCAGTGCGAGCAGCGCGAACACGCAACGTAGGGTGAGATGCAGACGCACGACGCTCAGCAAGACCTCCAGTTGGACCAGTGTAAGGAGAAGGAGCAGGCAGTGGGGAGGCTGGCTGTAACTGCGACTGCGATTGGAGAGGCAGTGGAGACCCTAAGGGAGGAGTAGGACTAGCAGAAGGCAGGAGACCAACAACTTGCAGAAGGAGCGGAAAGAAGTATGGCTGCGGCCGCGTAGCGCCTCTAGAACCAGCAGAGACAGCACCAGCACTCCCAGCGTCAGCTCTAACTCCTACAGCACTACGAGCAGCTCTAGCAGCGCCAGCTCCAGTACCCCCAGCAGCTCCAGCTCTAGCACCTCCAACACCTCCAGCACCTCTAGAAGCCCTAGCAGCTCCAGTTGCACTAGCTCCAGCGCCTCCAGTAGCACCGGCTCCAGCACCACCGCCAGCTCCAGCACCGCCAGCTCGAGCACCGCCAGCAGCTCCAGCTCCAGCAGTACGTCGAGCTCCAGCAGGCCCAGCTCCTGCAGCACCACCAGGCCCAGTAGCTCCAGTACCTCCAGTACGAGCACCTCCGGACAAGTGGCTCCAGCACCTCCAGAAGCACCAGCACTAGTAGTACCACCAGCAGCTCCAGCTCCGGCAACACGTCCAGCTCCAGCAGCTCCAGCTCCCCCAGCAGCTCCAGCACCACTAGCACCGCCAGTTGGACCTTCAGCACCTCTAGCTCCAACAGCAGCACCTCGCTGGAGTCTCTAGCGGCGAGCAAACCACTCGCACAGCTGCAGTGGAAAGAGAGGCTCCCGCCGAGATGAGGCACTTGCAGGAACTCCAACAGACTCAGCACCCCTCGTCTCAGCAACCAGAGGCTCACCACCCTCAGGCTCAACACCCAGAGGCTCTGCACCCTCTGACTCAACACCCCCAGGTTCTGCACCTTCAGATGCAGCAACCCCAAGCTCAGCACCCCCAGACTCCACACACTCGGTCTCAGCACCCCCAAACTCCACACGCTCAGGCTCAGCACCCCTAGAAGTAACAGAATCAACAGCTACCTCGACAGACTCGATTGCATCTACCTGAGACACACCTGCGGAGGCAGGACCCTGAGGGGGGAGGGGGTCTACCGGAGGAGGACCTGGTGCTAGGAAGAGCGGCGGGGGGGGGGAGGGGGGCAGTGCGGTAGGTGAAGAGACGGTAGTAAGGAACCGCCTCGTCAAACGTGACGTCCTGAGAGGACACAACATGGCGCGAGTTGGGGTGGTAAAACTGCCAACCAGGCGCATCAGGGGGGAAGCCAAGGAAGACACAGGGAAGAGCACAGGAGGACAGCTTGTCCGCAGACAAATCGCGGACAAAAGCTCGAGATCCCCACACACGGAACGCAGAAAATGAGGAGCAGCCGCATGGATCATGGACGTACGAGCGACATCCATGACCATGCCAATATGGCGCTCAACAATCTTAGTTTCCTGTGGAGAGGCCGGAAGCGTGAACATCTGGCGGATGCCCTTCGCACGACAGAAGGCTCTCAGAAGGTCGGAGGAAAACTCTCCACCTCTGTCGGAGTGCGGACGCAGAACAGGAAGGACCGAGCCGAAACTCTCGCTGAGCTGACGACGGGCTGCGAGTATCCAGTCGATCAGCACCTGAGTGACCTCATCCTTGCTGCGCAAGGGGAAGACTGTGGTGTAACGCGAGTACTCGTCAACCACCAGCAGAAAGTAGCGCTCGTGACCCTGTCCACGGACGCGGGCTGGGCCCCACACGTCCATGTGAAGAGTCTGCAGGGGAGCCTCTGTCGGAGGAAACTCAGAGGAGTGAGGAGCAGCGCGCTGCCGCCCCTCGACGCAAGAAACGCAGGTAGGGGCAGGCTCTGGGGGAAGGGGGGGGAGAGACCGGGGAAGACTAGTGATAAGGACACGGGAGGCCATGCCTTGGAGACGAGGCAGGGAGGGGTGACCAAGGCGGTGGTGCCTGAGGAGAGTCTGGTGAGACAGGAGGCGACACGAGCAGGGGGGAGACTCGGGACCAGATCAGGACGCTGCAGCAAACACGTGACCTCACGCAGCGACCTGACCAAACTCAGCAACCGGAGGAGATACAGTAGTCAGTGTGTACAGGCTCGACCTAGGCTGCCGGGTGAACGTGGCCAGGTGTCGGCCCGTCCGTGTGCATGTACAGTGGGTCACCCGCTGACCTCCAGGAGTGAACTGGTCAACCCACATGTCCTGAAGGTTAGCTCCACTCACCAAGTTCGTAGAGAACAAGGGGAGGTGAAGACCCAATAGTGAGCCAGACGGGACCGCCGGACACGGAAGAACACTAGAGGAGTGCGCAAGGTTTGGACCCCCAGAGGGGTCAGCCATGGAGACTGCAACCGGCCGAGTGAGCGGCGTGAGTGTGGTGCGGTCACGAAAGAAGAAGCGGGAAGCTCCTGAGTCAAGCGTGCAAGGCCGCAGCAGGCGCAGTACCAGAGAGAGCAGACTCACCAGCACCTAGAGCAGTAGACTCACTAGCGCCTAGAGCAGCAGCCTCACCAGCACCTAGAGCAGCAGACTCTATACCTGGGTTAGGCGGCACACACAGGTAACAGGCACCCTCAGCACTAGTAAGCAATTCATACCTGGTTGTGAGGATAGCATCATAGTCAAGAGCAAAGATATCTACCTTCTGCCTAAGCAGCTCCAGCCATGAGGGGAGCTGAGCGCCGTCGCCAAACTCTGTACGCCACGCGTCGCACAGATAAGAGAAGCAGCGGGTCTCTATGTGACCAACCGTCCCGCAAGGCTGACCAGCCCGAGCACTTGTGCGAATGACGTACGGGCAGCGAACAGTACTCCGTGACCCTCTACTCTGAGCGTATCACTCACGAAGCTGCTGGGGCAAAAGGATCTTGCGCGGACGCCGCAACAGCTGGATCTGGCCACTACAAGAAGCTCCCGAATGACCCGCTCCAAGGCGACTCCCACCACGGCCACCCCTACAACCCCAACTAGCGTACCACTCACGAAGTTGCTGTGGCGTGAGGGACTCACGCGGACGTCGCTGGAGTTGCATCTGGCCAGCGCTAGTAGCAGCAGGAGTGGTAGTGCAGCAGTAGTAGCAGTGACAACTGGAACAGCAGAAGCAGCAGGGCAGAGCAGCGCGGCTCAGTAGGGCAGGGCGGCGCGGCGATGCCAAGCAGCGTGGCGATGCTAAGCAGCGTGGCGATGCTGAGCGGCGCAGCTCGGCTGGCAGGCACGCGCGGTAGCACGCTGGTAAGGCAGGCGCGCGGGAAGTGCGGGTAGGGCAGGTGCTCACCAGAGGCGGGTAGGGCAGATGCCACCGGCGGCGGTGGGCAGGCGCTCAACGGGCACGGGTAGGGCAGGTCCGGCGCTTGACGGGTGGCTGCAGGCGCTCGACGGGCGGCTGCAGCCGGGTCCCAACGGCGGCTACGACGGGGCCGTGACGGCGGCTAAAGGCACGACGGCGGCTACGGCTGGGCAGGGCCGCGACGGCGGCAACGGCGGGGCAGGGCGGCGACAGCGGCTACGGCGGGGCCGCGACGGCGGCTGCAGACGCTACGGCGGCAGGGGCGGCCGCCCCAAGGGCGGGCGCTGGGTGGGGCAGGGCACGGGGTGGGGCAGGGCGCGGGGTGGGGCAGGGCACGGGGTGGGGCAGGGCGCGGGCGGGCCGCAGATGAGGCAGGGCGCGGCGGCCAGGGGGGTGTGGGGGTCCCGCAGGGGCGTCGTGATAAGCAGGAGCGGCGCTGCACGGGTCCTGCAGGGGCGTCGCGACGAGCAAGGGCGACGCCCGAGTCCCGCAAGGGCGTCGCGACAAGCAGGAGCGGCGCCGCGCGGATCCCGCAGGGGCGTCGCGACGAGCAGGGGCGACGCCCGGGTCCCGCAGGGGCGTCGCGACGAGCAGGAGCAGCACCGCGCGGGTCCCGGGGTCTAGGGGCGGCGTCGCGGGGTCCAGGGGCAGCGCCGCGAGAGCGGCTTCGCAGGTGCAGAGCAGGTCTGCGCGCGGCCTACAGGGCAGGGCGTCGGGCAGGCGCTCGAGGGCGCGGGTAGGGCAGGCGCTCGAGGGCGCGGGTAGGGCAGGCGGTCGAGGGCGCAGGCAGGGCAGGCGCTCGAGGGTGCGGGTAGGCAGGCGCAAGGCGCGTGACGGGGTAGGCAGGCATGGAAGTGCGCTTCGGGCAGGGGAGAAAAACAACGTTTGTGGTAGGCCCTAAAAACACGTTCCCAGTAGGGAACGTGCTCTAAAACCATGTTAGAATTAGAACAATGAAACAATGACTAGAATGAGAACAGTACAAGGTTTGAATATGCAAAACCTAACAGGGCTGTACCCCATAAGGAGTGCCCTATTACAGCCTAGAGTATAGTTCTGACAGATAGGATACTGCTTGCCAAGTCGAATTAAGACAGTGGAAGTCTACATGACCTTGTTTATAATAAAGCAAAGGAAACAAGATGATAAAGAGAGTATTACGAGAGGCTGATAGAGCAATTTCATAGCTAGCCACGTACTCTGAGGGGTACATTATATTATTTAACTGTTTTTCAGGCATCGCTACTGTTGCAATGACTATTGCGATCCTTTACGATTACAGTGTTTCATTGCCTAACCTCCGATTACTGTTGCAGGATGGTCAATAGTCGCGACCGTTGACTTCCTACGACTGTTGACCTTCGCGCGCTTTTATACGAGTTAATACGTTATGAAGCGGTGCACTAAGGTTGAACCTTTGGGAATTTTAGATAACCCTTGATTATTCCAACACTCCCCTTCATTACTAAAGGTGAGCCATGTGGGATTTCTTAACGATCTTGCAAAGGTCCGCAGAGTGCTGGAGTTTCTTACGGGGCAGTTTATTCGTCGGGAAATCTGTTGCTATGTCACCGGTCAGGCAGTAGATGAGTAATGTCAGAACATTATAGCTTATGCTTTTGTGTAGGCTGTAGTGGGGTAGTCCATATGGGGTACAACCCAATTAGGGTTAGTACTTGTACCCAACTCTTTCATAGTGCATTCATTCTCGTTCTAGTTTTCTCATGGTATCGAGCGGGTTCCCTCGTGGGAACTGTTCCTAGGGCCCACCAATTCGAAGAAAAAAAAAATCCTGCGCGGAGCGCGCTCAGTTCCTGCCCGAGTCGCGCTCCCCTCTCTTGACCCTCTCGCGCCGCCTTAGCGGCCCCGACGCGTCGCGCTAGAGGCTCCGTCGCGTCGCCCTCGCGGCCCCATCCCGTTGCGCCGCCCTAGCGGCTACGTCCTGCCGCCCTAGCGGCCTCGATCCGCCGCCCTAGCGGCCGCGTCGCCTACCCCTGCGGCCCCGGCGCCGCCCTTCCGGCCCCGATCTGCCGCCCTAGCGACCCCGTCGCCTACCCCGCGGCCCCGGCGCTGCCCTTCCCGGGCACCGACGACGCCCTTCCCGGCCCAGCCCTGCCTCTGCTGGCCCCGTCGCCTAGCCCTACGGCCTTGACGCTGCCCTTCCTGACCCGGCCCAGCCTCTGCTGGCCCCTGTCGCCTACCTTGCGGCCCCGGTGCCGCCCTAACCCGGCCCCGACGCCGCCCTTCCCGACCCGGCCCCACTTCTGCTGGCCCCGTCCCCTACCTCTGCGGCCCCGACGCCGCCATTCCTGGCCCCGGCCCAGCCTCTGCCGGCCCCGTCACCCGCCCTTCCCGGCCCCGGCCCCGCCTTCACGCGTCCCCACCGAGCTACTGCCGAGCCACCAGCGCCACCCGAGCTGCCCGAGCCGCCGCGCCACCTGAGCCGCCCGAGCCGCCATACCGCCGAGCCGCCCGTGTCGCCCGAGCCGCCCGAGCCGCCGAGTCGCCGAGCAGCCGAGTTGCAGTTCCTGCCGAGCCGCCGAGCCGCCCGAGCCGCCCTTTCCGGTAAGAGCAGCACCTCTGTTACTGCACTGCCCTTACCCCACTGTTCGCGCTACTAGTCTACTGCTGGCATGGCTACCCCTAGTGTCCTCGCTTTTGACGCTGAGGGTCGGGACATTGACTTTGACGTCTGGGTAGATGACCTACAGCTTTTCCTACAGTGCAATAGGGCAGACGGTCTCTCCCTCTTTGGCCTCACCTCTGGTGCCTCTCCTGCCCCTGCTGCTGATGCTGACGCCACTGTTTGCTCACAGTGGGCCACACGCGATGCTGCTGCACGTCTTGCTGTGCGTCGCCAGCTGCCTACCTCTGAGCGTGCGCACTTTAGCCAGAACAAGAGTGCTCAGACCCTGTACGACGCTGTAGTTGCACGCTACTCCTCCCCTGCCACTGCTACACTGAGCCGCCTCATGCTACCATACCTCTTCCCTGACCTTGCTGCCTTTCCCACAGTCGATGACCTCATTACGCACCTCCGCACTAGTGACACTCGCTACCGCGCTGCGCTTCCTGCTGACTTCTGCGCCAAGAACCCCCCCCCCATGTACATCACTCTCTACTACATCGTCACCCGCCCCCCTGACTCCCTTCGCGTAGTCAGGGACCACTTCCTCTCAGTTTGCCCCACCACTCTCACCGTTGACCTCCTCGAGAAGGCCCTCCTAGCAGCGGAGAAGAGCATAGTCGCTGTAGGAGCCTCTCGTGGTGACCCTCGCACCCCCATCTTTGAGGGGTGTTCTCCCTCCCCCCTTTTGCCCTCTGTTGCCTCTGCTGCTGCGGCCGACCTCGTTGGGCTTGAGTCGGTCGGTGCGGCGTCTACCCCTAGCGGGAGACGCCACCCTGGCAAGGGCAAGGGGGGCAGGGGCGCTGGAGGAGCTAGCGGGGGCGGTGGAGGAGGCGGTGGAGGCGGTGGAGGGGGTGGGGGTGGCGGTGGGGGTGGTGGCGGGTGGGGAGGTGTTGATGGCGGCAGTGGAGGCGGAGGCGGCGGCGGCGGTGGCGGTGGGAGCGGAGGTGGTGGAGGTGGCGGCGGTGGAGGAGGCGGTGGCGGTGGAGATGGAGCTGATCGGGGTGGCGCTGCGCAGAGGGTCGGCTCCGGTGGTGGTCACCGCCAGCAGCAGCAGCAGCAGCAGCGCACTCGTGACATCCCCCCCCCTCAGCAGCTCCGTGAGTGGTACGCTGCACGCCAGCGGGGTGGGGGTACTGGTCCGTGCACCTACGTCCAACGCACCGGCGACCGCGCAGTTGAGCAGTGCAGGGGTGCGCACTCCACCCAGCGCTGCTTTGGCCGCCTGACGGACGCTTGGCGTCACCAGTTCCCAGAGGCCACTGAGATCCCCCGCTGGAACGAGCTTTCTAGGGCGGGAGTAGCTGTCTTTGACCTTGACTTTGATGCTATTCATGCTGCCATGTATGCTGTGACTATTAGTGATGAGGATGATTTTTACTGGTGTTTTCCGCCCGACCCGGGCATTGAGACTGCTGCTCTAGGTACTAGTGAGGCTGCTGCTCTAGGTGCTAGCGAGGCTGCTGCTCTAGGTGCTCGTGCGTCTGCTCCCTCAGGTGCTGGTGAGTCTGCTCTCTCAGATACTACGTCGGCTTCGGCCTCCCACACCTTCACCCTTGACTCGGGGGCTTCTCGCTCCTTCTTTCGAGACCGCACCACACTCACGCCGCTTGGCCGGCCACTTGCAATCTCTCTGGCAGACCCCTCTAGGGGTCCTTTCCTTGCTCACTACTCCACTGTCCTCCCGTGTCCGGTGGCCCCCTCTGGCACCTTGTCTGGTCTTTACCTCCCCTTGTTCTCTACGACCTAGGTGAGTGGTGCTGACCTACAGGATGCGGGGGTTCACTAGTTCACTCCTGCGAGTCAGCGGGTGACCCACTACACGGACGCTCAGACAGGCCGACACCTGGCCACCTTTACACGACGGCCGAGGTCGAGCCTGTACACACTGACCACTGCGTCTCCTCCAATCACTGCATCTGGTCAGGTAGCTGCGTCGGGTCAGGTGTTTGCTGCAGCGTCCAGGTCTGATCCTGAGTCTGCCCCGTGCTCGTGTCGCCTCCTGTCTCACGAGACTCTCTTCTTGCACCACCGCCTTGGTCACCCCTCCCTGCTTCGTCTCCGAGGCATGCCCTCTTGTGTCCTTGTCTCTGGTCTTCCCTGGTCCCTCCCTCCCCTTCCTCCTGGGCCTGGCCCTACCTGCGTCCCCTGTGACGAGGGGCGGCAGCGGGCTGCCCCTCACTCCTCCCAGTTTCCTTTGACAGAGGCCCCACTGCAGACGCTTCACATGGACGTGTGGGGCCCCGGCCGCGTCCGTGGACAGGGTCACGAGCGCTACTTCCTGCTGGTGGTTGACGACTACTCGCGTTACACCACAGTCTTCCCCTTGCGCAGCAAGGATGACGTCACTGCGGTGTTGATCGACTGGATCCGCGCAGCTCGTCTCCAGCTCAGGCAGAGCTTCGGCTCGGACTTTCCTGTTCTGTGTCTGCACTCTGACAGAGGCGGAGGGTTCTACTCTGGCCTTCTGCGAGCCTACTGTCGTGCACGAGGCATCCGCCAGACCTTCACGCTTCCGGACTCTCCACAGCAAAATGGGATTGCTGAGCGCCGCATTGGCATGGTCATGGATGTCGCTCGTACGTCCATGATGCATGCTGCTACCCCCCATTTTCTGTGGTCGTTTGCGGTTCGGTACGCGGCGCATCAGATCAACCTTCACCCCAGGGTCTCCATGGCGGAGACCTCCCCAGCTTTGCTGTGGACGGGAAAGGTTGGCGATGCGTATGCGTTCCGTGTCTGGGGATCTCGGGCATTTGTCCGCAACAAGTCTGCGGACAAGCTGTCCCCTCGTGCTGCTCCTTGCGTCTTCCTTGGCTTCCCCCCTGACGCGCCAGGGTGGCAGTTCTACCACCCCACCTCTCGACGTGTTCTGTCCTCCCAGGACGTCACGTTTGACGAGGCGGTCCCCTACTACCGCCTCTTTCCCTACCGCACTCCGTCCCTCCCCCCGCCACTGCTCTTCCTTCTACGAGGTCCCCCCCCAGTAGACCCCCTACCCCCTCAGGGTCCTGCCCCTTCAGGTGTGTCCCAGGTAGATGCAGTCGAGCCTGTCGAGGTTACTGGTGACTCACGTACTGCTGAGGGTGCTGAGCCTGGGGGTGCCGAGCGTGTGGGTGCTTCGCCTAGGGGTGCTGAGCCTGCGGGTGCTGCGACCGAGGGTGCTGAGCCTGGGGGTGCTGAGCCTAGGGGTGTTGCGATTGGGGGTGCAGAGCCTAAGGGTGCAACGCCTGGGGGTCCTGAACCTGGGGGTGCTACGCCTGGAGGTGCGGAGCCTGAGGGAGTTGGGCCTATTCGTGTGGCGTCTAGCGGTGCTGGGCCTGGAGGTTCTCCGGGTGCTTCGTCTCGACGGGAGCCCCTCTCTCCACAGGAGCTGGGTGAGTGGTTTGCCCGGGCGCTGGAGGCATGCTGCTGGAGCTGGAGGTTCTCTGGCTGCTGAGGGTGCTGGTGCCGCGGGTCCTGGAGGTGCTCGTACTGGGAGTAGTGGAGCTGCTGGGCCTGCGGGTACGAATGGAGCTGGAGCTGCTGAAGGTGTTGGCGCTGAGGCTACTGCTGTCAGTCCTGGAGGCGGTCCTGCTGGGGGTACTACTGGTGCTGCTGGAGGTGCTAGAGCTGGAGGTGCTCCTGGCGCTGGTGCTGACACTGGGGGTGCTGGTGCTGTCCCTCCTGTGTCTGGAGTCGACGCGCGGCCTCGGCCGTTCTTCGTTCCGCTCCTTTAGCACGTTCTTGGTCTCCCGCCTTCTACTGGTCCTCCTCCTCCCTTAGAGTGTCCACAGCCTGTCCCGTGACAGTTACAATTACAGCCGTCCTCCCCACTACCTGCTCCTTCTCCCTACACTCGTCCTACTGGAGGTCTTGCTGAGCGTTGTGAGCTTGCGTCTTGCCCTGCGTCGCCTATCCGTGCTGCTCGCACTTGTGGTCATGGTTCGCGTCAGCGTCCTCCTCCTGTCCCTGGCACGCACCGGATGTCTCTACGTCCGTCCACTGCTCCTCTGCGTGCCCCTTTACCTTCTCCTCCTGAGTCTTCTCTTCCTGCTCTTGCCGACCCGGAGTCGGACTCTCTTCGTGCTGCCAGTCCTACGGTCACGTGTCTCCTTGCTACTGTCGTCACTGACCCTTCCTTTGAGTCCACTGCTGCGTCTGCCCTAGTTGCTGAGCTCGTCGACTTTGCTGCTCGCTGTCGTGTAGACTACGCTGCTAGTCTTGTCGCTAAGTTTGTCTATCCTCCGTCCGTCGGGGGTGAGTGTGCCCTTGGCACGGACGTCCTTGAGGACAGGCAGGAGGAGTTCCAGTGTTTGGCTGCTGCTTCACCTCATCTCGTGTCCGTACTGCTCACCCCTAAGGGAGACCCGGATGCACCAGACATCGCGATTCCGCGCTCTTACGCATAGGCGATAGAGGGTCCCTACTCCTCTCAGTGGCAGGCAGCTATGGACGCAGAGATGGCTTCCTGGAAGTCCACAGGCACCTACGTTGACGAGGTTCCCCTGCCTAGGGCGAACATCGTCAGTGGCATGTGGATTTTCAGGGTGAAGCGGCCGCCGGGTTCTCCGCCTGTCTTCAAGGCGCGTTACGTGGCTCGTGGATTTAGTCAGCGGCACGGAGTTGACTACTTTCAGACCTTCTCTCCCACCCCGAAGATGACCACTCTTCGGGTACTCCTGCACATAGTTGCTCACCGTGACTACAAGCTTCACTCTCTTGACTTCAGCACAGCTTTCCTATAGGGCAGCCTGCACGAGGAGATCTGGCTGCGCCGCCCACCTGGCTTCACTAGGTCTTTTCCTCCTGGCACCCAATGGAGCCTCGTGCGGCCAGTCTACGGTCTCCGCTAGGCACCGTGTGAGTGGCACGACACACAGAGGACTACACTTACGGCTCTTGGGCTTGCTCCCTCTACTCCCGACCCGTTGCTGTTTCTGCGCACCGACACTTCTTTGCCGCCGTTCTACATCCTCGTGTACGTCGACGACTTGGTCTTTGCGACAGCTGACACTGCTGGACTCGCCCACGTGAAGTCCGAGCTGCAGAAGAGACACACGTGCACAGACCTGGGTGAACTGCGCAGCTACCTTGGCTTGCAGATCACCCGGGACAGAGCACGCCGCACCATTACCCTGACTTAGTCACACATGGTGCAGCAGGTCCTTCAGCGCTTTGGCTTCACGTACTCCTCGCCTCAGGCCACTCCTCTGTCTACTCGCCACTCGCTCTCAGCTCTGCCTTCGGATGAGTCCGTAGAGTCGAGTGGCCCGTACCCAGAGCTTGTTGGCTGCCTCATGTACCTGATGACCTGCACACGACCTGACCTTGCATACCCTCTTAGCATTCTTGCACGCTATGTTGCTCCTGGGAGCCACAGACCGGAGCGCATGGGTGCAGCGAAGAGGGTGTTGCGCTACTTGTGCAATACGTCGGGCATGGGGCTTGTGCTTGGAAGGCAGAGTTCAGTGGTCCTCATTGGGCACGCAGACGGTTCTTGGGCTAGCGACCAGGCTACGCAGCGGTCGTCACAGGGTTACACCTTCAACCTTGGTTCCGGCTCTGTTTCGTGGCAGGCTACCCGCTCGTCTTCTGTTCTCGGCTCCAGTTGTGAGGCTGAGATCTACGCCGGGGCCATTGCTGCACAGGAGCTTCGCTGGCTCACCTACCTGCTGACTGACTTCGGAGAGCCGCCTCGTTCTCCTCTAGTTTTGTACGTAGACAACAAGGCCATGGTGGCCTTGTGTCGAAAGCAGAGACTGGAGCACAGAACGAAGCACATTGCTTTCCGCTACTTCCTTGCTCGTGAGCTGCAGCAGCGTGGTCAGCTGCGTCTTGCGTACGTGGCCTCTGAGGCCAACACTGCTGATATCTTCACCAAGGCTCTTGCGCTTTGTGATCATCAGCGCTTTTGTACTCAGCTGGGTCTTGTGCGTGCCTTTCCTCACTTGCTCACCTCTTGACCTTGCTTGTACTGTTACATATATATATACACCTGCTCTTGCTTGTCTAGCCTTTTATATATATATGTACTCCTGCATGTGAACTGGCCTTCTGGCCTTGACCTTGTGCTCGGAATGTGTGGTGACTTTGTGATCCACCCTGAGCTTGCTTTGCTTTGCTTTGCTTGACTGGTCTTGTGACCCCTTGTACTCCCCCACTTTGCCTTTGGGGGTGTGTCAGAACATTATAGCTTATGGTTTTAGTGGGGTAGCCCATATGGGGTACAACCCAATTAGGGTTAGTACTTGTACCCAACTTTTTCAAAGTGCATTCATTCTCGTTCTAGTTTTCTCAAGTAACGGGGTGCGATATGCTTCATGCGGTTCACGAAGCTAGGCTTGTTCGTGATCTTTATCGCAATTTGGTTGTTGACGTTAAGTGTCCGTTCATCGTCACTTTTGCTTCATGCAGAAACTGTCAAGGTACTAGAGTTTAGTAGTCTTAGGAGCCATTGGTTTAAGTGACTTAGTGGTGAAGTTCGAGGGTAAGGAAAATGTCGAGAGAGTTGAAAAGGAGAAGGAATGTTATAACTAGAAAGGAGGGGGATACAAGTAGTAAGCCCTAAAAGGGTTATACTCACTTTTGAGTACCCCACTACAAACTAGACATGCATTATAACCTGACAGAAGCTCCATCAGTTACAGACCTTCGCGAACAGTTGCGCTGGCGGCGATGAATTCATTTCGGGGAAAAGGGGGAAGGGGGGGGTGTGAAACTGAATGGACAGGAATGATGAACTATGAAATGAAAACAGTACAAGTACCAACCCTAATTGGGTTGTACCCCTTATGTGCTACCCCACTACAGCCTACAACATGCATAAGCTATAGTAATCTGACACACCCCCATAGGCAAAGTGGGGGAGAACAAGGGGTCACAAGACCAGTCAAGCAAAGCAAAGCAAAGCTCAGGGTGGATCACAAAGTCACCACGCATTCCGAGCACAAGTTCAAAGGCCAGACGGCCAGTTCACATGCAAGATCATATATAGAGATATACAAGAGTCAAGCAAGCAAGAGCAAGAGTATATATAGGCGAAGGTACAAGCAAAGTCAAGAGGAGAGCAAGTGAGGCAAGACAGGCACAAGACCCAACTGCGTGCAACAACGCTGATGATCACAAGGCGCAAGTGCCTTGGTGAAGACATCAGCAGTGTTGGCCTCAGAGGCCACGTACGCAAGTCGCAACTGTCCACGCTGCTGTAGCTCACGAGCAAGAAAGTAGCGGAGAGCAATGTGCTTCGTTCTGTGCTCCAGTCGCTGCTCTCGACACAAGGCCAGCATGGCCTTGTTGTCTACGTACAGGACTGGAGGAGAACGAGGCTGCTCTCCAAGGTCGGTCAGCAGGTAGGTGAGCCAGCGTAACTCCTGCGCAGCCATAGCCCCAGCGTAGATCTCAGCCTCACAACTGGAGCCGAGAACAGAAGACGAGCGGGTAGCCCGCCACGAGACAGAGCCGGAACCAAGGCTGAAGGTGTAACCCTGTGACGACCGCTGCGTAGCCTGGTCGTCAGCCCAAGAAGCGTCTGCGTGCCCAGTGAGGACCACTGGACTGCGCCCTCCAAGCACTAGCCCCATGCCCGACGTACTGCACAAGTAACGCAACACCCTCTTCGCTGCAGCCATGTGCTCTGGTCGGTGTCTCCCAGGAGCAACAAAGCGTGCGAGAATGCTAAGAGGGTATGCAAGGTCAGGTCGTGTGCAGGTCATCAGGTACATGAGGCAGCCAACAAGCTCTGCAAACGGACCACTCGACTCTACGGACTCATCTGAAGGCAGAGCTGAGAGCGAGTGGCGAGTAGGCAGAGGAGTGGCCTGAGGCGAGGAGTACGTGAAGCCGAAGCGCTGAAGGACCTGCTGCACCATGTGTGACTGAATCAGGGTAATGGTGCGGCGTGCTCTGTCCCGGGTGATCTGCAAGCCAAGGTAGCTACGCAGTTCACCCAGGTCAGTGCACGTGTGTCTCTTCTGCAGCTCGGACTTCACGTAGGCGAGTCCAGCAGTGTCAGCTGTGGCAAAGACCAAGTCGTCGACGTACACGAGGATGTAGAACGGCGGCAGAGAGGTGTCGGTGCGCAGAAACAGCGACGGGTCGGCAGTAGAAGGAGCAAACCCAAGTGCCGCGAGCGTAGTCCTCAGTGTGTCGTGCCACTCACGTGGCGCCTGACGGAGACTGTAGACTGGACGCCGGAGACTCCATTGGGTACCAGGAGGGAAAGACCCAGTGAAGCCAGGTGGGCGACGCAGCCAGATCTCCTCGTGCAGGCTGCCCTGCAAAAAAACAGTGCTGAAGTCGAGAGAGTGCAGCTCGTAGTCGCGGTGAGCAGCAACGTGCAGCAGAACCCGAAGAGTGGTCATCTTCGGGGTGGGGGAGAAGGTCTGAAAGTAGTCAACCCCCTGCCGCTGACTGAAGCCACGAGCCACGTAACGCGCCTTGAAGACAGGCGGAGAACCCGGCGGCCGCTTCACCCTGAAAATCCACATGCCACTGACGATGTTCGCCCCAGGAGGGGGAACAGCGTCAACGTAGGTGCCTGTGGACTTCCAGGAAGCCATCTCTGCATCCATAGCTGCCTGCCACTGAGAGGAGTAGGGACCCTCTATCGCCTCCGCGTAAGAGCGCGGAGTCGGGATGTCTGGTGCATCCGGGTCTCCCTCAGGGGCTAGCAGTACAGACGCGAGACGAGGTGAAGCAGCGGCTAGACACTGGAACTCCTCCTGCCTGTCCTCAAGGACGTTCGTGCCAAGGGCACACTCACCCCCGACGGAGGGAGGACAGGCGGACTCAGACTCAGTGACAAGACGAGCAGCGTAGTCTAGACGACAGCGCGCAGAAAAGTCGACAAGCTCAGTGACAAGGGCAGACGCAGCAGACGACTCGAAGGAAGGGTCAGTGACTGCAGTAGCAAGGAGACGCGTGATAGTAGGACTGGCAGCACGAAGAGAGTCCGACTCCGGGTCGGCAAGAGCAGGAAGAGAGGAAGCTGGAGGAGAAGGCAAAGGGGCACGCAGAGGAGCAGTGGACGGACGCAGTGACATCCGGTGCGTGCCAGGGACAGGAGGAGGACGCTGACGCGACCCGCGACCACTAGCGCGCTCAGTACGAACAGGCGACGCAGGACGAGACGCAGGCTCACGACGCTCAGTAAGACCTCCAGTCGGACCAGCGTAGGGAGAAGGAGCAGGCAAAGGGGAGGCAGGCTGTAGCTGTGGCTGTGACCGGACAGGCTGCGGACCCTCTAAGGGAGGAGGAGGAGGTGTAAGACCAAGAACCTGCTGCAGGAGCGGAACGAAGTACGGTCGGGGCCGCGCGGCGACGCCAGAAACAGCAGGAACAGCACCAGCAGGCCCGTCAGGAGCACCCATTCAAGCAGCACCTCCAGCAGAACCACCAGAAGCTCCAGAACCTCCAGCAGCAGCACCAGGAGTACTGTCAGTCGGACCTCCAACCGCAGGCTCAGCGCCAACACCCTCAGCAGTACCAGCTCCAGGAGAGCTCTCAGACCCAGCAGCTCCAGCACCCACAGTACGAGCACCGCCAGGACGCGTGGCAGCAGTACCCTCCGCAGCCGAAGAACCACCAGCACCAGCAGCACGCCTCCAGCGCCGGGCAAACCACTCACGGAGCTCCTGTGAGGAGAGTGGCTCCCGGCGAGACGAAGCACCCCCAGGCACAGCACCCCCAGGCTCAGCACCCCCAGGAACAGCACCCCCAGGCTCAGCACCCCCAGGCTCAGCACCCCCAGGCACAGCACCCCCAGGCGCAGCACCCCCAGGCTCAGCACCCCCAGGCACAGCACCCCCAGGCTCAGCACCCCCAGACTCCGCACCCCCAGGCTCAGCTCCCGCAGCAGCACCAGAGTCACCAGTGACCTCGACAGGCTCAACCGCGTCTACCTGGGACACACCTGAAGGGGCAGGACCCTGAGGGGGGAGGGGGACTACCGGGGGGGGACCTGGTACCAAGAAGAGCGGGGGTGGGGGGAGGGACGGAGTGCGGTAGGGGAAGAGGCGGTAGTAGGGTACCGACTCGTCGAACGTGACGTCCTGGGAGGACAGAACACGTCGAGAGGTGGGGTGGTAAAACTGCCACCCAGGGGCGTCGGGGGGGAACCCCAGGAAGACGCAGGGAGAAGCACGAGGGGACAGCTTGTCCGCAGACAGGTCGCGAACAAACGCCCGAGATCCCCAGACCCGGAACGCCGACGCATCGCCAACCTTCCCTGTCCACAGCAGGGCTGGGGAGGTCTCCGGTCGAGAGACCCTGGGGTGGAGGTTGATCTGGTGCGCAGCGTACCTGACCGCAAACGGCCACAGAAAATGGGGAGCAGCCGCATGCATCATGGACGTACGAGCGACGTCCATGACCATGCCAATGCGGCGCTCAGCAATCCCATTCTGCTGTGGTGAGTCCGGAAGCGTGAAGGTCTGACGGATGCCTCGCACACGACAGTAGGCACTCAGGAGGGCAGAGGAGAACTCTCCGCCTCTGTCCGAGTGCAGACGCAAAACAGGGAAGTCAGAGCCAAAGCTCCTCCGAAGCTGGAGACGAGCTGCGCGGATCCAGTCGATCAACACCTCAGTGACCTCACCCTTGCTGCGCAAGGGGAAGACTGTGGTGTAACGCGAGTAGTTGTCAACCACCAGCAGGAAGTAGCGCTCCTGACCCTGGCCACGGACGCGGGCTGGGCCCCACACGTCCATGTGAAGCGTCTGCAGCGGGGCCTCTGTCGGAGGAAACTGGGAGGAGTGAGGGGCAGCACGCTGGCGCCCCTCGACACAGGGGACACAAGCAGGGCCAGGGCCCGGAGGGAGGGGAGGGAGGGACCGGGGAAGACCAGACACAAGGACTCGCGAGGCCATGCCTCTGAGCCGAAGCAGAGAGGGGTGGCCAAGGCGGTGGTGCCGGAGGAGGGTCTCGTGAGACAGACGACGACACGAACAGGGGGCAGACTCAGGACCAGACCTGGACGCTGCAGCAAACACCTGACCAGACGAAGGGACCCTACCAGACGCAGTACCTGGAGGAGAAGCAGTGGTCAGTGTGTACAGGCTCGACCCTGGCCGACGTGTAAACGTAGCCAGGTGGCGACCTGTATCCGCCTCCGTGCAGTGGGTCACCCGCTGACGAGCAGGGGTGAACTGGTGGACACCCGCATCCTGAAGGTCAGCACCACTCACCAAGTTCGTCGAGAACGAGGGGAGGTAGAGACCAGTCAGGGTGCCAGAGGGGGCCGCCGGACACGGGAGGACAGTGGAGAAGCGAGACAGGACAGGCCCCCCAGAGGGGTCAGCCAGGGACACCGCAACAGGCCGACTCAGCGGCGTGAGAGTGGTGCGGTCCCTAAAGAAGGAGCGAGACGCTCCAGAGTCAAGGGTGAAGGTGTGAGAGGCCGAAGCCGACACAGTACCTGAGAGGGCGGACTCACCAGTACCTGAGAGCACAGACGCACTGGCACCTAGAGCAGCAGCCTCACTAGTACCTGACGCGGCAGTACCAATGCCCGGGTCGGGCGGGAAACACCGGTAACAGTCATCCTCATCACTACCAGTCACAGCATACATAGCAGAGAGAATAGCATCAAAGTCAAGATCATAAATAGCTACACCAGCCCTAGACAGCTCTCCCCAGCGGGGGATCTCAGCGGCCTCCGGAAACTGCTGACGCCAGGCGTCGGTCAGGCGGCCAAAGCAGCGACGGGCTGTGTGGGCGCCTCCACACCTCTCCCCTGCGCGGTCACCGGTGCGAAGAACGTAGGGGCAGGGACCAAGCGCACCACCGCGCTGACGCTGCAAGTACCACTCACGGAGCTGCTGAGGGCCGGGGACGGTGCGAGAGCGCTGCTGCTGCTGCGGCTGCTGCTGCTGCTGCTGCTGCTGCTGCTGGCGCTGACCACCCCCAGAGCTGCTCCGCTGGGACGAGCCACTCCGACCCCCGCCTCCACCGCCACCCCCGCCTCCACCGCCACCCCCGTCTCCACCGCCACCTCCCCCACCAGGACCGTCGCTCCCACCGCTCCCACCGCCTTCTCCGCTACCACCTCCGCCGCCACCTCCGCCTCCACCGCCGCCACTAGTACCCCCACTCCCGCCACCACCCCCACCGCCACCCCCACTCCCCCCTCCACCCCCACCGCCTCCTCCACCGCCCCCTCTAGCTCCACCCGCTCCCTTGCCCCCCTTGCCCTTGCCAGAGCGGCGTCTGCCGCTGGGGGCAGACGCCGCGCCGACCGACTCAAAACCAGCGAGGTCGGCCGCAGCGGCAGAGGCGACAGAGGGCAGCAGGGGGGAAGAACCACACCCCTCAAAGATGGGGGTGCGAGGGTCACCCCGAGAGGCCCCTACAGCGACAATACTCTTCTCAGCCGCTAGCAGGGACTCCTCAAGGAGGTCGACAGTGAGAGTGGTGGGACAGACAGAGAGAAACTGGTCCCTAACGACACGAAGGGACTCAGGGAGACGGGTGACGAGAAAGTAGAGAGTGATGTACATGGGAGGAGGGTTCGCAGCGCGGAACTCAGCAGGAAGGGCAGCACGGTAGCGGGTGTCACTAGCGCGGAGGTGGGTAACGAGGTCAGCAACAGTGGGAAAGGAAGCGAGGTCAGGGAAGAGAAACGGTAGCATGAGGCGGCTAAGGGTAGCGGAGGAAGGGGAGGAGTAGCGTGCAACTACAGCGTCGTACAAGGCCTGAGCGGTCTTGCACTGACTAAAGTGGGCACGCTCAGAGGAAGGGAGGTGGCGACGCACAGCAAGACGTGCAGCAGCATCGCGGGTCGCCCACTTGGAGCGAGCAGCAGAGTCAGCATCAGCAGGCGGGGCAGGGACAGCACCAGAGACAAAGTCAAAGAGAGAGACCTCATCTATCGCATCACACAGTAAGTACAGCTGCAGGTCTTCAATCCAGACGGCAAAGTCAATGGCCCTCCCCTCAGCGTCAAAAGTAAGAACATTGGGGGTGGCCATGGCAGCAGCTGAAAGTCTCACCGGGCTAGGAGAGTCGGGTAGGTCAGCAGCAGAGGAACACAGCGCAGGAACAGCAGCACGGCTCCTCAGGTGGCTCGGGCGGCTCGGGCTGCTGGGGCGGCTCGGGCGGCTCGGGCGGCTCGGGCGGCTCGGCTGCTGGGGCGGCTCGGCTGCTGGGGCGGCTCGGGCGGCTCGGGCGGCTCGGGCGGCTCGGGCGGCTCGGCTGCTGGGGCGGCTCGGCTGCTGGGGCGGCTCGGCAGCTAGGGCGGCTCGGCTGCTGGGAGATGCAGCTGCGGGGCCGTCAGGCGCAGCGGCGGGCCGGCAGGTGCAGTGGCGGGGCCGTCAGGCGAAGCGGCGGGCCGCCGGATGCAGGGGCGGGCCGTAGGGTGCAGCGGCGGGCCGGTAGGTGCAGCGGCGGGGCCGGCAGGTGTAGCGGCGGGCTGTTGGGTGCAGCAGCGGGCCGTAGGGTGCAGTGGCGGGCCGGCAGGTGCAGCAGCGGGGCCTTAGGGTGCAGCGGCGGGCCGTCAGGTGAGGCGGCGGGGCCGTCAGGTGAGGTGGCGGGCCAGCAGGCGAGGCGGCGGGCCGTCAGGTGAGGCGGCGGGGCCGTCAGGTGAGGTGGCGGGCCAGTAGGTGAGGCGGCGGGCCGCCAGGTGAGGCGGCGGGGCCGTCAGGTGAGGTGGTGGGCCAGCAGGCGAGGCGGCGGGCCGTCAGGTGATGCGGCGGGCCGGCAGGTGAGGCGGCGGGCCGTCAGGTGAGGCAGCGGGCCGTCAGGTGAGGCGGCGGGCCGGCAGGCACGGCGGCGAGGCCGTTAGGTGAGGCGGCCAGGCCGGCAGATGCGGCGGCGAGGCCGGTAGGGTGCAGCGGGGGGGCCGACAGAGGTGCAGCGGCGGGGCCGGCTGCAGCGACGAGGAGGCCGCGCGGCCGACGTGAGGGCGGCGCGGCGCGGCAGAGCCGAGAGGGCGGTGCGGCGCGGCCGTAAGGCCTGCGCGACGTAGGGCCCGGGCCGCGCGCGCGAAAAAAAAGGAGTCGCGCGCGCGACTCTCGGGGCGCCACAAGGGCAGCGCGACACGCACTAGGGGGGAGCGCGCCTCGGGGAGAATAGGGCGCGCTCCGGGCAGAAAAAAAAAAAATCGTGGGTGGGCCCAAAAAAAACGGTCCTTAAGAGGGACCCGCTCTATACCATGTGAAACTGAATGGACAGGAATGATGAACTATGAAATGAAAACAGTACAAGTACCAACCCTAATTGGGTTGTACCCCTTATGTGCTACCCCACTACAGCCTACAACATGCATAAGCTATAGTAATCTGACAGGGGGGGGGGGTGTTGTCCTGTCTGCTCTTGTGTAATCTTATAATCAGTATAGAATGGTTAACTACATGGATAAAATAAACCTTGCTTACTAGGTCACTCCGTTCAGCTCCAACCTTAATAGTTCCATGCTTCCGACGACCTCACCATCCGAACATACCTCGCGTCGCCTTCGAGTTGTGGCAAACCCGAACCATCGTTACTCCAGGGTCCTCGCCTAGCTAGGCTTTCGCTATATCTGTCTGTCAGGGCTTCAGATTCGTTTTGGGCCACCCTTAGTAATCAGGGTTCTAGGTATAGTCAACCCTGATGCCTAAGGTAAAATTTTTGTTTCCCTGACAAATGCAGGGTAAAAAAACGGTAACACTATTTGGCAAGGGTATTTTTTTCAGAGATTACTGTATGAATATTTCTGAGTTTGTTAAGTTTAAGGCTTAGTGGCTCAGCTGGTGTGTTAGGGAATAGGGTTTGAAAGGCGCGGGTTCGAGATTCGTTGAAGTGTTTTTGCAGGGGCCCGCATAGTGTTTCGTCTCGCTACGTAGCATTCGGTATCAGTATTACTGGGATTGTACACTGTATAGTCAGGGAAATATGTTCCTTACGCTGTTTTTCAAAGGGTACAAAAAAACTTACACTTTCTGGCCTAGGGTAAAAAATCCACTACCCTGTCTGTGAACGGGTAACTGAAAAAAAGCGGCCGCCAGTCAGTGCAAAAAGGGTATTTTACCCTGATAACAAGAGCCCTGCTGTCTGTGCTAGGCCCCGTCATTCATCGGCGGTGTTCGCCAGCAACTCAGAAAACGACGGCATTTTGGCAGCATCGGCATGGTGACCGCATCCGGAACCGGGGTCGAAACCCGCCCAAGAGGTCTGGACATAATGCGGTCCGCGAAACTTCAATCCCCAAAACAGGAAATTTCACAACCGCACATGGAACCACCAGCCCCACCTTCCTCATCTGGTGGCGCGAGTTTTACGCGCCACTGACCAGTGCCAGACTGAGGGCTAAAACCGAACCAGGGTAACAAGCGCAGCAAAAAAAAAAAAAAAAAAAAAAAAAAAAACCGATTTCGACTAAGTCATGCGCGGGGGGCACTACGAATGTGTGTTCGGAAGGGAAAAATGGGGGGTATTCGAACCTCCCTTTGTCAAACAACAGGCTTGTTCAGAGGTTCCCCTCTGAACGGCAATGCGACGGCTATGCCATCGCTTTGCTTCGAAAAACGCGGCATGGCGATGGCATGGTTTGGGGATAGAACTTTGCCTAAGGACGAAATTGCGTTCCCCGCTTCCATATGCCATCGAGCAGTTCGTTTTGGTGGACAAATGGGGGCGTTCGCCAGACACCCACTTTGATTGTAGGTCTGGATGGTTGGGGAGGCTCGACACCTTTTTTACGGGCTGACCAGGCTGACGGAGGTAAACGAACCCTAACGGACGGGATCAGGAAGGCGAGACCCACCTTCCTGATCTCGTCGCTATCCCATGGTTTTTTGCTTCATTCGTGCTGGCGAACAGCCCCATCGTGTTGTAATCACTTCCGCGTTATTACATCTAAAATGAGGGGGGCATTTATCTTAGCGGTAACACTCTTCGGGGTCGATCGCACGCGAGGTAAGCCACGTGTCGAAATCGTAACAAAAGTATCTTCTGATTGCCTACATGGTAACCTAAATGCCAATCTGGTCAACAATATTTCCAGAATGGTAATGAACAGTGCATTCCGAAATCCAAACTGGTAACTCGTCAGAACAACCGCGATATACACCGTACGTACCGTGTATGACTCAGATTTGAACGAACAACACAACCAACCCATTTCCCTTAGCCAAATCGACCTTCTACCTCCTAACCCCAATCACACCAACTGATCATTACACCAGCAAGTTAGTAGTCACCCTGGTGAACGCTGATCTGTCGACCATGGTGCGCAGCGCCCCATATAGGTATGTCCCCGACCCGTGGTCTTCACATCGTAGTCACTGTTGTGTGCACCTATATTTCCGAATACAAGCATGGCGCCCCAATCAGGGCTGCGCCATGCAGCGAAAGCATGGCGCAGCAAGCAAATGCGCCATGCTAAGGCATGGCGCAGGCCGCAAATGCGCCATGCCAAGGCATGGCGCAGCCCGCAAATGCGCCATGCCTTGGCGTGGCGCCGCAATCGGTGCTGCGCCATGCAGCCAAGGCATGGCGCAGCCCGCAAATGCGCCATGCCAAGGCATGGCGCCGCAATCGGTGCTGCGCCATGCAGCCAAGGCATGGCGCAGCCCACAAATGCGCCATGCCAAGGCATGGCGCCTTAAATCAGTGCTGCGCCATGCAGCCAAGGCATGGCGCAGCTCGCAAATGCGCCATGCCAAGGCATGATGTGGCTGTGTTCGCAACATTTTTATGTCTCGTTTGTTTACCGTCTTCCATCTCCGTGTGTACTTGCATGATCATATGTATTTGTTTACCGTCTATTTATAATCTGCCGTATTCCATTTTCTCCACAGTGTGTTGGTGCAGAACAAGAGTGAGCTCAACTTGTCGATGGGGCATGTCTCTGTGAACGCCATTGAGGCGTGTAGGCATATTCGCAAGTATGCTCGTCAGGAAAGGTTCGAACCTCACTTTCACTATAACAGAGCTGATTGTGTCGATGTGCGCTGCCGGTCTATGAAGAGGGTTGCGTGGCCCGATGAGGGTGTGCCTGCCTCGGACGGGTTCTGTCCATTCCGTATTTATGCGCGAGGGCCTAGGGGGGGGGGGATTTTGAGATCAGGGAGCTTCACTTAGAGCATGCCGATATGTGTGTTGTATGTCCTGCTCGAATTAATGTGGAAGAGGTCAATGATATCGCCCGTGAGTTTTTCGCGCATGGCACGATGAGGTTTGAGAGATAAGGTGAAGGAGTTTTATGGCATCTCATGTTCATACAACACTGCGCGTCGTGCACTTCTTCAGCTAGAAAAGGAAGATGTTTTGTCGAGGGACGAGGGATTTGAGTATTTTGAGATGCTATTGTCAATGTTTAAGGAGCTTAACCCAACGTCGCGAGTGTCTATAGTGAAGGATGGGGACACGTTTTTTCGTGCTGGGTAAGTGTTCCCTGGAGTTCGCACTGCATTGTTGAACTGTTTCCCTATAGTGTTTGCGGATGGCTGTCATAACAAGACAAGGTGGGGAGGACAAACACTTAACCTGTGTGCTCTTGATTGTGAGCACAAGCTTGTGCATCTTGGGATCGCATGGGTTGAGGGTGAGACGAAGGAAGCATGCAGTTTCATTTTCCAGCTCTTAATAGAGGTCCTGCCAGAAGTTAACACTGAGGGTTTTATTATCATGCATGATCAGGGGAGAGGATGGGCAGCTGTGACGCGTGAGGTTTTTCCAAACGCAAGGGAGTCCTTTTGCGTCACTCACATAGTTCGGAACTTCAATGCTAAGTTCCGGTCAGACCTTGATGGAAAGATTGAGCATGCAGCTAGTGCCTTGACTACAGAGGTGTTTGCACAGTACCTATTGAAGATTGAGAAAGAGTGTCCCGGGGGGGGTTGTCCACTTGACAAAATATGAGCTGTCTAGAAAATGGGCCACCACCAGATTTGGGGCTGCTCGTTATGGTTGCTACAGCTCGAACCCTGTAGAGTCCAGTCATGCCATGTTGAAGGGCTTGAGGAGAAAGTGTCCGGCGCAGGTTCTGTTAGAAGTGGTTGGGAGAAAGGGGGTATCAACATTCAAGCGGCACGAGGCATTCAAGACCATGGCTAACGATCAGCTGCCATGAAAAATTGTGGCAATCATTCTTGAAAATGCCAAGTATGGAATGCCGTACACGGCTGAGTAGACGGGAGAGACGGTGATAGAGAAGTTTGGAGAACGGGTGGTAGAGCACACCTTCAAGGTGACCCGCACGACTGGTCGGGAGACACGGCGCGTCACGACCTACACCGGACACCCTGAGGCCAGCACATGCAGCTGCGGGTATCCGAGGTAAGTCATGCGTCTGTAATTATACGTTTGTTCAAACATGTGCTATGTAACTCCTGGAAACGTTCTTCATTGATCCTTTCTTCCTCTCTGTGTCCCCTTGTACAGCCCGCGTTTGTGTAGGGAGTGCACTTGCTTGTTTACCTTAATATATAATCTTGCATGTGAACTGGCCTTGTGGCCTTGAACTTGTGCTCGGAATGTGTGGTGACGTTGTGATCCACCCTGAGCTTACTGTGCTTTGCTTGACTGGACTTGTGACCTCTTGTTCTCCCCCATTTAGCCTATAGGGGTGTGTCAAACTTATATGCTATAGTCTATGTAGACTGTAGTGGGGTAGATAATATGGGGTACAACACTAATAGGTTTTCCTACTTGTACCCACATGTTTCCTAGTGCATTCATTTCCTCGTTCTTTCGCACACTTTGTAGTAGGCGTCCACTACATTATGAGCCTTCTCCGGTGTGGACCTGAAGACAGCATAAAGGTGTACACATGCGAGGTATAAGCAAGGTCAAGAAGTGAGCAAGTGAGGCCAAGTAGGCACAAGACCTAGCATCGTACAAAAGCGCTGATGATCACAAGGCGGAAGTGCCTTGGTAAAGATATCAGCAGTGTTGGCCTCAGAGGCTACGTAAGCAAGGCGCAGTTGACCACGCTGGTGCAGCTCACGAGCAAGGAAGTAGACAGAAAAGTGGCCTGAGGCGAGGAGTACGTGAAGTCGAAGCGCTGAAGGACCTGCTGCACCATGTGTGACTGAGTCAGGGTAATGGTGCCTGTGCTCTGTCCCGGGTGATTTGGAAGCCAAGGTAGCTGCGCAGTTCACCCAGGTCTGTGCACGTGTGTCTCTTCTGCAGCTCGAACTTCACGTGGGCGAGTCCAGCAGTATCAGTAGTGGCAAAGACCAAGTCGTCGACGTACACGAGGATGTAGAACGGCGGCAAAGAGGTGTCGGTGCGTAGAAACAGCGACGGGTCGGCAGTAGAAGGAGCAAACCCAAGAGCCGCAAGTGTAGTCCTCGGTGTGTCGTGCCACTCACGGGGCGCTTGGCGGAGACTGTAGACTAGCCGCCGGAGGCTCCACTGGGTACCAGGAGGAAACGACCCAGTGAAGCCAGGTGGGCAGCGCAGCCAGATCTCCTCGTGCAGGCTGCCTTGCAAGAAAGCTGTGCTGAAGTCAAGAGAGTGAAGCTCGTAGTCGCGCTGAGCGGCTATGTGCAGCAGCACCCGAAGAGTGGTCATCTTTGGGGTGGGAGAGAAGGTCTAAAAGTAGTCAACTCCCTGCCGCCGACTGAAGCCTCGAGCCACGTAACGCGCCTTAAAGACAGGCCGAGAACCCGGCGGCTGCTTCACCCTGAAAATCCACATGCCACTGACGATGTTCGCCCCAGGTGGGGGAACATCGTCGACGTAGGTGCCTGTGGACTTCCAGGAAGCCATCTCTACGTCCATGGCTGACTGCCACTGTGAGGAGTAGGGACCCTCGATCGCCTCAGCGTACGATCGAGGAGTCGGGATGTCTGGTGCATCCGGGTCTCCCTCAGGGGCAATCAGCATGGACACGAGATGAGGCAAAGCAGCAGCAAAACACTGGAACTCCTCCTGCCTGTCCTAAAAAACGTCCGTGCTAAGTGCACACTCACCCCCGACGGATGGAGGACAGACAGACTCAGACTCAGCAACGAGACTAGTGGTCTAGTCTAGACGACAGCGAGCAGCAAAGTCGACAAGCTCAGCAACTAGGGCAGACGCAGCAGTGGACGCAAAGGAAGGGTCAGTGACAACAGTAGCCAGGAGACGCGTGACCGTAGGACTGGCAGCACGAAGAGAGTCACACGCCGGGTCAACAAGAGCAGGAAGAGAGGACTCTGGAGGAGACGGCAACAGGACACGCACTGGAGCAGTGGAAGGACACATTGCCATCTAGTGTGTGCTTGGGACCGCAGGAGGACGCGGACGTGGAACACGACTACTAGTGCGAGCAGCACGAACAGGCGACGCAGGACGAGATGCAAGCGCACGACGCTCAGCAAGACCTCCGGTAGGACCAGTGTATGGAGAGGGAGTAGGCAGTGGGAAGGTGGGCTGTAAATGCGACTCAGACTGGACAGGTGGCGGACACTCTAAGGAAGGAGCAAGACCAGCAGAAGGCGGGAGACGAAGAACCTGCTCAAGGAGCGGAACGAAGTACGGCCGTGGCCGCGCAGCGCCTCCAGAGCCAGCAGGGACAGCACCAGCACCCCCTTCGGCAACACCAGGACCAGTAGTACCCCCAGGTGCAGCAGCGCCAACTCCAGCACCCTGAGAAGCACCACCGCCAGCAGCACCTCCAGCGCCAACACCCCCAGCAGCTCCAGCTCCAGCCGGCTCACCGGAAGACTCGATAGGCACAGCTCCAGTACCTCCAGTACGAGCACCTCCGGAACTCGTGGCACCAACACCCTCAGTAGCAGCAGAACCGCTAGCACCATCAGCACCTCCAGCTCCAGCAGCACGGCTCTAGCGCCGAGCAAACCACTCGTGCAGCTCCTGAGGAGAGGGGAGCTCCCGCCGGGACGAAGCACCCGAGGGACCTCCGGACCTAGCACCGCCGGACTCCACACGAGTAGGCTCAGCACCCTTAGGCTCCACACCCCCAGGCTCAGCACCCCCAGACCCAGCACCCCAAGGCTCAGCACCTCCAGACGGAGCACCCCCAGGCTCAGCACCCCCAGACTCAGCACCCCCAGGCTCAGCACCCCCAGGCCCCGCACCTAAAGGCTCAGCACCCCGAGGAGCACCAGAGTCAACAGCTACCTCCACAGGCTTGACTGCGTCTACTAGGGACACACCTGAGGGGGCAGGACCCTGAGGGGGGAGGGGGTCTACCGGGGGGGAGCCTGGTGCGAGGAAGAGCGGCGGCGGGGGGAGGGGTGCAGTGCGATAGTGGAAGAGACGGTAGTATGGAACCGACTCGTCAAACGTGACGTCCTGGGAGGACATAACACGGCGCAAGGTGGGGTGGTAAAACTACTTACTAGGCGCGTCAGGGGGGAAGCCAAGGAAGACGCAGGGAATAACACGGGGGGACAGCTTGTCCGTAGACAAGTCGCGGACAAAAGCCCGAGATCTCCAGACACGAAATGCAGACGCATCGCCAACCTTCCCCGTCCACCGCAGAGTACGGGAGGTCTCCGGCAAGGAGACTCGGGGCTGAAGGTTGATCTGATGCGCCGCGTACTGAACCCCGAATGGCCACAGAAAATGGGGAGCAGCCGCATGAATCATGGACGTACGAGCGACGTCCATGACCATGCCAATGCGGCGCTCAGCAATCCCATTTTGTTGTGGAGAGGCCGGAAGCGTGAACGTCTGGCGAATGCCCTGTGCACGACAGAAGGCTCCCTGAAGGCCAGAGGAAAACTCTCCGCCTCTGTCAGTGTGCAGACGTAGAACAGGAAAGTCCGAGCCGGAACTCTCTCTGAGCTGGAGACGAGCTGCGCGGATCCAGACGATCAACACCCCAGTGACCTCACCCTTGCTGCGCAAGGGGAAAACTGTGGTGTAACGTGAGTAGTCAACAACCACAAACAGGAAATAACGCTCATGACCCTGGCCATGGACATGGGCTGGGCCCCACACATCCATGTGAAGAGTTTGCAGCGGAGCCTCTGTCGAAGGAAACTCGGAGGAGTGAGGAGCGGCGTGCTGCCGCCCCTCGACGCAGGGAACGCAGGTAAGGGCAGGCCCCGGAGGGAGGGGAGGGAGGGACCGGGGGAGACCAGAGATAAGGACACGGGAGGTCATGCCTCGGAGACGAGGCAGGGAGGGGTGACCAAGGCGGTGGTGCCAGAGGAGAGAGACCGGTGGGAAAGGAGACGACACGAGCAGGGAGCAGACTCAGGACCAGACCTGGACGCTGCAGCAAACACCTGACCCGACGCAGCTATCTAACCAGAATCAGCAACCGGAGGAGACTCAGTAGTCAGTGTTAATAGGCTCGACACTGGCTGACGGGCAAACGTGGCCAAGTGTCGGCCCGTCCAAGCGCACATACAGTGGGTCACCCGCTGACTCGTAGGAGTGAACGGGTCAACCCTCCCATCCTGTAGATCAGCACCACTCACCAAGTTCGTAGAGAACGAGGGGAGGTAGAGACCTGACAGGGTGCCAGAGGTGGCCGCCGGATACGGTAAGGCAGTGGAGAAGTGGGCAAGGACAAGACCCCCAGAGGGGTCCGCTAGGGAGAACGCAACTGGCCAACTAAGCGGCGTAAGCGTGGTGCGGTCTCGAAAGAAGGAGCCGGAAGCACCCGAGTCAAGGGTGAAGGTTTGTAAGGCCTGAGACGACGTGGTACCTTAGAGAGGAGACTCACTAGCACCTAGAGCAGCAGCCTCACCAGCACCTAGAGCAGCAGCCTCAATGTCTGGGTCAGGCGGAACACACAGGTAACAGTCACCCTCATCACTAGTAGACACAACATACATGGCAGTAAGAATAGCACCATAATCCAGATCAAAGATAGCAACCCCCGACCTAAGCAGCTCGCCCCAGCGGGGGATCTCAGTGGCGTCAGGGAACTGGAGACGCTAGGCGTCTGTCAGGCGGCCGAAGCAGCGCTGGGTGGTGTGCGGGCCACCGCTCTGCTCACCAGTGCGGTCGCTGGTACGCAGGACTCAGGCACAAGGACCAGCACCCCCACCCCGCTTACGCGCAGCGTACCACTCACGAAGCTACTAGGGGGGCGGGGTCTCACGAGTGCGCTTCTACTGCTGGCGCTGACCACCACCGAAGCCGCCCAGCTGCGCAGAGCCACCCCGACCAGCTCCACCTCCGCCGCCGCCACCTCTGCCACCGCCGCCACCGCCTCCTCCTCCGCTCCCACCGCCATCGCCGCATCCGCCTCCACCGCTGCCACCGAAGCCCCCACCCCCGCCATCACTCCCACCGCCACCCCCACTCCCTCCGCCGCCTCCACCGCCACCTCCACCGCCCCCGCGAGCCCCTCCAGCGCCCTTGCCCCCCTTGCCCTTGCCGGTGCGGCGTCTCTCGCTAGGGGCAGACGCAGCGCCTACCGACTCGGTGCCAACGAAGTCGACGGCAGCAGCAGAGGCAACAGAGGGCAAAAGGGGTGAGGGGGAGCACCCCTCAAAGAAGGGGGGTCGAGGGTCACCACGAGAGGCTCTACAACGCCTATAATCTTCTCAGCTGCCAGGAGGCGCTCCTCGAGGAGGTCAACGGTGAGTGTGGTGGGGCAAACAGAGAGGAAATGGTTCCTGATGTCAAATTATAATATTGTGTAGGCTATAGTGGGGTAGCCCATATGGGGTACACATTTCTAGGGTTGCATATTTGTATCACTTCCATTCCTTAGTCAATCATTCTCGTTCTGCTTTCCTCATGGTATTGAGCAGGTTCCCCTGTGGGAACTGTGCCTAGGGCCCACCACATCGATCTCTTTTTTTTTCCTGCCCGAAGCGCGCTCAGCCTGAGTCGCGCTCCGGGCTCTCACCTCTTCAAGCCGCCTTTCTCAGCGGCCATGCCGCCCTTCTCAGCGGCCCCGCCGCTCTTCGCTGCGGCCCTGCCACCCCACATTGCGGCCCTGCAGCCCTTCTTCGTGGCCCTGCCGCCCTTCGCTGCGGCCGCGCTGCCCCTCGCTGCCGCCCCGCCGCCGTTCACTGCGGCCCCGCCGCCCGTCTCAGCGGCCCCGCCGCCCTTCTTCGCGGCCTCGCCGCCCTTCCCTGCGGCCCCACTGCCTCACGTTGCGGCCCCGCCGCCCTTCGCTACGGCCCCTCCGCCCGTCTCAGCGGCCCCGCCGCCCGTCTCAGCAGCCCCGCCGCCCGTCTCAGCGGCCCCGCCACCTGTCTAAGCGGCCCCGCCGCCCTTCACTGCGGCCCCGCCGCCTCTCTCGCTGCGGCCCCGCTGCCCTACTCAGCGGCCCCGCCGCTCTTCACTGCGGCCCCGCTGCCTCTCTCACTGCGGCCCCGCAGCCCTACGCAGCGGCCTCGCCGCCCTTCACTGCGGCCCCGCCGCCTCTCTCGCTGCGGCCTCGCCGCCCTACTCAGCGGCCCCGCCGCCCTTCTACTGCAGCCCCGCCGCCCTTCCCAGCGGCCCCGCCGCCCTACTCAGCGGCCCCGCCGCCCTACTCACCGGCCCCGCCACCCTTCTACTACGGCCCCGCCGCCCTTCTTAGGGGCCCCACCGCCCTTTCTGGCGGCCTTGCCGCCCCTTCACCAGCGGCCCTGCCGCCCTACACCGCCCGCGCCGCCCAAGCTGCCCGAACCGCCCGAGCCGCCGGAGCCACCCGACTCTCACGAGCCGCCCGAGCCGCCCGAGCCGCCTGAGCCACCCGAGCCGCCTGAGCCGCCCGAGCCGCCTGAGGAGCCGAGCCGCTGGTGCCACGGAGCCGCAGTTGCTGCTGTGCCGTCCGAGCAGCCGTCTTGCCGTGCTGTTGTACCGCTGAGCTGCCCGACCCGCCCTGTCTGGTGAGAGCAGCGCTTCTGTCACCGCACTGCCCCTGTCCTACAATTGATACTGCTAGTCTACTGCTATCATGGCTACCCCCAGTGTTCTCGCTTTTGACGCTGAGGGTCGAGCCATTGACTTTGAGGTTTGGGTAGATGACCTGCAGCTTTTCCTACTGTGCGATAGGGTAGACGGTCTCTCCCTCTTTGACCTCACCTCTGGTGCTTCCCCTGCCCCTGCTGCCGATGCCGACGCCACTGTTCGCTCACAGTGGGCCACTCGCGATGCTGCTGCACGTCTTGCTGTGCGTCGCCACCTGCCTACCACTGAGCGCGCGCACTTTAGTCACTACAAGAGTGCTCAGACCTTGTACGACGCTGTAGTTGCGCGCTACTCTTCCCCTGCCACTGCTGCACTGAGCCGCCTCATGCTACCATACCTCTTTCCTGACCTTGCTGCCTTTCCCACAGTCGCTGACCTCATTACGCACCTCCGCACTAGTGACACTCGCTACCGCGCCGCGCTTCCTGCTGAAATCTGCGCCAAAACCCCCCCCCCCATGTACATCACTCTCTATTATATAGTCACCCGCCTCCCTGACTCCCTTCGCGTAGTCGGGGACCACTTTCTCTCAGTCTGTCCCACCACTCTCACTGTTGACCTCCTAGAGAAGGCCCTCCTAGCAGCGAAGAAGAGCATAGTCGCTATAGGAGCCTCTCGTGGTGACCCTCGCACCCCCATCTTTGAGGGGTGTTCCCCTTCCCCCCTGTTGCCCTCTGACGCCTGTGCTGCTGCGGCCGACCTCGTTGGTCTTGAATCGGTCGGTGCGGCGTCTGCCCCTAGCTGGAGACGCCGCTCTAGCAAGGGCAAGGGGGGCAAGGGCGCGGGTGGAGCTAGCGGGGGTGGTGGAGGTGGCGTTGGAGGCGGCGGAGGGAGTGGGGCTGGCGGTGGGAGTGGTGGCGGGGGTGGAGGTGTAGGTGGTAGCAGCGGAGGCGGAGGCGGCGGAGGCGGTAGCGGTGGGAGCGGAGGCGGCGGTGGTGGCGGAGGTGGAGGCGGGGGTGGTGGAGGAGGTGGAGCTGGTCGGGGTGGTGCTTCGCAGCGGAGCGGCTCCGGTGGTGGTCAGCGCCAGCAGAAGCAGCAGCAGCAGCAGCAGCGATCTCGGGACATCCCCCCTTCTCAGCAGCTCCGTGAGTGGTACATGCAGCGTCAGCGTGGTGGGGGTTTTGGCCCGTGCACCTACGTCCTTCGTTCCGACGACCGCGCGGGTGAGCAGTGTGGGGGTGCGCACCCCACCCAGCGCTGCTTTGGCCGCCTGATGGACGCTTGGCGTCAGCAGTTCCCGGAGGCTAGTGAGATCCCCCGCCGGGGAGAGCTGTCTAGGGCAGGTGTCGCTATCTATGATCTTGACTTTGATGCTATCCTTGCTGCCATGGATGCTGTGACTATTAGTGATGAGGGTAACTGTTACTGGTGTTTCCCGCCCGACCCGGGCATTGGTACTGCTGCGCTAGGTGCTATTGAGGCTGCTGCTCTAGGTGCCTGGGCGTCTGCGCCCTCAGGTACTGGTGAGGCTGCGCTCTCAGGTACCGCGTCGGCTTCGGCCTCCCTCACCTTCACACTTGACTTGGGGGCTTCTCGCTCCTTCTTTCGAGACCGCACCACACTCACGCCGCTTAGTCGGCCGGTTGCAGTCTCCCTGGCAGACCACTCTGGGAGTCCTGTCCTCTCTCACATCTCAAGTGTCCTCCCGTGTCCGGCTGCCCCCTCTGGCACCTTGTCTGGTCTTTACCTCCCCTCGTTCTCTACGAACTTGGTGAGTGGTGCTGACCTGCAGGATACAGGGGTTCACCAGTTTACTCCTGCGAGTCATCGGGTGACCCACTGCTCGGACGCTCGCACGGGCTCGCACCTGGCCACGTTTACGCGTCCGCCGGGGTCGAGCCTCTACACCCCTCCTCTCCCTGCTTCTGGCCAGGTAGCTGCGTCGGGTCAGGTGTTTGCTGCAGCGTCTAGGTCTGGTCCTGAGTCTGCCCCCTGCTCGTGTCGCCTCCTGTCTCACGAGACTCTCCTCTGGCACCACCGTCTTGGTCACCCCTCCCTGCCTCGTCTCCGAGGCATGGCTTCTCGTGTCCTTGTCTCTGGTCTTCCCCGGTCCCTCCCTTCCCTTCCTCCGGGGCCTGGTCCTTCCTGTGTCCCCTGTGTCGAGGGGCGGCTCCTAGCTGCCCCTCACTCCTCTCAGTTTCCCCCGACAGAGGCTCCACTACAGATGCTTCACATGGACGTGTGGGGCCCTACCCGCGTCCGTGGGCAAGGTCACGAGCGCTACTTCCTACTGGTGGTTGACGACTACTCGCGTTACACCACACTCTTCTCCTTGCGCAGCAAGGGTGATGTCACTGAGGTGTTGATCGACTGGATCCGCGCAGCTCGTCTCCAGCTCAGGAGGAGCTTCGACTCGGACTTTCCTGTTCTGCGTCTGCACTCTGACGGAGGCGGAGAGTTCTCCTCTGGCCTTCTGCGAGCCTACTGTCGTGCGCGAGGCATCCGCCGGACCTTTACGCTTCCGAACTCTCCACAGCAAAATGGGATTGCTGAGCGCCGCATTGGCATGGTCATGGACGTCGCTCGTACGTCCATGATGCATGCGGCTGCCCCCCATTTTCTGTGGCCGTTTGTGGTTCAGTACGCGGCGCATCAGATCAACCTTCACCCCAGGGTCGTCAGGCCGGAGACCTCCCCAGCCTTGCTGTGGACTAGGAAGGTCGGCGATGCGTCTGCATTCCGTGTCTAAGGATCTTGGGCGTTTGTCCGCGACTTGTCTGCGGACAAGCTGTCCCCTCGTGCTGCTCCCTGTGTCTTCCTTGGCTTCCCCCCTGACGCCCCTGGGTGGCAGTTCTACCACCCCACCTCTCGTCGTGTTCTGTCCTCCCAGGACGTCACGTTCGACGAGTCAGTCCCCTACTACCGCCTCTTCCCCTACCGCACTCCTTCCCTCCCCCCGCCACCGCACTTCCTTGTACCAGGTCCCCCCCTGGTAGACCCCCTCCCCCCTCAGAGTCATGCCCCTTCAGGTGTGTCCCAGGTAGACGCAGTCGAGCCGGTCGAGGTTGTTGGTGACTCTGGTACTGCTTCGGGTGCTGAGCCTGGGGGTGCTGACTCTGGGGTTGCTGCGCGCGTGGGTGCTGAGCCTGGGTATGCTGAGTCTGGGGGTGTACTAGGGGTGCTGAGCCTGGGGGTGCTACGACTGGGGGTGCTGAGCCCGGGGGTGCTACGACTGGGGGTGCTGAACCTGGGGTGCTACGTCAGGAGCTGCTGAGCCTGGGGGTGTTGCGTTTGGAGCTATTGAGCTTGGTGGTACGGAGCCAGCGGCCGCTGGACCTGCTCGTGTGGTGTCTGGCGGTGCTGGGCCTAGAGGTTCTCCGGGGGCTTCGTCTCTGCGGGAGCCACTCTCTCCACACGAGCTGCGCGAGTGGTTTGCCCAGTGCTAGAGGCGTACTGCTGGAGCTGGAGCTTCTTCGGCCGCTGAGGGTACTGTGGCCGCCGGTCCCGAAGGTACTCGTCCTGGGAGTGCTGGAGCTGCTGGGCCTGCGGGTACGTCTGGAGCTGGAGCTGCTGAGGGTGTTGGCGCTGAGGCTACTGCTGTTAGTCCTAGCGGTGGTCCTGCTGCGGGTGCTACTGGTACTGCTGGAGGTCCTGCAGCTGGAGGTGTTGTTGGCGCTAGTGCTGCCGCTGAGGGTGCCCGTGCTGTCCCTGCTGTGTCTGAAGTCGCCGCGCGGCCTCGGCCGTACTTCGTTCCGCTCCTTCAGCAGGTTCTTGGTCCTTCTTCTCCTGTAGAGTGTCCACCGCCTGTCCAGTCACAGTCACACTTACCGCCCGCCTCCCCACTGCCTGCTCCCTCTCCTTACAGTGGTCCTACTAGAGGTCTTGCTAAGCGTCGTGAGCCTCCGTCTCGTCCCGCGTCGCCTGTTCGTGCTGCTCGCGCTAGTGGTAGCGGTTCGCGTCAGCGTCCTCCTCCTGTCCCTGGCACGCACCGGATGTCTCTGCGTCCGTCCACTGCTCCTCTGCGTGTCCCTTTGCCTTCTCCTCCTGAGTCCTCTCTTCCTGCGCTTGCCGACCCGAAGTCGGACTCTCTTCGTGCTGCCAGTCCTACCGTCACGCGTCTCCTTGCTACTGTCGTCACTGACCCCTGTTTTGAGTCCACTGCCGCGTTTGCTCTTGTTGCTGAGCTCGTCGACTTTGCTGCTCGCTGTCGTCTAGACTACGCTGCTATTCTTGTTGCTGAGTCTGAGTCTGTCTGTCCTCCGTCCGTCGGGGGTGAGTGTGCTCTTGGCACGGACGTCCTTGAGGACAAGCAGGAGGAGTTCCAGTGTTTGGCTGCTTCTTCACCTCATCTCGCGTCCGTACTGCTTGCCCCTGAGGGAGACCTGGATGCATTAGACATCCCGACTCCGCGCTCTTACACGGAGGCCGTAGAGGGTCCCTACTCCTCTCAGTGGCAGGCAGCTATGGATGCAGAGATGGCTTCCTGGAAGTCCACAGGCACCTACGTTGACGCGGTTCCTCCTCCTGGGGCGAACATCGTCAGTGGCTTGTGGATTTTCAGGGTGAAGCGGCTGCCGGGCTCTCCACCTGTCTTCAAGGCGCGGTACGTGGCTCGTGGCTTCAGTCAGCGGCAGGGAGTTGACTACTTTCAGACCTTCTCTCCCACCCCGAAGATGACCACTCTTCGGGTGCTACTACACATAGCTGCTCAGCGTGACTACGAGCTTCACTCCCTTGACTTCAGCACTGCTTTCCTGCAGGGTAGCCTCCACGAGGAGATCTGGCTGCGCCGTCCACCTGGCTTCACTGGGACTTTCCTTCCTGGCACCCAGTAGAGCCTCCGACGGCCAGTCTACGGTCTCCGCCAGGCACCGCGCGAGTGGCACAACACACTGAGGACTACGCTTGCGGCTCTTGGGTTTGCTCCCTCTACTGTTGACCCGTTGTTGTTTCTGCGCACCGACACCTCTCTGCCACCGTTCTGCATCCTCCTGTACGTTGACGACTTGGTTTTTGCCACAGCTGACACTGCTGGACTCGCCCACGTGAAGTCGGAGCTGCAGAAGAGACACACGTGCACAGACCTGGGTGAACTGCGCAGCTACCTTGGCTTGCAGATCACCCGGGACGGAGCACGCCGCACCATTACCTTGACTCAGTCACACATGATGCAGCAGGTCCTTCAGCGCTTCGGCTTCACGTACTCCTCGCCTCAGGCCACTCCTCTGTCTATTCGCCACTCGCTCTCAGCTCTTCCTTTGGATGAGTCCGTAGAGTCGAGTGGTCCGTACCCAGAGCTTGTTGGCTGCCTCATGTACCTGATGACCTGCACACGACCTGACCTTGCATACCCTCTTAGCATTCTTGCACGCTATGTTGCTCCTGGGAGACACAGACCAGAGCACATGGCTGCAGCGAAGAGGGTGTTGCGCTCCTTGTGCAGTATGGCGGGCATGGGGCTAGTGCTTGGAGGGCGGAGTCCAGTGGTCCTCACTGGGCACGCGGACGCTTCTTGGGCTGACGACCAGGCTACGCAGCGGTCGTCACAGGGTTACACCTTCAGTCTTGGTTCCGGCTCTGTTTCGTGGCGGGCTACTCGCTCGTCTTCTGTTCTCGGCTCCAGTTGTGAGGCTGAGATCTACGCCGGGGCCAGGCCACGTACGCAAGTCGCAACTGACCACGCTGCTGCAACTCACGAGCAAGAAAGTAGCGGAGAGTAATGTGCTTCGTTTTGTGCTCCATGCGCTGCTCCCGACAAAAGGCCAGCATGGCCTTGTTGTCTACGTACAGCACTGGAGGAGAACGAGGCGGCTCTCCGAGGTCAGACAGCAGGTAGGTGAGCCTGCGAAGCTCCTGTGCAGCCATGGCCCCGGCGTAGATCTCAGCCTCACAAATGGAGCCGGAGAACAGGTACGGCAGCATGAGGCGGGTAAGGGCAGCAGTGGCAGGGGAAGAGTAGCGTGCAACTACAGCGTCGTACAAGGTCTTAGCACTCTTGTACTTACAAAAGTGCGCGCGCTCAGTGGACGGCAAGTGACTACGCACAACAAGATGGGCAGCAGCATCGCGTGTGGCCCACTGGGAGCGAACAGTGCTGTCAGCATCGGTAGTAGGGGTAGGAGAGGCGCCAGACGTGAGATCGAACAGTGAGAGAGCGTCTTTCCTATCGCACTACAGGAAAAGCTGCAGATTATCGACCTAGACATCAAAGTCGACAGCCCGACCCTCAGCATCAAAGGTGAGAACGCTAGGGGTAGCCATGACAACAGCAGCAGCAGGCTAGTGGCATTAGCAGCAGACGCGGCTCGGTGGTGCTCTTACCAGGGCGGGTGGGTAGGGGCCCGCAAGTGGTGGGGCAGGGCCGAGGCGCGTCGGCAGGGACAGGGCCGCGACGGCGGCTGCGGCTCCTGCTGTCGACGGCGGTTGCGGCCCCAGCACCGGCGGTCTCGGCAGCGGCGGCTGCGGCCTCGGCAGTGGCGGCGGCGGCTGTCACGGCAGCGGCGGCGGTGGCTACTGCTGTCGGCGGCGGCGGCTGCTGCTGACGGCGGCCGGCGCTGCTTTCGGCGGCGGCGGCTGCTGCTGCTGGCGGCGGCTGCTGCTGCTGGCGGCGGCTGCTGCTGCTGGCGGCGGCTGCTGCTGTTCGCGGAGAAGCCGAGAAGGGGCCGGTAAGGGCGGCGAAGGGGCCACGAAGGACCGTGAAGGGTCCGCGAAGGGCGGCGACGGGGCCGAGACGGGACCGTGAGGGGCCGCGAAGGGTGGCGACGGGGCCGAGACGGGGCTGTGAGGGGCCGCGAAGGGCGGTGACGGGGCCGAGAAGGGGCCGTGAGGGGCTGGAAAGGGCGGCGATGGGGCCGAGGAGGGGCCGCAAGGGGCCTTGAAGGGCGGCGACGGGGCCGAGAAGGGCGGCGGCGGGGCCTTGAAGGGCGGCGACGGGGCCGCGAAGGGCGGCGACGGGGCCGCGAAGGGGCCGCGAGGGGCCACGAAGGGGCCGCGAGGGGCCTAAAGGGGCCGCAAAGGGCCGTGAGAGGGGCCGTGAGAGGGCCCGCTATGGGCCCGTAAGAGAGCGCGACGGGCCGCTAAGGGCAGGGAACGCGACGGGAGGGCAGGCACACGGGGCGCGACTCGGGCAGGGGCGAAGCGCGCTCCGGGCAGGAAAAAAAAAATGATTTTCGGTGGGCCCTAGGAAACGTTCCCACTAGGGAACCTGCTCTATACCATGTGAAAGAACGAGGAAATGAATGCACTAGGAAACAGGTCGGTACAAGTAGGAAAACCTAAAAGTGTTGTACCCCATATTATCTACCCCACTGCAACCTACACAGACTATAGCATATAAGTTTGACAAAGTGGAGGCTCTTAAAACTGTATACAGTACGCCTGTTGTCCCGTTCGACCCTAGCGAGGCGTTTCCAAATAAGACCACCAAGCCACCTTCGTACCCAAAGAGGCCAGGGCGTCCACGTACAACACGTCTCAGAAGTTCTGGTGAGGTGGATGGTGATAAGATGAAAAAGTGTGGGAAGTGTGGTGAGAAGGGTCATAATGTGCGCACATGTGAGTTGCGTGCAGCACAACGAGCAGCATGGGAAGCCAGTCAATCACCACAAGCTCATGTTGAGATGCAAAAATGCACAATTGCGATGGGCGAGGTACAAGTGTCAAAGTGCAGCGCGTGTGGAGAGCTACATCGTGACGGGATTCGTTGTTCAGCTGTACGAAAGATGGAAGCTCGAGCACGACGGAGTGGAGATGTGGAAGAGGGTGATGGTGGGAGAGTGGAACAAGGAGTTGCGAGCGATGAGGATACGGAGTATTACCTCACATCAGACTCTAAAGGAAGCGACTGGCAGGAGGAGGAGGGAGCAGGGAGGCGGCAGCCACCGCGGCCAACGGAAAGGCAACATCAGGGGGGGCAGCAGCAGCAGCAGCAGCAGCGGCGGCAGGGGAAGCAGAAGGGGCAGCGGGGGCAGAGGCAGCAGTGAAGGGGAAGGCAGCAGCAAGCAGGGCAGGAGCAGGGGCAAGGGCATTGGCAGGGGCAGCAGCAGGAGGAGCAGGAGCAGCAGCAACAGCAGCAGCTGCTGTAGGGGCTAGGGCAGGGGCAGCAACAGCAGCATGGCCAGGGGCATGGGCAGCAGGAAGCAGGGCAGGGGCAGGGGGTGGGGCAAGGGCATGGCCAGGACAGCAGTAAGAGGAGCAGGAGCAGCAGCAGGGGCTAGGGCAGGGGCAGCAACAGCAGCATGGCCAGGGGCATCGGCAGCAGCAAGCAGGGCAGGGGCTGGGCCAGGGGCAAGGGCATGGGCAGGGACAGCAGCAGCGGCAGCGGCAGCAGCAGCATCAGGGTACACAACAGGGGAATATGAATACGGCGGGCCCGAGAAGTACCGCAGCTGTTGTCCGGGGACGTTTGCGCAAGCTGTCACGCCTGAATCTACAATAACAAGTGCCAGATTTGGAAGATGCTGGAACAGAAACTACTGAGAGAAGTATGTCTAGTGGCCCGTCTCAAAGAAACCGGCGACGTGAAACTCAAGGGGAAGGAGAGCAGCAGAGACGGCAAAAGCAAAGAGGTCAACAACAGAGACGGCAGCAACAGATACGTGGGCAGCGGCAGGGGCAGCAGGCGGGGCAGCAGCAGACAGGGCAGCAGCATGGGCAGCAGGCGGGGCAGCAGGCAGGGCAGCAGGCAGGGCAGCAGGCAGGGCAGCAGGCAGGGCAACAGGCAGGGCTGCCGGCAAGGCTGTACTGGCAATACCCACGGACGGTGCCAATGCAGTCATACATGAATCACCAATGGCCATCGTATGGAGCGCCAATCCACGCCATACAACATGCGGATGGTGGTGACTCTGCGATAGGTGTGGAAGGTGCACAAGGTGGAACTGGATTCTCAGAAGAACAGGTTGAAGAAGATGAGTAGCCCCACTATTGAGCTAAAGCTCATACATTCATCGTGAACAACAGATCGCCATGATCTCAAGCAATTTGGGCTTGTTGTAGTGATTAAAAGGGGTTCCAACATTGGTGCATTTAGCACGGGTACCTGTTAGCAATTTATAAAATGTTTTTCTAAACCATGGACAACACCCTAAACCCTAAACTGCAGGTAATCCGAAACACGAGAAACATGCCCGAGTGTTAGAGGGAGTTTATCCTACCGCTGTTAAGGATATATCTTATGTTACATGTGTATTTAATGACACATAATTAACGCCATGGTATACCACTTGTTTCAATATACATGTATGGAAAATCATTAATTTTGGTGTAGGAAAAAATTACAAACACTCACGAAGGGTTTGCTGATTTGCCATGCGCAGCGTCCGTCATCTGCGTAAACAGTACAACAGATCTAGCATTAGATTCGTTCAAGAAGTGCTGGTGCGAAGCAGAAACTCGCGTAGAAATTGGGCAAAAATGCAATCATTGCACTGAGTGACGTTAGAAAATGCAGCATCAAGAGCCAACCATTCCGATTCCAATTTGCGTAGCTCGAAATTGCATCTATTTCAGACCTTTAGTGCCAATTTGAATCGAATCTTGAAAGCGTGTAAAGTTACGGGAAACATTGTTTAACCTGAAAATAGTGTACCCGACCTGGTATGTATTTGAATAGTGCGCCTCGGCTAAGTGGCATGCACCTGAAAATGGCCGGTTCTCGGAGCCACATCATCAAAGGCCACGGGATCCACTTCCTCATGTACACGGTTTAGACGCCAGCTGGATTTACCACATTCGTCTGTCATACTGCAGATGAGATATCTGGTTCTCCGCAATGTAGATATTTCTGCTCGCCGCATTTACTTCAATCAAACGGGTCAATGGAAACGTCGTTATTCTGGGCAATCACAGCCCAAACCTGAAAAACTTGCAGTATGTTGTGCCCGTAAAGTTAGGGGATGAAGCCATCTGATAGGAGTCACGCCAGTTTCCTAGGGAAGTGCGTTAAATATATTGCTGTCGATGCTGCCCGCATTTACCACGAGTAATCCTGCCACAAGTTGACGCTGGTTCGTGCGAATCACATGCGAATCACGAGGGCCATAAGAACTCAGAAACTGATTCGGCTGACGTGAAGTTTGGGAAGTATAATTCCTTTTGGTTAAATATCTCCCCCGAGTTTGTGGCTCCCCTACACCTAGTGCATTCTCTATGTTGCAAAGCCGGCCACTCGCAGCAGACAAGCGGATCTGGGCTTGTTGAGAGATATTTTTCCGCGTGCCGTGTCTGGGCGCCACTGGTCAAACTGCCACGCCGCCAGAATCAATGGGCTCTCCCGAATCTGGCTGTTACCTCCCCCCAAACCAAACCCACACACAACCTCCGCCACATACCCTCGTCGTCGCTACTTGGTCTGGCTCATCCGCACTGTATTCCCTTCCGCTCCGCCTGTATCCCCCTCCCCCCACCAGCTTTCTCGTTCGCATTTTGTGCAGCTGTTCTGGCCCACCGCGGTTTCAGAAAAGTGAACCAATCTGACCTGGCACCAGAGGCATGGAAGGCCAATCAGTTCCAGCCGCGTAAATATCTTCCACAGTCGATTTCTTCCTGATTGCACAGTTCGCCGGCTTCTGCAGCGTGCCTTGCCTTCCGCGCTGTGTTGGTTGAATCGGGTGACTCACATCTCACGCCTTCCAGACAATCAGGAATCATGTTGCGCGAGGAATGGTGGCTATCTAACTACAGTAATGTTGTCTCCATGGGCCCCTCGTCCGCTTGCTTGCTTCTCCCTCCCCTCTCCCCTCCTTGCTTCAACCACCACTCTCACAGCGACCGCCACTTGAAATTCCAATTGCAAATTAGCAAGCATGCCGTTGTTCCTTCAATGCTCTCTCTTGTTCAGGCTGTCCCATTAGGGATCAATGAATGTGAGCACAAAAAACGTTAACGCTGCTACGAATTTAACTGTCGTCTCACTGCAACCTTTTTTTTCACGCGAATCAGTGGTGAACCTGTTTCGTAGGTTCCAGCAAGCACTGTCGCGAATCAGTGGCTCTCTTTCTCAACTATCGCTCGACTGAAAAACAAAGCCGAAATGGCACCGCCAGACTCGCCTCGCTCCGCCGCGCCGACGACAAACGCCTGTTACCTCGCTCACGAGGTGCGCCCCTTAATGCCTTGTTAGGAACTGCACGCGATGCCTTGTAAATCTCGACAGGCGGTGCCTTGTAATACACGGCCTTTTGCGTTTTGTCTGCGAACGCGTATCAAGCCTCGGAGTTACACGAGTGTCCCATGCCTCGTGCACCTCACTCGCGTCGCCACCGTGCAGGCTCCCGCTGTATTTCACGAGAGCTGTTTGATTTGCAAGGGTTTTATGAGAATTTTCGTAAACACTGCCTCTTAGATACTATCAAACACCCCTCACAAGTCTCCCTCGTTACGCTGTCCTTCCTCTCTCAAGCGCCGCCTTCCACGCGAGTCACGCCCGTGTCATTCTCGTTACAACCATCTTGTGCCCTCGTTTCTCGTTACAACCATCTTGTGCCCTCGTTTCTCGTTACAATCATCTCTTCCGCCCATCTCTTCCTCATCTCCCTTCAGGTGCCTCGATGGATCGCGTCGCATTCAACCGCACCTGCTACAGTGCCAGTCATTCCCGCCGCAATAGCTGCTGCGACTCCGTTCCCCTGCCTTCCCGCTGCGCTCAAGCCGCTCCCGTTCTCCGCGCTACCCACCGCCGCCACCGCCGCGACAACCGCGACCACGCTGGCTCCCCTCACGACCTCCCTTCCGCTTTCCCCCCCGTCTTCCGCCCACCTTCCGCCTCCGCCATTCTCAAATCTCCTCTCATCCGGGTCCGCGCATACGTTTCTCCGCCCACGCGCATCTTACGCCGTCGAGCGTGCCGTTCCCGATGCGGACAACCCAATTTCAACCTTCCCCTTCTCCACGCAACAGCCAGGAAGCTTCATCTGCCACCCGTCCCCGTTCTTCCCGGGATATCCCCCGCCGCTTCCGCCGACCCTTCTTGCCGCCGCATCCGCGGATTCCGCCTCCACCGCCGCCGCCTTACCGTCATTTCCCGATGCGTCCCCTATGCTTGTGAGGCCGCGACCTCGCAACGCGACGGTCGCGCTGCCGCTAGTCATTCCTGGCCAGTCAGATGCTCGCAGGATGTTCGATGAGTCCGATGTCGATGCCGCAGCCCACGGCGCGAATCCCGCCGCATTCGACGGCGCGGATCCCGCGGAGGTTGCCGCTGCTGCCGCCGGCGCCGAGCTGGGCGCGCGCGAGCTCGCCGCGATTCGCGCGGTGATTTTGCGACACGAAGCCGCGTTCCGAGAGCAAGTTGCGGAGCTGCACGCGATTTGCGGCGTGCAACGCGGGCTGATGGCGGCGACGGTGAGTCATCCCTCCGACGACGCACCGCGTACCGCGGCGACAGACGCGGCGACAAACGCGGCGGGGCAAGAGGCAGCGAGGGGCGAGAAGGAAGCAGGGAACGACGATATGGGGGTAGGTTCGAGAGGCGCGGATGTGGGGGGAGATGGCGGAGTGCGGGCAAATATGGCGGAGCAGGATAACCAGCGGCAAGGAATGGCGAACCGCGCGGGAATGCTTCTCTTCGATTTGGAGCAGCTTCCTGGAAACGACGAGGGGGAGGCGGCGGCGGAGGAGGAGAATGTGAACTTGTGCGTTCGAGACGCACGCGCTTCGTCGATTGCGTCACCTGCGCCGTTCCTAGCTGTTGCGCCTGCGCGCACGCCGTCGTCTTCCGCCGTCCTCACGACCCCGCTCGCGCACTCCGCCATCGGAGTTCCGCCTCCGCCAGTCCTCGCGCCAGCTGCTGCAACATGTTCCGCGGACTCGAGCGCGGGCAGTCACGCGGGGCGTTGCCGCGGAGGAAGTCGGAAGAGACAAACCCCGTGCGATAACAACGCGGCCAATGGGCGGAAGGAGGAAAGCTCTGGCGCGCACGGGGCGCCTGCGGAGAGCGACGCCACGTCAGCATCGGGCGCGTTGGACACGCATGGTAACAGCACTCCACGTCAGCGTGTTGCGAAGAAGCAGAAGCGGGAAGGCGGAGGGGGAAGCGGAAGGGGCGGAGGGGGCGGAAAGGGCGGAACGAAAGGGAGAGGAGGAGCCGGAGGAGTGGGAGGTAGTATCTTGACAGGCAGATCTGCCGGCCCTCCGTCCCCGCAAATCTCCCATTCACATAACACCTCCCCCAGTATCGCCTCTCCTTGTTATCCCTCCACGGCCTCCCTTTCGCCTGCTCTGACGGCTGTTGTTGCAGCCCAGCCGTCACAGCCACCCCAGCCGCCCCAGCAGCAATATCACCTGCCTGGACTGCCAAATTCGCTTCTCAACCACCACTCTCCCCTCGCTCCCTCCGCGCCCTCCTCCCTTCCACCGTCCGCCCTTCCCTTCCACCCGTCATTCCCTTTCCCCTCTGCCTTCACGCCTCCATTCCCTCCTCCCACACCCCCCTCCAATCTCGCCTCCCCCTCCGCCCCACACCTCTGGTCATACCCATACCCACCTGCGGCACCAGCACCCGCAGCAGCAGCGTCAGCAGCAGACATGGCATCATCTACAGCAGCATCACCAGCAGCGGCAGCGGCAGCGGCGGCAGCAGCAGCAAACGCGAGCAGTCTCTTTCCTGGCGGCTCATCCTTCACCGGCTGTGCTTCTGGCACCGCTGCTACAATGGCTGCCAGCACCGCTGCAGCAATGAGCGGCACAGCTGCTGCAGCCACGGCAGCAGCTGCTGCTGCTGGAGGGACGTTTGTCCCTGGCATGGCGTCGCCGCTGTATGCTTCGCCCGCGTCCAGTTATGGCATGCATTCCATTTCTGGCATGCCTGCACTCCCTGGAATGTCTACTTTCCCCGGCGGACCCGCTTCCGGAATGTTCTCTATTCCATGCATGAATCCTTTTTCAGGAATGCATTCTTTTTCAAGCCTGCCTTCTTTCTCAGGGATGGCTTCCAGTTCCGGAACGCCTTCTATTTCTGGAATGCCTTCCTTTTTGGGAATGCCATATTCCTCAGGAGCGCCAGGCACAGGCTACCTCCATCCATCCATGCTCCCCTCATTCCCACCGCCCCAACCTGCACCCTACCGCCTCCCACTCCCCGGCACCACGCTCAACCCAACTGCCATGATGCTGCAACCAGCAGGCGCAGCAGGGGGGGGAGCAGGGGGGAGACGGGCGGGGGGGAGCGCAGGAGCACATGGGGACGTTAACGCAGGGTTCAAAAAACCCCCTCCGCTGGTGCTGGTGAGGGATGGCAGCAGCAAGCAGCAGCGCCTGCTGCCGCCTGACCAAGCAGCCAAGGCGTTCCCGGGTTACAGTCACGAGCCGACACCAGGCAGACGGCAGAAGCAGCAGCTGTTGGGGCAAGGGAGCGTTGCAAGCCCTCGTGGAGGAGATGGTGGGGCAGCAGGTGCTGCTGGTGCTTCCGCTGCAGCCAGCAGGCAGAAACAGCAGCAGCAGCTGTTGCTGCAGCAGGGCGGTGTGTCTGCGCCTTTGCACAAACACACGGGGACTGCTAGAGATGAGGGGAACGGCGCAGAGCAGCTCGGTGGTGATGGCGATGATGAGATGGAGGGGACGAGTGGAGGCAGTGCGAGTGTGGAGAATGGCGAGTCTGGAGATGAGGGAGAGGCGGTGGTGGACCCTGTAGGGCTTCCGGAGGCAGCTGGTTGTTTGGGTTGAGGGTGACAGTTCAAGGGCAGCAGTTTCTCTGACCCTGCTTGAAACAGAAGCTGCTTTCGAATACTTATAAACCGACTTGAGAAAGCTATGTACAAAATTTATTTTGCCTTGGTGTTTGTGTTAGGCAGATATTCGTTTTTGGGACGGGAACATGATATTGTATCTGTTTTGGTACCCTAGCATATCATATTCCATGCTTGCATTGGTTTGTTGAAAAACCTTTTCAACCACTTCGAAATCACTTGAACCTGGAGAGGAAGGGGTATTCATGGAAGAGGACCTTATCGGCAGTGAAGCGGCCCTGCCACGTGCACCAGTAACTTTCCTCGCTTTTCCCTCTGTACTCCTGCGAAATTTCCTGTAATCGTTTCGAGTTGCCACGTGGACGCATTTGCGCCGGCGCGGACCAGGCGAGAGAAAAAGCACACACTCGATAAAAGAACATGAACCTTGAGGGGTGGATCCTGCATTTGTGGCTGAAGACTTCGCTAATTGCGTGCGATGCAGTTCGGTTCGTTGCATATCTGCAAGGTACAGAAGTTGAACACCGCGTCGAATCTTCTGATGACATTCCCCAGCCAGACCCAATCCACTCGTCCCCCGATACTCCATCCACCCCAGCAGGGAACGCTTTTGCCTGGCTTTGCTGCAAGGCCTCCCTCTCACCGTGCTACCACACACACACCACACCCCTTCCCCTGTCACATATTACTGGTGTTGGGGAAAAAACTAGTTTCATTTTACAAGCCTTGTTGTTGGCTGGTTCCTGGCAGCCGTGTCTAGCGCACATCTGCTCGCTCCACCGTCTGTTTCAGCTCCTCCGAATACGACCAACTAAGGGAGTAAGGAACTGAATTCTGCCGACCATGGCCATGGCGCAGCGGTCGCTACAGTCGCTGGAGTTCAGCCAGCTCAGGCGCGTCGACGGGCTACCGTCGGGCCTCAAAACGCCCAGCGCGAGCGGGAATGGCGTCGTGTCGCTGCTCCCCGGGTCGCAGCAGAAGCAAGTGCGCGTGAAGGGCAAGGCCCGAGTGAACAACGGCTTCGCGGTCCGTGCCTCGGGGGGCGTTGTTGAGCTCGAGCCCGCTTCCCCCGGTAGTCCGATTCTCGGTGCGTGTAGCGAGTACGCCAACCAAACGGCGTCAATTTATGTCTCTCTCCCCCTCCTCCCCCCCCCCCCCCCTCTTCCTTTTTTCTCTCGCCACTAGGCGTAGGTTCTCGCATTCAGTTCTTATTATTGGTTCATGGTGTGCTGTGTGCGGCACGGTTAGTTCTCAGTCGATCACGTACCACATTCGACCAACCAAGCGAGGAATAGGGTAGTGGTACATATGACATTTAGTCTTGAAGAATAGATGGGCGTCGAAAGTACTGCCCACACGCCGACGCGGCTGATCGTTATGGGCTGTAGGCAAAGCTCACGACGTATGGGGTGAAACTTCGCTTTTCGTGGATTACAAGGCTCACTTCTTCGCAAACTACCTTCTCGCAGGACTTGTTTCTGGCTCACATGCTAGTCTCCAACGTATCGTTAGTAGAATCTCCGAATTTGATTCTCGTAGCTAAGCGATTGTGAATCTCGTTGCGAACCCCGTGAGTAGTTCCTCGGCTACAGTGCACGGACTCGGTGTCAAAGACTCGGTGTCAAAGACTTTTGAGTCGACTCAAAAGTCAACTCATTTGACCAACTCCGCATGCATATTACTAGTAGTCAAGTTAGTCAACCAATTTATTATCTCCTGGCTGACCCCGTGAGCAGTGCCTCGGCTACAGTACGCGGACTCGGTGTCGCAGACGGTTCGGCGAAAGACGCGCACGGTGATGGTGGGTAACGTGGCGGTCGGCAGCGACCACCCCATCCGCGTGCAGACCATGACCACCTCCGACACCAAGAACGTGCAGGCCACTGTCGAGGAGGTGAGTTCCGCTGCAGTTGTTCGTATCGAATCACTTGTAACGCGTACGATAAGGAAATTTAGAGGTCGACTTCGACCGAGTATTTGCGAGCATGTGACGGGTAGTAGCCGTGACGGGAATGCCCAGTATAGCTCGTCTCAGCGATCGGTTACGATCATCATCTCTTGCGTCGAGACTTGGCTCGTGATTAGTCCACTTGTTTTGTGTTTTCTGTCCTTTTTTTGCTCTTGGTATTCTCATTATTGAAAAGGGGTACTACCGGTGTTTCTAAGATCGAACCTTAACGTTTTCTCCCCGTCACTCCCTGCACGCATCCTCCCATCTCCCCCCACCCATCTCCCGCATCTTCTCGTGTGGCTAGGTGATGCGCATCGCGGATCGCGGCGCGGAGATCTGCCGCATCACGGTGCAGGGTCGCAAGGAGGCGGAGGCGTGCGAGCAGATCAAGAACAAGCTGGTGCAGGCCAAGTGAGTGCGGTGCAGTGCGGTGCAGGCCAAGTGGGCGTGAGTAGCGAGTCGAGCTTGGGGCCATGGGTTGAAGGGACTTGCAGGGCGTGGGAGGGGGATGGTTTGTGACGGAAACGGGTATTGGGAAGAGCTTGACAGAGTTGTTCGGCAAGAAATGAGTAAAGAGAACTCGTTACGCACATGCCCTCATCGTTCCTCCCTTGTGCGCCTGCCCTCCTCTGTCTCCCCGTGCGCATGCCCTCCTCTGTCTCCCCGTGCGCATGCCCTCCTCTGTCTCCCCGTGCGCCTGCCCTCCTCTGTCTCCCCGTGCGCCTGCCCTCCTCTGTCTCGCCGTGCGCCTGCCCTCCTCTGTCTCCCCGTGCGCCTGCCCTCCTCTGTCTCCCCGTGCGCCTGCCTCCCCGTGCGCATGCCCTCCTCTGTCTCCCCGTGCGCCTGCCCTCCTCTGTCTCCCCGTGCGCCTGCCCTCATCTGTCTCCCCGTGCGTCTGCCCTCCTCTGTCTCCCCGTGCGTCTGCCCTCCTCTGTCTCCCCGTGCGTCTGCCCTCCTCTGTCTCCCCGTGCGTCTGCCCTCCTCTGTCTCCCCGTGCGCCTGCCCTCCTCTGTCTCCCCGTGCGCCTGCCCTCCTCTGTCTCCCCGTGCGCCTGCCCTCCTCTGTCTCCCCGTGCGTCTGCCCTCCTCTGTCTCCCCGTGCGTCTGCCCTCCTCTGTCTCCCCGTGCGCCTGCCCTCCTCTGTCTCCCCGTGCGTCTGCCCTCCTCTGTCTCCCCGTGCGCCCATCCCATCCACAACGCAATTTGTTCTCACCAACCACCCACGGATACCATGTTCTCACACTCGCTTCCTCTCCTTCCAACCCCTATTCCTTTCCATCCATTCTCTCTCTGTCCTCTGGATATGATTCTCCTCTAACGCTGCCCTTTCGCCCCTTAGCCTCTCCCCACGCCACCTCCTTCATCCCCTCCACCACTTTCCCCCCCTCCCCTTTTCCCCGCAACCCCTCCGCAGCTACAATATTCCGCTGGTGGCGGACATTCACTTTGCGCCCACCATCGCGCTGCGCGTCGCGGACTGTTTCGACAAGATCCGCATCAACCCCGGCAATTACGGTAACCTTCCCCCTCCCCTTCCATTTCCCTGCCCCCGCCCCTTACCCTTGACCCCGCCGCTGCCGCTGCCGCTGCCGCTGCCGCTGCCCCTGCCCCTGCCCCTGCCCCTGCCCCTGCCCCTGCCCCTGCCCCTGCCCCTGCCATACTTGCATGCTGTTGCTCCATTCTTGCGCACACATTTGCTCGCATTGCTGACTGGCACGTTCACACTTCCACCCCCCTTGCTGTCACGTTCTGCGCTTGCCTCTGGCCCAACTGCAGCGGACACGCGCGCGGTGTTCAAGACGGTGGAGTACACGGACGAGAGCTACCAGCAGGAGCTGGAGCACATTGACGAGGTGAGACTCGGAGATGGCTGTACGAGAAGACGAATGAGAGATGAGGTGGTGAGAGATGAGAGCAGAGAGATGAGGGTGTTTAAGACGGTGGAGTGCACGGACGAGAGCTACCCGCAGGAGCTGGAACACATTGACGAGGTGAGACGGGCAGAGGTAGAGACAGGGCGCGAGTTGAGAGACAGGGCGCGAGTTGACGGTGTTACAGGAGGTAGAGACAGGGCGCGAGTTGACGGTGTTACAGGAGGTAGAGACAGGGCGCGAGTTGACTGTGTTACAGGAGGTAGAGACAGGGCGCGAGTTGACGGTGTTATAGGAGGTAGAGACAGGGCGCGAGTTGACTGTGTTACAGGAGGTAGAGACAGGGCGCGAGTTGACTGTGTTACAGGAGGTAGAGACAGGGCGCGAGTTGACGGTGTTACAGGAGGTAGAGACAGGGCGCGAGTTGACTGTGTTACAGGAGGTAGAGACAGGGCGCGAGTTGACTGTGTTACAGGAGGTAGAGACAGGGCGCGAGTTGACGGTGTTATAGGAGGTAGAGACAGGGCGCGAGTTGACTGTGTTACAGGAGGTAGAGACAGGGCGCGAGTTGACTGTGTTACGGGATTGAAAAGCAGGAGACGTGTCTCATGCGAGGAGAAGTGGATGCACGAGAGGTGGTTGGGACCAGTCCCGAACACGGATGGGAGGTCACAGCAGGAGCTGGAGCACATTGACGAGTCGGGATTTAGAGTCGACTGTACGGAGGACGCATGAGAGATGGCGAGAGATCAGAGCAGAACACGGATGAGAGCCACTGGCATGAGCTGGCGCACATAGATGCGGCGAGGCGAGCAGAGGCGAAGAGGGCGAGCGGGTCCAACGGGAACATAGATGAGAGCTGCCGGCTGAAGCTGACGTGCATAGATGAGGTGCGGCGAGCAGAGGCAGAGGAAAGCGGGGGGATTTCTTGTGTGAGGAGGATAGGACGCATGCGAGGTGGGTGGGAGCGAACGACCAGAGCATGCGAGGTGGGTGGGAGCGACCAGAGCATGGGGGTGGTTGGGGCTGATGGCCGAGGTGAGGGCGTGGGACAGAAGGAATAGACCATTGAGCGATTCAAAGACAGGTGGCAGGAGCATAAAACTTTTCAGTTGACTCATAAGTTATGAGTTGAGGGCGAGGGACAGAGAGAACAGAACATCAAGCCATGCGAAGACAGGTGGGAGGAGCATATGTGGTGTGCGGAGGAGATAGTGAGACAGAGGAAGTACATTGTTTTAGAAACGACTCGAAATGCATATGTAGTGTGCAGAGGAGAGGAGATGGCGAGAGCAGGGGAAGGAGGGAGGGGGCGGGCGGGTGTGTGTGAGCGAGACGGTGGAGTGCAGACGGATAGGAGGTAGGAGAAGGAGGGCGAGGGGCGGGAAGGAAGGAGGTATGTCGAGCAGGCGGGTGAGCACATTGAGAGTAGGCTGGCATAGGTTTTCGGGTTTGGTGATGCGCGTGAGGGGCTGGAAAGGGGTATGGGAGGAACGAGACGCACTTGGGTGGGAGGTTTGGCTGTGGGAGAGTGCAGGAACAGGGAGGAGAATGCAGTTCACTCGCTGACATGCATCGCCTCGTGCGTTTATGTGCGGCATCTTGTGTCCTCATTTGTTCATCTGACATCATTCACGTGCGTCCAGGTGTTTTCCAACCTGGTGCTCAAGTGCAAGCTACTGTGCTGTGCAGCATTGCCATCACATCACATGACACATGCACTGCTCCTCATCTGCTCATCTCTTCGTTTGTTCATCTGCATTTGCACTGGGTTTCATAACTCACATTTGCACAGGTGTTCTCCAAGCTGGTGCTCAAGTGCAAGCAGCTGGGGCAGCGCTCACAGCATGCTTGTGGTTTGGCTTGGCTTGGCATGGCATCTCATCTCATCTCATCTCATCTCATCTCATCTCATCTCATCCACTGCACTGCCCATCTACTCGCCCGCATCCTTCACACGTGTGCAGGTGTTCTCCAAGCTAGTGCTCAAGTGCAAGCAGCTGGGGCGCGCCATGCGCATCGGCACCAACCACGGCAGCCTCTCCGACCGCATCATGAGCTACTATGGCGACTCGCCACGTGGCATGGTGAGTCAGCACACGTGGCATGGTGAGTCAGCACACGTGGCATGGTGAGTCAGCACTCGTATGTCATGGCGTCTGTTAAACCAGGCGCATTTCACCGCTCTCTCTGTACTTCACCCCTTTGACACAGGTTGAGTCCGCCCTTGAGTTCGCGCTCATCTGTCGCAAGCATGACTATCACAACTTTGTCTTCTTCATGAAGGCCAGCCCAGCAACCCCTCACCACCCCCTTTAACCGCGTTCCACCCCACTCCATGTGCCCCTAACCGCAACTTCGTCTTCTCCATGCTACAGGTGGAGTCCGCGCTGGAATTCGCGCGCATCTGTCGCAAGCACGACTACCACAACTTCGTGTTCTCCATGAAGGCCAGCAACCCCGTCGTCATGGTGGCCGCCTACCGCCTGCTGGCAGCGCAGCTGAGGAGTGCGGGGCCGGACTGGAACTACCCTCTGCACCTGGGAGTGACTGAGGCCGGGGAGGGCGAGGACGGCCGCATGAAGTCCGCCATTGGCATTGGCGCGCTGCTGCAGGTGAGCTGCTCGCTGCTGCAGCTGAGCGGGAGAGGGTAGAGGGGGAAGAAATCATAGTAATGTCGCTCCCAGAGGCGCTTACATGCTCTAAGCTCCTCTCTTAGCCACCTCTCACGCCTCTCGCCCCTCTAACCCCCCCTCACTCTCGAACTCCCACTTGCTCCACATCACGGGCTGGGCAACTCCATTTTGCGTCCCTCGCGGAGGCCCCTGCCTACACGCTTTAAGCGCCCCTCTCGTGCCCCTCTCAAGCACCTCTCGCGCCCCTCGCCCCTCCCCTCCCCATTCCCCACCTCTCCCTTTGCTTCACAGGACGGGCTGGGCGACACCATACGAGTGTCTCTCACAGAGGCCCCTTTAAGCACCCTTATCAATTGACTTTCACGCCCCTCCCCTCCCCTCCCCTCCCCTCCCCACCTCCCCCCTTGCTTCACAGGACGGCCTAGGCGACACCATTCGAGTGTCGCTCACGGAGGCTCCAGAGGAGGAGATTGAGCCGTGCTCTGCTCTCGCTAACTACGGCATGCGCGCCGCCAAGCTCGGCAAGGGTGTGGTGAGTTTCAGCAAGTGGGCCAGGCTCGTTCATCTGCGCACGGTCATGGTGAGGCACGCTCAGCAGATGCAATCAAGCCATGCTCTGCACTCGAGGTGACCTTTGAGTCGACTCAAAAGTCACCTCATTTGAGCATGGTCATGGTGGGGCACGCTCAGTTGATGCAATTGAGCCGTGCTCTGCCCTCGCCAACTACGGCATGCGTGCTGCAAAGCTCGGCAAGGGTGTGGTAAGTGTGAATTAACGAGTGGCTGAGATCCAATCTGAGCAGGGTGATTGCTTGTTCTCTTCCATGAAGTCCTAAATTCCTAAACTAGTCACTGGAAGGATCACTATTGCAGCAAGCACCGCCACACGATCACTACATTCTGGTTCAAATACATCCTAATGTGACAGGAGAGCAATAAGCTAACCTTCTCCGTTCTTATTTTCCCTGCTCCGCCCCTCTCCGCCCCTCTCCACCCTGCTGTACCAACAGGAGGACTTTGAGGAGAAGCATCGCAGCTACTTTGAGTTCTCCCGCCGATCCGGCCAGCTGCCCCTGCAGAAGGAGGTGTGTCTCGCTTCAATCGCCATGTGCTCCGCTCTGCGTTTGCTCTGATGGCCCTGTGCTCTGCTCTGCCCTTGCCCGTGCTTCACATCCGTGGGAACGTTCTTTACCCCAACAACAACACGTCACCCTGCCTGCTCCAATTTGTCCCTTACCTCAAGTTATGTTTGTCATTCCTCTTTTTCCCAGAAGAATGATCGGCAGTTGCTGCTTCCTTCATTTCCATCCCTCCTTCCTCCTCTCCTCCATTTTGCCTCTCATCCTCACCTCCCCTCCTCTCATCTCCTCTCGTCCTCTCCTTCTCTCCTCCGATCCTCCTCTCCTCCCCTCCTCCCCTCCTCTCCTCCCCTCCTCCCCTCCTCTCCTCCCCTCCTCCCCTCCTCTCCTCCCCTCCTCCCCTCCTCTCCTCCCCTCCTCCCCTCCTCTCCTCCCCTCCTCTCCTCCCCTCCTCCCCTCCTCTCCTCCCCTCCTCCTCCTCCTCCTCCTCCTCTCCTCCTCTCCTCCCCTCCTCCTCCTCCTCTCCTCCCCTTCTCTCCCCTCCTTCTTCCCTCCTCTCCCCTCCTTCTTCCCTCCTCTTCCACTCCTCTCCTCCTCTCCTCGCACCAGGGAGACGCTATTGACTTCAGGGGGATGCTGCACCGTGATGGATCTGTGCTCATGTCCGTTGATGCTGCCATGCTCAAGGTGCGATGCGATTATGGCCGTTGATTTGATGCCGCCATGCTCAAGGTGTACTCATTATGCAGATCAAGTTTTCTCTCTCATCTAGGAATATAAACGACCTTCCTTTTTTTACAGGCTGAGATGAGAAGCGGGAAGGCTGAGAGAGGAGCAGCATGAAGGGGAACAGAATACTAGGCAAAATGTGCTGTTTTGTCTCTCAACTCAATGCTCTTCTCTCAACTCAATGCTCTTCTCTCAACTCAATGCTCTTCTCTCAACTCAATGCTCTTCTCTCAACTCAATGCTCTTCTCTCAACTCAATGCTCTTCTCTCAACTCAATGCTCTTCTCTCAACTCAATGCTCTTCTCTCAACTCAATGCTCTTCTCTCAACTCAATGCTCTTCTCAAAGCGTAAACCTCCAATTTCCTCGTCTCTCTCAACCCACCAGAACCCTGAGGCTCTGTACCGTGCTCTGGCGTGCAAGATGGCTGTCGGCATGCCCTTCAAGGTGCACACCTCCCCACCTCCCCTTCCCCCTCCTGCACTCACTTCCTCTCGCACTCACTCCTCTCACCGCTCTCCCTCTTCCACTGCCTCCCATTCCAGCCACTCCTCCCCACTCCCACCCCTCTCTGTCTTCTGTCACACCCCGTCAGTTCCCCACACTCCCCCAGCATTCTTGCAAGTGTGTTCTCTTCTCGTCCACTATAGATCTCTACCTTTCTACCTCCCTTCCACTTCCTCGTTTGGGCACATATTGTCTGCTCATTCTGTGCTTCCCTGCACCACTCTCTACCCCTCTGGACAGCTCTCTCCCCTTCTACCAACCGTATCTTGTCTAAGCACCGCTCCCATCCCCTCTGCACCTCTCTCCACCCATCCCCCCTTTTCTATGACCACATTGAAGGCATTGCATTCCCTTTTTCTCCTCAGCGTCTCTCTCCACCACTCTACACCTCTCTCCATCCCTTGTCCCTTGCTTCAGGATCTGGCGACAGTGGACAGCATTCTTCTCCGCCAGGCCCCAGCTGCTGACGACAAGGAAGCTGTGAGTGGGGATTTGATTTGATCCGATCAGCTCCAAGCAAAGATTTGATTTTATCAATTCAGTTGTGGGTGGGGGTCAATCAAGCCTGTGCGAGTCCAAGCCTTTGAGTGGCAGTGATGAGAGCCGTTGCAAGTGCGTGTCATATGAGGGCAGTCCAGCCAACGTGCTGGCTGCTGCCGTGCCGTGTGTGTGTGTGCTGCATGTCAGCACCTCACTGCCGATGATTACACAGCAGCCTTTGATGATTCCTGTCTGAGCCACTCTGCTCTGGATGTGATGTGATGACGACCCTTGCTGATTCTCCTTCACCTTGGTGATTCTCCTTCACCTTGGTGATTCTCCTTCACCTTGGTGATTCTCCTTCACCTTGGTGATTCTCCTTCACCTTGGTGATTCTCCTTCACCTTGGTGATTCTCCTTCACCTTGGTGATTCTCCTTCACCTTGGTGATTCTCCTTCACCTTGGTGATTCTCCTTCACCTTGGTGATTCTCCTTCACCTTGGTGATTCTCCTTCACCTTGGTGATTCTCCTTCACCTTGGTGATTCTCCTTCACCTTGGTGATTCTCCTTCACCTTGGTGATTCTCCTTCACCTTGCTGATTCTCCTTCACCTTGCTGATTCTCCTTCACCTTGCTGATTCTCCTTCACCTTGGTGATTCTCCTTCACCTTGGTGATTCTCCTTCACCTTGGTGATTCTCCTTCACCTTGGTGATTCTCCTTCACCTTGGTGATTCTCCTTCACCTTGGTGATTCTCCTTCACCTTGGTGATTCTCCTTCACCTTGGTGATTCTCCTTCACCTTGGTGATTCTCCTTCACCTTGGTGATTCTCCTTCACCTTGGTGATTCTCCTTCACCTTGGTGATTCTCCTTCACCTTGGTGATTCTCCTTCACCTTGGTGATTCTCCTTCACCTTGGTGATTCTCCTTCACCTTGGTGATTCTCCTTCACCTTGGTGATTCTCCTTCACCTTGGTGATTCTCCTTCACCTTGGTGATTCTCCTTCACCTTGGTGATTCTCCTTCACCTTGGTGATTCTCCTTCACCTTGGTGATTCTCCTTCACCTTGGTGATTCTCCTTCACCTTGGTGATTCTCCTTCACCTTGGTGATTCTCCTTCACCTTGGTGATTCTCCTTCACCTTGCTGATTCTCCTTCACCTTGCTGATTCTCCTTCACCTTGCTGATTCTCCTTCACCTTGCTGATTCTCCTTCACCTTGCTGATTCTCCTTCACCTTGGTGATTCTCCTTCACCTTGGTGATTCTCCTTCACCTTGGTGATTCTCCTTCACCTTGGTGATTCTCCTTCACCTTGGTGATTCTCCTTCACCTTGGTGATTCTCCTTCACCTTGGTGATTCTCCTTCACCTTGGTGATTCTCCTTCACCTTGGTGATTCTCCTTCACCTTGGTGATTCTCCTTCACCTTGGTGATTCTCCTTCACCTTGGTGATTCTCCTTCACCTTGGTGATTCTCCTTCACCTTGGTGATTCTCCTTCACCTTGGTGATTCTCCTTCACCTTGCTGATTCTCCTTCACCTTGCTGATTCTCCTTCACCTTGCTGATTCTCCTTCACCTTGCTGATTCTCCTTCACCTTGCTGATTCTCCTTCACCTTGGTGATTCTCCTTCACCTTGGTGATTCTCCTTCACCTTGGTGATTCTCCTTCACCTTGGTGATTCTCCTTCACCTTGGTGATTCTCCTTCACCTTGGTGATTCTCCTTCACCTTGGTGATTCTCCTTCACCTTGCTGATTCTCCTTCACCTTGCTGATTCTCCTTCACCTTGGTGATTCTCCTTCACCTTGGTGATTCTCCTTCACCTTGGTGATTCTCCTTCACCTTGGTGATTCTCCTTCACCTTGGTGATTCTCCTTCACCTTGGTGATTCTCCTTCACCTTGGTGATTCTCCTTCACCTTGGTGATTCTCCTTCACCTTGGTGATTCTCCTTCACCTTGGTGATTCTCCTTCACCTTGCTGATTCTCCTTCACCTTGCTGATTCTCCTTCACCTTGCTGATTCTCCTTCACCTTGCTGATTCTCCTTCACCTTGCTGATTCTCCTTCACCTTGCTGATTCTCCTTCACCTTGGTGATTCTCCTTCACCTTGGTGATTCTCCTTCACCTTGGTGATTCTCCTTCACCTTGGTGATTCTCCTTCACCTTGGTGATTCTCCTTCACCTTGGTGATTCTCCTTCACCTTGGTGATTCTCCTTCACCTTGCTCGGATTCTGTCCAGATCGGAAGACACCTTGCTGATTCTCCTTCACCTTGCTGATTCTCCTTCACCTTGCTGATTCTCCTTCACCTTGCTGATTCTCCTTCACCTTGCTGATTCTCCTTCACCTTGCTGATTCTCCTTCACCTTGCTGATTCTCCTTCACCTTGCTGATTCTCCTTCACCTTGCTGATTCTCCTTCACCTTGCTGATTCTCCTTCACCTTGGTGATTCTCCTTCACCTTGGTGATTCTCCTTCACCTTGGTGATTCTCCTTCACCTTGGTGATTCTCCTTCACCTTGGTGATTCTCCTTCACCTTGGTGATTCTCCTTCACCTTGGTGATTCTCCTTCACCTTGGTGATTCTCCTTCACCTTGGTGATTCTCCTTCACCTTGGTGATTCTCCTTCACCTTGGTGATTCTCCTTCACCTTGGTGATTCTCCTTCACCTTGGTGATTCTCCTTCACCTTGGTGATTCTCCTTCACCTTGGTGATTCTCCTTCACCTTGGTGACTCTCCTTCACCTTGGTGATTCTCCTTCACCTTGGTGATTCTCCTTCACCTTGGTGATTCTCCTTCACCTTGCTGATTCTCCTTCACCTTGCTGATTCTCCTTCACCTTGGTGATTCTCCTTCACCTTGGTGATTCTCCTTCACCTTGGTGATTCTCCTTCACCTTGGTGATTCTCCTTCACCTTGGTGATTCTCCTTCACCTTGGTGATTCTCCTTCACCTTGGTGATTCTCCTTCACCTTGCTGATTCTCCTTCACCTTGCTGATTCTCCTTCACCTTGCTGATTCTCCTTCACCTTGCTGATTCTCCTTCACCTTGCTGATTCTCCTTCACCTTGCTGATTCTCCTTCACCTTGCTGATTCTCCTTCACCTTGGTGATTCTCCTTCACCTTGGTGATTCTCCTTCACCTTGGTGATTCTCCTTCACCTTGGTGATTCTCCTTCACCTTGGTGATTCTCCTTCACCTTGGTGATTCTCCTTCACCTTGGTGATTCTCCTTCACCTTGGTGATTCTCCTTCACCTTGGTGATTCTCCTTCACCTTGGTGATTCTCCTTCACCTTGGTGATTCTCCTTCACCTTGGTGATTCTCCTTCACCTTGGTGATTCTCCTTCACCTTGGTGATTCTCCTTCACCTTGGTGATTCTCCTTCACCTTGCTGATTCTCCTTCACCTTGCTGATTCTCCTTCACCTTGCTGATTCTCCTTCACCTTGGTGATTCTCCTTCACCTTGGTGATTCTCCTTCACCTTGGTGATTCTCCTTCACCTTGGTGATTCTCCTTCACCTTGGTGATTCTCCTTCACCTTGGTGATTCTCCTTCACCTTGCTGATTCTCCTTCACCTTGCTGATTCTCCTTCACCTTGCTGATTCTCCTTCACCTTGCTGATTCTCCTTCACCTTGCTGATTCTCCTTCACCTTGGTGATTCTCCTTCACCTTGGTGATTCTCCTTCACCTTGGTGATTCTCCTTCACCTTGGTGATTCTCCTTCACCTTGCTGATTCTCCTTCACCTTGCTGATTCTCCTTCACCTTGGTGATTCTCCTTCACCTTGGTGATTCTCCTTCACCTTGGTGATTCTCCTTCACCTTGCTGATTCTCCTTCACCTTGCTGATTCTCCTTCACCTTGGTGATTCTCCTTCACCTTGGTGATTCTCCTTCACCTTGGTGATTCTCCTTCACCTTGGTGATTCTCCTTCACCTTGGTGATTCTCCTTCACCTTGCTGATTCTCCTTCACCTTGGTGATTCTCCTTCACCTTGGTGATTCTCCTTCACCTTGCTGATTCTCCTTCACCTTGGTGATTCTCCTTCACCTTGCTGATTCTCCTTCACCTTGATTTATCCTCCCCTCTCATCGCTCCCTCCCCTCCCATTGCTCCCTCCCCTCCCATCGCTCCCTTCCCTCCTATCAGCGTCTGGCGCTGAGGCGACTGCAGGAGGTGGGCGTGGCCGTGTTGGTGCCGGTGGAAGCCCTCACAGCCACCCCACTCTTCCCCTGCCCCGCTTACCTCCCCCTCCCACTTCCCATGCCACTCTCTGCATTCCCTCCTATCAGCGTCTGGCGCTGAGGCGGCTGCAGGAGGTGGGCGTGGGTGTGCTGGTGCCGGTGGAGGCCCTTGCAGCCGCGCCTCTCCCCAATGCCGTGGCACTGCTCTCCCTGGAGCAAGCCAAGCTGGGCGTGCACAAGCACCTGCCGCAAGGTGGGTGGTGTTGTTTGCATGTATGTGTGCACCGGAGTGCGCTTGCTGCATCTCCTCCTGCTAGCTCAGTAGCAGCCGCGCCTCTCCACAACGCCGTGGCACTGCTCTCCCTGGAGCAGGCCAATCTGGGCGTGCACAAGCACCTGCCTCAAGGTGAGAGGGTGGTGCTGTTAGCATGCACAAGCACCTGCCTCAAGGTGAGAGGGTGGGGCTGTTAGCATGCACAAGCACCTGCCTCAAGGTGAGAGGGTGGTGCTGTTAGCATGCACAAGCACCTCCCTCAAGGTGAGAGGGTGGTGCTGTTAGCATGCACAAGCACCTGCCGGAAGGTGGGTAGTGCTGCTAGTGTGCTCTGTAGGAGCTGCACTGCACAGAGAGAAGGTGGGGGGTGGCGTGCTCAAGCACCTGCTGCTAGAAAGGGCTCTGCATTGGAAAGGGCTCTGCATTGGAATCATGATGTGTAACAAGAGTATGCTTGCTGTTTCCTTCTGCTTGCTGTTTCCTTCTGCTTGCTGTTTCCTTCTGCTTGCTGTTTCCTTCTGCTTGCTGTTTCCTTCTGCTCTCTCCTCTCTGCCCTCTCTTGAACTCCCTTTGACTGCGACTGTGCATTTTCCCTGCTCTCTCCTTGTGCCCTCACGTCTCCTATCTTTTCTCCCTCCTCTCCTCCCTTCCCTCTCTCGTCTCCTCTCTGTCCAAGCAGGAGCGGCGCGCTTTGCAGTGAGTGTGAGGGGCGATGAGAGCGAGGAGGACCTGAAGGCATTGGTGGGGCTGGACGCGGTGATGCTGCTGGCACACGTGCCGCCGCAGGCAGAGGACAGCACCGTCAGCCGCGTGCACAGCAGCCGCAGGTGAGAGTGGTGCTCATAAGGATGGGTGCATGCATGGGTTCAAGGATGGGTGCATGCATGGGTTCAAGGATGGCGTGTGGGCGTATGGGTGCACGGGTGGGCTGGCGTGTGTGCCAATCTGCTGTGCCCACTTGACCCGCTGGTGCCACTGCAGGCAGACAGGCGTGCACGCAGCTCCCCAGTGAGTGGAAGGCATGTGTCTCCTGAGGCTGATCCAGCAGCCTTCTGGACTTCCAGCCACAGCAGCATGAGACTGCTGAGCCTGCTGGACTTCCCTTCATCAGTCTAGCCTGATGCCCCTCCACTCGTTTTGCTACCGCTTCAACTCAACTGCCTCCCATGCACCTTCCCCATGCCCTCTGCTTCCATGTGCCCCATCCGTGTCCCTCAGGCTCTTTGAGTTCCTGCAGTCCAATAACATCACGACACCTGTCATCCACCACATCAGCTTCCCCGAGGGCACGTCCAAGTACGTTACCTCCACCTCTGCCTCGCTCCACCTCTGCCTCGCTCCACCTCTGCCTCGCTCCACCTCTGCCTCGCTCCACCTCTGCCTCGCTCCACCTCTGCCTCGCCAGCCACGGGTAGAAGTATAGTGTTGAGACGTCTCCAAACTACACTTTCTACCCCAGCCTGCCTTTCCTGCCCAACCCAACCTGCCCTCCCCATCGTCCTCTCCCCAACCCCCCTTCCCAACCTCCCTTTCCTAACCTCCTCTCTCCAACCCCCTCTCTCCTGCCTTTACATCATGCAAATTCTTCACGTGTCCCTTGGTCTCTCTCCGCACGCTGTTCCCTCATCTCATCCCTTCTTCCGTCCTTCTGACTTGCCACACTCGCAACTAGTACGTCCAGGCAAAGCAGCCTTGCTCTTCCTCCCCCGCTCCCACCACCTGCCGTGCTCGCCTGTGCCAGGGACGGTCTGGTGCTGCAGTCAGTGGCGAGTATGTTCTGAGTCGACTTGAAACACACCTGCTCACTCTTGGTCCTTGCTTACGTGTCTCTCCTTCCCCTCCTCCCCCCCTTCCACTCCTGCACCTGCCGTGCTCTCCTCCTGCAGGGACGATCTGGTGCTGCAGTCAGGTGCCGAGGCCGGTGCTCTGCTGGTGAGTCACCCACTCACCCACTCACTCACTCACTCACCACCATGCCACGCTGCCTTGTTCCATGCTGCCTTGCCCCATGCTCTCCTCGCTGTTATTCTGCCTTAGTGCCTCTTTGTGCCTCTTTGTCCGCTATTACTCTGTGCATCCCTGTCACTCCGTACCTCTGCCTTCTCCCATGCCCCCTCCCACTGTACAGTTTGGGCGATGACAATGCTGCTTTGTCTGATTCTTTAATCCACTTAAAAATACGATATAGGCGATGAGACAGAGTGCTGCTGGAGGCGCCAAGCCACGACATGGAGTTACTTGCTTCAATCCTCCCTCCCCCTCCTCTTCCCTGCCCCTGCCCCTGCCCCTGCCCCTGCCCCTGCCCCTGCCCCTGCCCCTGCCCATCCGCTGTCCCCCACTCCCTGCCTCTTGGTGTCTCTACGGGCGGGCATCACCAGGTGGACGGGCTGGGAGACGGAGTGCTGCTGGAGGCGCCAAGCCACGACATGGAGTTCCTGCGCAACACGTCCTTTGGCATGCTGCAGGGCTGCCGCATGAGGAACACCAAGACGGTGGGTTGGCAGTCTCGTGCGACTAGACTGCTCCCCAAGTGCCCAAATGCGGCCGCCAACGTGCCTCAATTCCATTCATCAGCTGTCGAGTCTCAGGCATCTCACTACCACCCATCGCCCCTTCCCAATTCCCTCACACTCTGTTTGATCTGTAGGAGGTCATTGCCTCCATCGGCACCTCCCTCCCCAACCCTCCCCACCCCTCCTCACCCCTCCCTCTCCTCTCCCCCTCCCCATCCCCCCTCCCCTTCCCAGGAGTTCGTCTCGTGCCCATCATGCGGCCGCACGCTCTTTGACCTGCAGGAGGTGACGGCCTCCATCCGCGAGCGCACCTCCCACCTCCCTGGCGTTGCTGTGAGTCCCTCTCTTCTCTCCACCTGCCGTCTCTGTTTCGAGCAAGACTGTACACGCCTTTGACAGCACTGTGCTGTCAGCACATATATATACATTGTGAACGGCCTGGTGAGAGGGCTGGTGCTCATTTCATCCTCTTCGTCCTCTCCTGTACTTACCCCCTGCTGTTCCCCCTCTCCCCCGTCCTTTCCCCCCACCCCCCACAGATTGCCATCATGGGGTGCATTGTGAATGGGCCGGGTGAGATGGCGGATGCTGACTTTGGCTACGTGGGCGGGGCGCCGGGCAAGATCGACCTCTATGTCGGCAAGGTGGGTGTGCTTGGGTGGCATGCTGGGTGGTGCGGTGGTTGCATTTTTGGTGGGGCTGGCATGGTAGGCAGCATTGTAGGTGGCACGGTGGGGGGCATGTCGGTGGCATGGTGGGCGGCAAGTTTGTCCTGTGCATTCATTTGGGTCACGGCAGGCCCTCCAGTCTTCGCACTCATTCTAGCCACAGGCACCCACCTAGTCAGTGCACAGACTTGTGGGCTTGGTGGATGGAACACGCAAGGGCGCTTGCATCCTTGACCATTCACAACACCCCACACCACCGCACACCACCCGACCGTTCCACACCATGGCATTTCCTGCCCCTAGGAAGTGCAGCAACGTGCTGTTCGTGATCCGTCCATCCGCATGCAGGCAGTTCTCTGAGAACCATGTATCTCACTCCCATCCCATCCGTCCCGCCCATCTGGAGCCGTCCATTCATGCCAGCCCTCTTAACCCCCCCCCCATCACACCATCCCATCCCATTCCACCGCAATCCACCCCACCCCATCTTTCCCCCCAACAGGAGGTGGTACAGCGCGCCATCCCCATGGAGGAGGCGACAGACGCGCTGGTGAAGCTGATCAAGGACCACGGCCGCTGGGTGGAGCCGGCTCAGGAGGAGGAGGCGGCGCAGGCCGTGGCGGCTTGAAGCAGTGGTTCATTGCGCGCACGCGCCTTGTGACCTGTTTGGGTGCTAGACGGCAGGGTGAAACACACTCCTTGCTTTTGAGCAGCTGCCGTGACTCATGAGCTTGCTTTGCGAAACATGTTAGTGGCGGTTTTTAACAGAGGATGAGCAGTCTGAGGGTAGACCGCAGGCTGCATGGTGTAGAGAGTGAAAGGGAGTGGTGATGTGAGGGCGTGCTGTGTGCTGCAAGGATCATGGTTGCAGGATTGAGGGACTTGGCAGATGTGGTTGTGTCTTGAGAGAGAGCCTTGTGTGTAACCATTATGTTTTGCCTTGCATTATTGTTCATACATCAACAACCATAACCACTGTTCAGGGCAACAATAAGAAGCTGAAAAGTTCAGTCACCATAGCAAAATTTATTACTGCTGTCCTCTCTATAAAGCCTTAGCTGTGACACACCCTTACAAAAGGTTGATATACCACAACTTAGACCTAAACCCCAGACCTTATGGCACAGCTTAGCTCTTGTGTGCAAGTGTCTTGCAAAAGGATTTATCTTGACAAGCTGCAATTATCATGACAAGCATGTTGGGCTGAAAGAGCCCTTAGGATCTAAGCAGGACTAAACTCTGACTAGGAACAATGTAGTAGCGGAAGCGTTTAATGATAAGTTTGTGAACCACCTTGCGCTGGTATGTGAGGGTAAAGCAAAGAGATACAAGCTTTTACGGTATAAGAGTACAAGGAATATGAAGAGATACAGTTAATAACCGTTTTACTATTGCTGTTGCGGTTCGATACAGTGCCGACTCGGGCAACTGCTCAATAACGAGTCAATAGTTTCCCCTTGCTGTCGCGCTGTATTTGTCAGGTCAAAGGTCGCTGACCTTTGACTTCCGCGTAACCTCCAGCAGTTGCTCAACCTCCGAAGGTTGACTCGCTCATGTTTCGCTGTGTTTCGCTTCGTTTACGACTTAGTGTTTCGACGCGACACAGGCACTTAAATCACTTGTTTCCAACACTCCCCTTCGCTTCTGGAGTGTCGCCGCTGGTGAGGTGGCTCTGTCCAGTCAGCAGCATGCAGTACTCGAACTTCTGCTTTCCGAGCTTCTTGGTCAAGTAGTCAGCGGCCATTTCGGATGTGGGGCAGTAGGACTGTTCGAGTTTGCCCTTCTCGATCTCGTCTTTTACGAAGAAATATCGTAGGGCGATGTGCTTCGTCCTGTTCGCGAATCCATTTTTGTTCGCGATGCGGATTGCTGACTGGTTGTCGCAGAACAGGAAGCTGGGTAACTCAGCCAGCTTCGCTTCCTCCAGGAGTTCGCGAAGGTACAGTCCTTCCTTGGTGGCTGAACAGAGTGCGATATATTCTACTTCAGTTGAGGAGAGGGCGATTAACTCTTGCTTGCTCGACTGCCACGAGAAGGTCAGATAGGTTCGAGGCGATAGATGTAGCCGGTGCGCGAGCGTCTGTTGTCGGAGTCGCCGGCGTGATCGGCGTCGACGTGGCCAATTAACTTAGGTGTCGAGGTTCCGTTCTTGTGATAGGTCAGGCCGATCGTCGGAGTGCTAACGAGGTAGTGAAGAGCGCGGTCGAGCTCCGCCATGTGCTCTGCTTCGGGCCTTTTGAGGTAGGTGGCGAGTTGACTCGCAGAGTACGATAGATCCGGACGGAAGGTGACGGCCGCGAAGAGGAGGCATCCCAGCTTTCTCTGGTAGTCGCGTATGTCGGCGGGCTTGAGCGGAGAGGAGCCTTCCTTGTGATTTCCTGCAGTGTAGCTGTATCGCGTGGAGATGGTGATCGGGGTGAGTCCGAAGCGTTTGGCGATTATGTCGGCATATTTCGCGGCGCTGAGGTAGATCGCGCCTTCCTCTCCCTGGATGTTAAGGCCGAGGTATTAAATGACGGTTGATGACACTGTGAGAGTGAGGTCCTGCTGCAGCTCCCCTTCGAACCAAGTAGTGACGTTGTCAGTCGAGCCGATGTAGAGCAGATCGTCTAAGTAGACGATCAACAGAATGTAGTCGTCACCTTTCGTGAGCCGGTACATACCCTGGTCGTGCGGAAATTCGCGGAATCCGATGCGGATAAGTCTAGCGTGTAGGTACTGTTGCCACAGTCTCGGGGCCTGTTTTATACCATACAAGGACTTCAGTACCGTCTTGTTGTGTGCCACGCCGCTGGGAACGACTTTCCAGGTGTTCCGTTCTTCTAGCGCTTTCAGTTCCTTCTCCATGGCTTCGCGCCATTTTTCCTTATGCTCCCCCCCCAGAGCCTGCTGAACTGTGGCAGGCTCCTTAGGAATCGCTGTGCCGTGGACCGCGGTGATGCGCTGTTCGGGAGCGATGATGACGAGAGCAAGTTGTGCAGCATGACAGCGTGGTCCATTGCTTCGGGCCGTTGGTGGTTGGGAAGCCGCATGCCACGTAGTAGCTTGCGCATGGTGTTACGGAGAGTCCCGTTCATTCTTTCTGCTACACCTTGCTGTTGATGGGCGTAGGGAAGGGAGATGAGCCGCTTGATTCCCCTCTCTGCCAAGTACTGCTTGAACCTCTGTGAGGTGTATTCTCCTCATCCATCAAACTGGAAGCTTCACGCTTGATTCTCATTCTGCTACTGGGAGCCAGGCAACGAAAGCCTCGAAAGCCATGTCTTTGCTCGGAAGATTGAGGTGCCAAACGTAGCGTGTGGCGGCATCGATGAACGTGATGGTGTAGCTGTATGCTCCTTGTCCAGGTTCGTGATTGTACAAGATGTCGCTGTACACTTTCTTGAGTGATGCGTAAGCTGGTGCGCTCGGGTTGTGGTGAGAAACGAACGGCCGATGTGGTAAGTCGGCTTTGGGGCAGGTAAAGCACGTTCCGCGAGCTTGTCGAAGTTCGCTTCCGTCGGTTAGGAGCAGTGAGTCTTTGTCGAGCACTCCTACTCTGATTGTGTTATTTAACATTATGTTGCTTGGATGTCCCATACGTACGTGCCAGATGTCTTCGCCAGCTCGATGTCAGGGTGAGCGACGGTACTAGTCAGAGTTGGAGTAGAAGCTTGCGGTGAGGTTTGCACTTCGATGTACTTCTCGTGGTGTTGGGTTCAGTTGTTGCGCAGAAGTCGGTGGAGAGTCGTCGACGATTGGGGCTGGTGCAGTTGAAGGACCCGCGATTAGTGCCGATGCTGTCTCTGCTGCTGCCGATGTTGTCTCTGCTGCTGCCGATGTTGTCTCTGCTGCTGCCGATGTTGTCTCTGCTGCCGATTGAATTGTTGCTAATGCTATTGTTTGTTCTGCCTCAGGGATGGTGTGCGAATACTAGAAACCTTCGGGGCTGAAGTCAGGATCGAGATCCAGTGGGTGCGTCGAGGAGGTGAAGGTGACGATTCCGTCGCTGTGGGCGGTGCCTAGATCTGGAACGATTTGAGGACGAACATGTTGTTCATCAGCACGGCCTTGCCGATGTAGAGGCCTCCTTTTCCGTGGTACAGCTTGAACTTCTGTGTCGTGCTGTCTGCTTCGAGATGGATACCTTTCGCCATCAGCTGACTGACACTCAGTAAGTTGTAGCCGAGTCCCTCCGCAATTAAAACATTTGATATTTGCAGTATGACGTTTGTCTCTCGTGACTGAAGTTGCACTACGCCTTGTCGTCGTGTGCGCAGGTTCTGATTGTTGGCGACGGTGATGATGACTTCGCGCTAAAGTTGGTGTTCGCGTTGAACGAAACGACCCGAGGAACACATATGCTGCTCGCAACAAATTGTCCAAGAACCAGGTGTCCTTCCCGGATGGTTCGCTTTGGGCGATAGCTGCGTATGTCGGGTTCGGTTGCAGTGACTCACGCCGTGGAGTACTTTCATCGAGTTGTTCTTCAGGTGAGTAGTGCGGCGGTGATTCGGTGATGCAGGAGTCGGTCAGTCTTGCCATGCAGCTGACGATGTTTCTTGTTCCTTGCGCAGGTTGTCCCGTCGACGTTGTTGAGGCTTGTACTTGAGTGGTGTATGAAAATATGAGGAAGGAATGATTACATTGAGCAGCATGAGGAGTACAAGTAGGAAACCCTAAAGTGTTGTACCCCATATTGACTACCCCACTACAGCCTAAACAAACTATAGCATATATAGTTCGACACACCCCCATAGGCAAAGTGGGGGAGAACAAGGGGTCACAAGACCAGTTAAGAGAAGCAAGCCAAGCCCAGGGTGGATCAAAACGTCACCACACAACTCAGCGGGTGATGTACATGGGGTGATGTATATGGGGGGGGGGGGTTCCTGGCACAGAACTCAGCGGGAAGCGCAGCGCGGTAGCGAGTGTCACTAGTGCGAAGAAGCATAATGAGGTCAGCGACTGTGGGAAAGGCAGCAAGGTCAGGGAACAGGTACGGCAGGATGAGGCGGCTAAGCGCAGCAGTGGCAGGGGAAGAGTAGCACGCAAATACAGCGTCGTACAAGGTCTTAGCACTCTTCTACTGGCTAAAGTGCGCACGCTCAGTGGTCGGTAAGTGGCGTCGCACAGCAAGACGTGCATCAGCATCACGTGTGGCCTACTGTGAGCGAACAGTGCTATCAGCAGTAGCACGCGGGGCAGGAGAGACACCAGAGGTGAGGTCGAACAGTGAGAGTCCGTCCGCCCTATCGCACTGTAAGAACAGCTGGAGGTCATCGACCCAGACCTCAAAGTCAACAGCACGACCCTCAGTATCAAAGGTAAGGACACTGGGGGTAGCCATGACTGCAGTGGCCTATCAGGGAGTGAGCTTACCAGTCCAAGGAAGTAGGGCCGGGGCGCGCCGGAAGAAAGGGCGGCTCGGCGGCTCGGCTGCTCGGCTGCTTGGCGGCTCGGCTGCTGGGCGGCTCGGCGGCTCGGCTGCTGGGCGGCTTGGCGGCTCGGCTGCTGGGCGGCTCGGTGGCTCGGCTGTCTGGCGCCTCGGCTGCTGGGCTGCTGGCAGCTTGGAAGGGGCCGGTAGAGACGGCGATGGGGCCGTGAAGGGGGGGCGGCGACGGGGCCGGTGAGGGCAGCGACCGGGCCGCTAAGGTCGGCGACGGGGCCGGTAGGGCGGCGACGAGGCCGGTAGGGTGGCGGCGGGGTCGGTAGGGTCGGCGACGGGGCCGTTGAGGGCGGCGACAGGGCCGCGAGGGTCGGCGACGGGGCCGCTTAGGGTGGCGACGGGGCTGGTAGGGTCGGCGACGGGGCCGGTAGGGTCGGCGACGGCGCCGCTGAGGGCGGCGACGGGGCCGATAGGGCGGCTACGGGGCCGCTTAGGGTGGCGACGGGGCCGCAAGGGCCGGCGACGGGGTCGCAAGGGCCGGCGACGGGGCCGACAAGGCGGCAACGGGGCCACAAGGGTCGGCGACGGGGCCGACAGGGCGGCGACAGGGCCGCAAGGGTCGGCGACGGGGCCGACAGGGCTGCGACAGGGCCGCTTAGGGCGAGGACAGGGCTGCAAGGGTCGCCGACGGGGCCGATAGGGCGGCAACGTGGCCGCTAGGGTCGGCAACAGGGCCGACAGGGCGGCGATGGGGCCGCTAGGGTCGGCTACGGGGCCGGCAGGGTGGCGACGGGGCCGTGAGAGGGGGCCGCTAGGGGCCTGAGGAGGGTGCGACGGGCCGCTAAGGGCTAGGACGCGACGGTAGGAAGGGCACACGGGGCGCGACTCGGGCAGAAGCAAAGCGCGCTCTGGGCAGGAAAAAAAATCGTGGTGGGCCCTTAGGAAGCGTTCCCACTAGGGAACCTGCTCTATACCATGTAAAAATCTGAGGAATGATTACATCGAGCAGAATGAGGAGTACAAGTAGGAAACCCTGAAGTGTTGTACCCCATATTGACTACCCCAGTACAACCTAAACAGACTATAGCATACATAGTTCGACATGGGTGGATTCGCTTGCGTTGAGGCGACTTGACTGTATGAAGGGCAAAGTTGTCGATGCGTTGGTGTTGTCTGCTGTCGGTTAGGACAGTGTGTGCGGGGGTGTCCAGACGTCTTGCAGAGATGACAAAACGGAGGTACGGGTTTTGGTTGATGCCGGTTGTTGTTGTTGTTGTAGCGCCGCTGAGTGTGGAACGCAAATTCGGGTACTGACGTTTTCTTCTTGTGCCGCTCCTCTTGCAGGTCCATGTCTTGTTGCTCAGCGTGAATTTTGGCGTAGAGTGCTGCTTCGGAGATCTTCCCGTGAGCTCGGAGTATGGCACGAGTGGAGCGCCAATGAGGGCCAAGACCACCAATGACCACTGTGACGAAGGCGTCTTCCGATATCGACCCTCCGCATCGAAGGAGTTTGTCGCGCAATTCGCGACAGCGACTGATATACGCCATCCCCTTTTCGCCCGGTTTCATTTCCACTGTTGTCAATTGTGCCATTAACTGACTCTGATTGACGCTGTCTGTTGCCTTATACAGGTTCTTCATGTGGTTGTATGCAAGCTCGACAGAGTTCCCGTATCCGTGGTAAGACCGAATAATCTGCTGCTGGTTCGGTGTGACGTTGCGTAGTAGGATTGTGTACGCCATCATGGAGTGATATGTATACTGCTGCTTGTCATATTGCGTTCCGTATGTTGGATATGGCAGGGACCCGTCGAAGAAGCCAAGAATCTGCGCGCCTTCCATCATTAGCTCGAATTCGAATGACCAGGTGAATAAGTCTTTTCCGTCGAATGGTCTTTATGTCTGCAATATTAAGACGTGCGCAAACTACGACTGAACTTGAAGTGCAATGTCTTCTCTTGCTCAGGTGAAGGCTGCTAGCGCGGCATGAAACTGACGGAACCGCGCTGGGGTTCGTACGGGGCGAAGGTAGGTTGTTGTTGCTGATTTCCTTGCGTGTAGGATGAACTGTCGAGGCTCATCGGTGTCACATCGTTGTTGTTGTTGCTGTTGTTTGACTGCGCAGGTGCCCCTTGCTGGTGTTGTTCGTAGAAGGACATGAAGGAGAAGAACTTCTCCATCATGCTTGGGTCGAACGCCTCACGGAGCCTCGGTCGTGCCGCTTCGAGGTTCGGCGACGGTGGTGCCATCTGTTAAAATGAACGAGAATGAACTAAGTTTTAACTAGGGCCTAGGCTTAGGAGCCTAGGCCCAACTAGGATGTCGAGTGAGTTGTGCCAAGGGTGAGAGTCGAGAAAGTTGGAAAGTGGGTTGCATTAGAAAGTTGCAAGACTTGTACAAGGAAAGCAAATTGAATTGGTGCACCACCTACAAAGCACAATAACTACACTACAACTACAAGCAGTTATAAAATATGTAAATCATATTTCGACACGCCCCCATAAGTGCTTGTAGGTAGAAGTATAGTTACGCCCCTTGAGGGGGTACACCATGCAAAATAATAAACAAGCAACAGCAGGTATTGCAGGTGGGCTAACTCTGGCTGGTCACCCCCTCCATCTCCTCACCCTCCTCCTTCCCCTCCCCCACACTGCTGCAGGAGCAGCAGAGAGGGGGGGAAGAGAGGAGAGGTGGAGGGACGGCTGCTGGTTGCCTCACACCCGCCACCCCAGTGCCACTCCCCCTGCTCCCCCACACCCTCACACCCTCCCCCCCAGCGGCAGCTGCAGCAGTGGGAACGAAAGGAGGAGGAGGGGAAGGGAAGTATACGACCCAACACTCCAACACCCGCCACCCCCATACCCTCCCCCTCACGGCTGCAGGGAGACAAAGGAGGAGGGGGTGGGCGGGAAGAAAGCCGCAGAGCGGCTACATAGTGTCGGCGCAGGTAGGTCAGGGGCGGCTGCAGGGAGAGCAGGTGCGGAGAGGACCGTCGCGTGCCACGGGGCGCACGACGGGCAAGTTTAAGTTCAGGGCACCGTCGTGTGCCTCGGGGCGCACGACGAGCAGGGCACCGTCGCGTGCCACGGGGCGCACGACGGGCAGGTTTAGGGCACCGTCGCGTGCCACGGGGCGCGCGACAGACAGAGAAGGAGTCACTCGCCAACCGGGGGTGGGACAAGACAAAAATCGCCACGCGCCCTAGGCGCGAAACCGAAAAGATAGTAGCGAAAGCATTAGGCGGGCCCACAGGCCAGGACGAAACTTGCTCTGAATCCATGTTAAAATGAAAGAGAATGAACTAAGTTTTAACTAGGGCCTAGGCTTAGGAGCCTAGGCCCAACTAGGATGTCGAGTGAGTTGTGCCAAGGGTGAGAGTCGAGAAAGTTGGAAAGTGTGTTGCATTAGAAAGTTGCAAGACTTATACAAGGAAAGCAAATGGAATTGGTGCACCACCTACAAAGCACAATAACTACACTACAACTACAAGCAGTTATAAAATATGTAAATCATGTTTCGACACCATCGGTCCGTGAAATGTCGGTGTCGCCACTGCTGCTGGAGTTGTCGGTGCTGCAGTCGCTGCGGTCGCTGTCGCTGCGGTGGCGAACCCTGGTTGGCTTGTCAGAAAAGCCTCGAGTCGACGAAGCGTTGCCTGCGTCTGCTCCATGTCGATGCGGAGGCTCGCGATGTCGCTCGTGGTCGTGTAATTGTCGCCTTGGCCCTCCATCCCTGACATGAATGCGTCCGAAAAACCGAATCGAGGGGGAGCGAAAAACACGGAACCGGTTTTACGTACCCGAAATCGATGTTTAACTGCATCGTCCCCGCGGTTTTTGAAGACTGGTTTTTAGCGGTCGAAAGAACTTCGCGTGTAAACAAGCTCTGATTACCAAGTGTGAGGATCTAGGATTGAGCTCAGAAAAGAGAATGAGAATTGAGTCGAATTGAATGATCACCTGGGTACAACACGAGGCAATATATAGGCTCGACACAAGGCCTCGTAACCAGGTGTTACGCGAAGGTTCCGCGGGTCGCGAAGCGTCCCGAACAGATCCTTACCGAATTCGGTAGAAAGCAATTCGGTGGCAACCGAAAACCCAGAATTCGGTGCACGTAACCTAGCTCGGTGCTACAACTATAATAAAATATAGGAAAGCACCTAGCCTAGGAAATCAAGCAATTCATGCATGCATATAATTATCCTATGCTAGAAATAGCATAACAAAGTAAAGGCAAGCAAGCATAGCTGGCATAAGCCGTTGTACTCTCACACGTTCCCCCCTCAAAGCTGTGTGGCGTGAGATACACCCTGCTTGACAAGATAGTCCTTAAGAGCACGGCGTGCGTTGCCCATATCAGCTTCTGCAACCCAACTGTCCTCAGTGGGGTCGTATCCTTTCCAGCGTATCAGGAACTCGAGGGTCTTGCCGCCGCGGCGTTGATGAGAGAGAACGCGCTCGATCTCGTACTCGGGTTCATCCTGTATGAGAACAGGTGGAGGTGGCGGTAGCTGTCGTCCCCGGAACTATTGGTTGGGGTCCTTGTAGGGTTTCAGTAGCTGCACATGGAAAGCATTGTGAAGCTTCCACGTATCTGGTAAGCGCAAGCGGAATGTAACTGGTGTCACTTGTGCCTCAACGAGAAAAGGACCAAGAAGTGAGGCCGGAGTTTGGATGGGAGATGAGACAGGTTCAAGTTGCGTGTGTCAAGAAGCACCTGATCTCCGACTGCTACTGAGTGATCTCGTCGCTGACGATCGGCATACTGCTTCTGGGAGTTCTGCATCGTGGTGAGACGTCGCTGAGTCTTCTCCCATAGCTGCTGCATGGTGGTGACGAAGTAATGTGCGGCTTGGTCGTGTTCCGGTGTGGTTGGCTGCTGTGGTGTGAGCAGTTCCCGTCCGTAACACAGGAAGAAAGGAGTTTTCTCTATGGCCGCATGTGATGCGTTGTTGTAAGCGAACTCTAGGGTCGGTAACTGTGTGTCCCAGAGGCTGACGTCGTCCTTGCAAGCTGTGCGCAGTAACTATTCAACCACTTGATTGAGTCGCTCTGTCTGTCCGTCAGTCTGGGGGTGGTATGCTGAAGACATTGCAAGTTTTGTCCCCAATAGTCCCATGAGCTCCTTCCAGAACTTACTGGTGAATTTTGGGTCTCTGTCTGAGATGAGTGTAGCGGGGATGCCGTGGATGGTGATGATGCGGTCGAAGAAGAGGCGAGCAGTTGCTTCAGCTGTAGCTGTGGCGTTGGTCGGTATGAAATGACCCATTTTGGAGAACTTATCGATTACTACGAGGATGGAATCGTGCCCCCGTGAGGTCGAAGGAAGTCCTGTGATAACGTCGAGGCTAACGACCTGCCATGGCTGCTCCGGTATGGGTGGAGGCTGAAGTAACCCTGCTTTTTTTTGCTTGCTACTCTTCATCCGCTGGCACGTGTCGCATGAGGTGACGAACTGCTGCACGTCTGCTGCCATCCCAGGCCAGTAGTAATACTTCGCTATCCCTGCTAACGTCTTGTTGCTCCCGAAATGTCCCGCGTAAGGTACGTCGCGAAACTCCTCCAATAGGATCTGCCATAGCGGGGCGTAATTCGGTACCCAAATCTTTCCTGAACCCTTCCTTACAGCTAAGTCTTTCTCCCACTGTAACAGCTTCTTGGTCTGTGCTGTAGCAATCTCTACGTCCACGGAGTACCCATGTTGGAATAGACCCTTGAGCAGAGGGTTCATGCCGTCGAGGTGGATGCCTGCTACATGTCCGGGGCGGCTCAACGCGTCTGCCTTGTTGTGTAGCCCGGGCTTGTAGACGATGTCGTAGTGGAAGTGAGTTTCCAGGAAGTCCACCCACCGCACCTATTGCCGCGAGAGTGTTGGCTGTGACTTCAAGTATTTGAGGCTGCAGTGGTCAGTATAGACTGTGGTCTTGGCTCCCTCGAGGTAACACCTCCACGCCTTGAAGGCGACGACTATGGCTAAGGCTTCCTTGTCGTGAATGGGGTAGTTCAGTTCTGCTCCGTGCAGTTTTTTACTGAGGTAGGCGATAGGCTGTGAACCGTTCCCATGATCCTGCATCAGTACTGCTCCGACTGCCTGGTCACTAGCATCTGCTTCAACCACGTAGTCCTTCTCGGGGTCCGGTAGGATGAGCACTGGGGCTGTGGTCAGTGCTGTCTGTAGCTGCTCCATGGCTTGCTGATGAGGAGTATCCCATTTGTAGGGCGTATCCTTTTTTAGTAGGTCGGTTAGTGGCGCTGCTATCTTAGCATACTACGGCACGAACCTGTTGTAGTAGTTGGCGAAGCCTAGGAATTGCTGCAACTCCTTCACGTTCTCGGGAACTTTCTACTTTTTAACGGCTTTGATCTTCCGCGGGTCCACGTGTACGCCCTCGGCACTCACCATGTGCCCGAGAAACTGCACCTTCTTCAGTGCGAAGTCGCTCTTCGCCAGTTTCACGTAGAACTTATTCTTCCGCAGGATCTCGAACACCTTCCGCAGATGCTCCACGTGTTCCTTCATGTTCTTGTAGTAGATTAGAATGTCGTCCAGCAACACCACTACGCACTCGTCCAGCAGGGGTCGTAAGATGTGATTCATCTCCGCTTGAAACGTTGCTGGTGCGTTGCAGAGTCCGAACGGCATCACCAAGTATTCGTAGGAGCCGTATCTGGTACGGAACGCCGTCGTGTGGACCGAGTTGTCTGCCATCTTGATCTGCCAGTAACCCGACCGTAGGTCTAGATTCGAGAAGACTGTTGCACCACGTAGTTGGTCCAGTAAGTCGTCGATGCGTGGAATGGGGTATTTGTTTTTAACTGTCTATTTGTTCAGTGCGTGGTAGTCGATGCACATCCGTAAACTGCCGTCTCGCTTCGAAGTGAAGAGAACTGGTGCACCGTAGGGAGAGGTGGATGGGCGGATCAGTTGTCTGTCCAGTAAATATTCGATCTGTTTCTTCATGTCTGTCAGCTCGGTTGGACTTAGTCGGTAGGGTGCACGTGAGACGGGTTTCGCACGTGGTTCCTCCACGATCTCATGTTCGTGAGTGCGTGCTAGAGGTACGCCTGCAGGTAGGTTGTCGGGCATTATATCTTTGTACTGCTCCAAGACCTCCTTCACTACTGCAGGGAGCTCGGAATTCGGCTACTCCTCCTCTGCTGCTGTCATGACTAGTGCTAGGTACCCCGTGTTGCTCTCGTTCACTATATGTTCAAACCGTGCCAGTGTCGTTTCAGGTACGTCCCCTGTATCCGTCCAGCTTCGCAATGCTATCCGCTTCCCGTTGTTGTAGATGCACACCTTGCTGTTGACCCAATCGATCTCGGGGTTGAACCGATTCAGGAAATCTCGCCCCAAGATAAAATCTAACCCTTTGATGTTGGTGACTGGTAGTTTTGGCTTCCACCTCAACGCACCGATATGCAGCTGCAGTGATGCTTCGCCGTGGATAGGAAGCTTCGTACCGTCCACCATGGTTGCTGAAAACTGGGTCTCCTCTGCCTTCTCTCCAATTTTCTCCAAAGCTCCGCGGTCACACACCGAGTGAGATGCACCGCTGTCCACCAGTGCCTGGAGGCGTCGCCCATTACATAACACCTCGAGGAGTAGTGGTTTCTGCTGCGCTGAGTAGCGAAAGAGGGTCTCATTAATAGGATCATAGGGTACATTAAATTTAATACCTTCCCTTTTTCCTGTATCCGACTCAGCACTTTCCAACTTCATCTGGGGGGTAGGAGGATTTTTCCGAGGCTTGTATGATTTCTCCTAAGCCTGGATGGTTCCTCTAAGCCTTGACAGCTGTGTAGGCTTCACCTGTGGGCAACACGGAGCCTTAACACTGTGCTGCGGGGAGAGAATATTAACTCCACGGAACGCACGACCCTTTTCTACGCCCCGTAGTACTTTGCCCAACTTCTCAGGTACCTGAATCATTTCTAGAGGCTTTTTCTTGGCCTCTAAACCTCCATTGAATTTTTCAAAGGCTTGAAAACCACGAGAAGCAATATTCTTCGTTAGAGCATCTTTATAGGATACTTTTAACGAATTCTTACTTTCGTGGGTGTTCGGCTGGAGTTTCCCGGTCGGTGCAGAGTCTTTTTTCGCGGAGCCTCCATTTGCCTCGGCGAATTCCCCTGATGCCGACCGGCCGTGACGTTTTAGATTCGCGCCATCATTTTCTCCCTTTTTCACCTGCTCCGAAGTCGCCACATCGTCGCCTTTTCCTGCTTTTCGGATCTTTACGCGATCGCCAGGTCGATCTGCGGCTACTGGCGATTTCCATTTTTTTACTTCGGGGGTGCTCCACTGTTACCGTCCCGGATTGCCGCACGTGCTTTCTTCATTTTGTAGCACGACAAGATTTGATGCCCTGCTGCGCCGCAAAATTCACATTTCGCCGACTGCTGCTTCGCGTCAAACTTGTCGATATCCATCGGTTCGGCGAACGTAGGGGGTGCCGATCGCTCCGTGCCGAATGTACGGTTCGGCGCGAAACGTCGTGTTTCGGGTTGACCTCTAGTCGGCGCATTGTGTCAAGAATAATATATATTTCTATATATTGTTTTTGTAACTGCCTGTAGTGTAGACTAGTGTAGTTATATAATGTTCTGTTTTGGTGGTGCACCTTTCATTTTGCCTATATGTACTGCTCGCTCTATAGTGAAAACCCTCACTTCTCTTTTCAACTTTCTCGACTTACCTAAACTCACTCGAGCTCAACTCTCGTTCCTAACTAGCTATGGCTCCTAAGCCCAAAGCTTGCTAGTTATTTTGACATGCTATCAGAGAGAGTTACGATCCTGGCCTTTTTCTTCCGCTGCTACTGAGCGTACTGCACGCCCCGTGGTGTGCCCTTTCATTCGCGGCCCCGCCACCCGCTCGCGGCCCCGCACCTTCTTAAGCGGCCCCGCCGCCCTACTGTCGCGGCCTCGCCGCCTCTCTGCTGTCGCGGCCCCGCCGCCCTACACTGCGGCCTCGCCGCCCTACTCCTGCGGCCCCGTCGCCGCCCGTCCCGGCCCGTCGCCGCCCGTACCAGCCCGTCGCCGCCCTTCGCGGCGTCACGTGCCGCCCGTCCCGGCCCGTCGCCGCCCGTGCGGTACCCGCCCCAGGCACCGATGCCACCTGCGGCCCTGCTCTCTTGCGGCCCCGACCCCGCCCCGGCCATGCCCTGTCGCCAGCCGCGGCACACCGGGGGCACGTGCACCGCCCCCCCCCCCTTTTCCCGTCACCCGTCGCGGCTCCTTCGGGGGCCGCACGCGGCCCCCTCAGGTCGCCTCGACAGGTGACGGGAGGGGCGACCTGGAAGGGGGGGGCAGCCGTCGCCCCCTCTGCCGCCTGCTTTGGCGCCCGGGGAGGCCGTGCATCGGCCCCCCACCTCCCTCCCCCCCCCTCTTCTCCTCCTCCTTTTTTTTTTTCCCTCTGCTGCAGCTGCCGCTGGGGGGGAGGGTGTGAGAGTGTGGGGGAGCCTGAGGAGGGACTGGGGGTGGCGGGTGTGGGGGTGATGGGTGATGTCTGTTCCCCTAGCCCTACGGCCCCATTCTCCTCCGTTTGCCCCCCCCCCCCCCCCCCCCCCCCCTCTGCTGCTCCTACAGCAGTGTGAGGGGGATGGGGAGGGGGAGGGGGAGGTTGAGGGGATGTAGGGGGTGATCAACCAGAGCCTATCACCTCCTCTCCTCTCTCTCTCCTCTCTCCCTTCTGTTCTCTGTTTTCTGCATTGGTTGTCACTGCTCCTGCTTGGTGTACCCCATTATGGGGGCGTTGACTGCATATTCTTCCCTACAGGCACTTATGGGGGCGTGTCAAGAATAATATATATTTCTATATATTGTTTTTGTAACTGCCTGTAGTGTAGACTAGTGTAGTTATATAATGTTCTGTTTTGGTGGTGCACCTTTCATTTTGCCTATATGTACTGCTCGCTCTATAGTGAAAACCCTCACTTCTCTTTTCAACTTTCTCGACTTACCTAAACTCACTCGAGCTCAACTCTCGTTCCTAACTAGCTATGGCTCCTAAGCCCAAAGCTTGCTAGTTATTTTGACACATTGTATCGCTCGGCAGCACGCACGATGTCTCTGTAGCTATCGTAATTCATCGCGATCACCTGCCGTCGAATCTCTATTTTTAACCCTTCTGTGTACGCCTGGATTTTTTCGCCTTCGGTCAGGTCGGTGATGCGGTTGAATAGTAGCTCCATCTGCTGCGTGTATTGTGCTATACTACCGTATTGTTTGTGTCGGTGTATCTGCTGCCGCGCCATGTAGGTCGTATTAATTGGTTCGAAATGCTCGATTAAATCTGCCCGAAACTGCTGCCACGTTTTCTCCCCGCGGGCTACGTCACTGTAGTAGATCCACTCGATTGCCGGTCCACGTAACAGCGTCGCTGCGAGCCGAATTCTTGTTGCGTCGTTTTGTGGGGTCGAACAGCCAATGGCCTTGAAGTAAATTTCGAGGGTGGCCACAAATCGCCGGACGTCGGATCCCTTCGCACTTGGATCGAACGCCTTAGGGAGCCTCGGTCGTGCTGCTTCGAGGTTCGGCGACGGTGGTGCCATCGGTCCGTGAAATGTTGGTGTCACCACTGCTGCTGGAGTTGTCGGTGCTGCAGTCGCTGCGATCGCTGTCGCTGCGGTGGCGAACCCTGGTTGGCTTGTCAGAAAAGCCTCGAGTCGACGAAGCGTCGCCTGCGTCTGCTCCATGTCGATGCGGAGGCTCGCGATGTCGCTCGTGGTCGCGTAGTTGTCGCCTTGGCCCTCCATGCCTGACATCAACGCGTCCGAAAAACCGAATCGAGGGGGAGCGAAAAACACGGAACCGGTTTTACGTACCCGAAATCGATGTTTAACTGCGTCGCCCCCGCGGTTTTTGAAGACTGGATTTTAGCGGTCGAAAGTGTCAGAATTTTGCATAGCTTATACTGTTGTGTAGGCTATAGTGGGGTATCCCATAGGGGGTACAACCCAATTAGGGTTTCCTATTTGTACTCACTTCACTCATAGTTCATTCATTCTCGTTCAGTTCTTATCATGGTATCGAGCAGGTTCCCCTGTGGGAACTGCACCTAGGGCCCACCACTCGATATTTTTTTTCCTGCCCGAAGCGCACTTATCCCGAGTCGCGCCTCGAGCCACCCTCTCACCGAGCCGCCCTAGCGGCCGGCCTTTCGATCGCGGCCCCGCCGCCCCTGCCTTCGCGGCCCTGCCGCTCCTGAACTCGCGGCCCCGCCGCTCCTTAACTAGCGGCCCCGCCGCTCCTGAACTCGCGGCCCCGCCGCCCCTCCTGTCGCGGCCCCGCCACTTGCGGCCCTCGCCGCCCCTGCTCTAGCGGCCCCGCCGCCCACGACTCGCGGCCCTCGCCGCCCCTACTCTCACGACCCTCGCCGCCCCTGCTCTCGCGGCCCCGCCGCCCATTGCTCGCGGCCCCGCCGCTCGCGGACCTCGCCGCCTCTGCTCTCGCGGCCCCGCCGCCCACCGCTCGCGGCCCTCGCCGCCCCTGCTGTCGCGGCCCCGCCGCCCCTACTATCGCGGCCCCGCCGTTCGCGGCCCTCGCCGCTTCTACTCTTGTGGCCCCGCCGCCCACTACTCGCGGCCCCGCCGCCCCTACTGTCGCGGCCCCGCCGCTCGCGGCCTCGCCACCCCTGCTTACGCGACACCGCCGCCCCTACACGCGGCCCCGTCGCCCCTGCTCTCACGGCCCCGCGGCTCCTGATCTCGCGGCCTCGCTGCCCCTGCTCTCACGGCCCCGCCGCCTCTGCTCACGCGACACCGCCGCCCCTACTCACGGCCCCGTCGCCCCTGCTCACATGGCCCCGCCGCCCGGTACCGGAGCAGCCAAGCCGCCCCACCCGAGCCGCCCTGCACCCGAGCCGCTCGGGAGCCGAGCCGCCCAGCAGCAGCCAAGCCGCCCAGCAGCAGCCGAGCCGCCCAGCAGCAGCCGAGCCGCCCAGCAGCAGCCGAGCCGCCCAGCAGCAGCCGAGCCGCCCAGCCGCAGCCGAGCCGCCCAGCAGCAGCCGAGCCACCCAGGCGCCGCCGAGCCGCCCGTCTGCCAAGCCGCCCGACCTGCCGTGCCCGGTGAGCACCGTCTCGCTATCACTGCGTGCCCTTTCCCTACTACTTGCACTGCTTCGCTGTCGTAGTCATGGCTACCCCTAGTGTCCTAGCTTTTGACGCTGAGGGTCGGGCCATTGACTTTGAGGTCTGGGTCGACGACCTGCAGCTGTTCTTACAGTGCGATAGGGCGGACGGTCTCTCTCTCTTTGACCTCACTTCTGGCGCCTCTCCTGCCCCTGCTGCTGATGCTGACCCCACTATTCGCTCTCAGTGGGCCACCCGCGATGCTGCTGCACGTCTTGCTGTGCGTCGCCACCTCCCTACCACAGAGCGCGCGCACTTTAGTCAGTACAAGAGTGCTCAGACCTTGTACGACGCTGTAGTTGCGCGCTACTCTTCCCCTGCCACTGTTGCACTGAGCCGTCTCATGCTACCGTACCTCTTTCCTGACCTCACTGCCTTTCCCACTGACGCTGACCTCATTATGCACCTCCGCACTAGTGACACTCGCTACCACGCCACCCTTCCTGCTGAATTCTGCGCCAAGAACCCCCCCCCCATGTACATCACTCTCTACTACGTAGTCGCACGCCTCCCTGACTCCCTTCGCGTAGTCAGGGACCAGCTTCTCGCTCCTTCTTTCGAGACCGCACCACACCCACGCCGCTTGGTCGGCCGGTTGCAGTGTCCCTGGCTGACCCCTCTGGGGGTCCTGTCCTCTCTCACTTTTCCACTGTCCTCCCGTGTCCGGCTGCCCCCTCGGGCACCCTGTCTGGTCTGTACCTTCCCTCGTTCTCGACGAACTTGGTGAGTGGTGCGGACCTGCAGGATGCGGGGGTTCACCAGTTCACTCCTGCACGTCAGCGGGTGACCCACTGCACGGACGCACGCACAGGCCGGCACCTGGCCACGTTCTCGCGTCGGCCGGGGTCGAGCCTCTACACCCTGACCACTGAGTCTCCTCCTGTCCCTGCGTCTGGTCAGGTTGCTGCGTCAGGTCAGGTGTTTGCTGCTGCGTCCCGGTCTGGCCCTGAGTCTGCCCCCTGTTTGTGTCGCCTCCTGTCTCACGAGACTCTCCTGTGGCACCACCGTCTTGGTCACCCCTCCTTGCCTCGTCTTCGGGGCATGGCTTCCCGTGTCCTTGTCTCAGGTCTTCCCCGGTCTCTCCCTCCCCTTCCTTTGGGACCAGGACCTTCCTGTGTCCTCTATGTCGAGGGGCGCCTCAGGGCTGCTCCTCACTCCTCCCAGTTTCCCCCGACAGAGGCTCCTCTGCAGACACTTCACATGGACGTGTGGGGCCCGGCCCGCGTCCGTGGGCAGGGTCACGAGCGCTACTTCCTGTTGGTGGTTGACGACTACTCGCGTTACACCACAGTCTTCCCCTTGCGCAGCAAGGGTGATGTCACTGCGGTGCTGATCGATTGGATCCGCGAGGCTCGTCTCCAGCTCAGGAGGAGCTTCGGCTCGGACTTTCCTGTTCTGCGTCTGCACTCTGACCGAGGTGGGGAGTTCTCCTCTCGCCTTCTACGAGACTACTGTCATGCACGGAAGATCCGCCAGACCTTTACGCTTCCGGACTCTCCACAGAAAAATGGGATTGCTGAGCGCCGCATTGGCATGGTCATGGATGTCGCTCGTACGTCCATGATGCATGCGGCTGCCCCCCATTTTCTGTGGCCGTTTGCGGTTCGATACGCGGCGCATCAGCTCAACCTTCACCCCAGGGTCTCTCGGCCCGCGATGTCCCCAGTCTTGCTGTGGATAGGGAAGGTCGGCGATGCGTCTGCGTTCCGTGTCTGGGGATCTCGGGCGTTTGTCCGCGACTTGTCTGCGGACAAGCTGTCCCCCCGTGCTTCTCCTTGGCTTCCCCCCTGACGCTCCAGCGTGGCAGTTCTACCACCCCTCCTCTCGTCGTGTTCTGTCCTCCCAGGACGTCACGTTCGACGAGTCAGTCCCCTTCTACCGCCTCTTCCCCTACCGCACTCCTTCCCTCCCCCTGCCACCGGACTTCCTTGTGCCGGTTCCCCCCCGGTAGACCCCCTCCCCCCTCAGGTTCCTGCCCCCTAAGGTGTGTCCCAGGTAGACGTCGTTGACCCGGTCGAGGTTGCTGGTGACTCTGGTGCTGCTGCGGGTGCTGAGCCTGGGGGTGCTGACTCTGGGGGTGTTGTGCGCGTGGGTGCTGAGCCTGGGGGTGCCGAGCCTGGAGGTGCTGCTACTGGGGGTGCTGAGCCTGGGGGTGCTGCTGCTGGGGGTGCTGAGCCTGGGGGTGCTGAGCCGGGGGGTGCTGTGCCTAGAGCTGCTGAGCCTGGGGGTGCTGAGTCTGGAGCTGCTGCGCCTGGGGGTGCTGAGTCTGGAGCTGCTGAGCCTGGGGGTGCTGAGTCTGGGGGTGCTGCGTCTGGAGCTTCTGAGCCTGGTTTTTCTCCTGGTGCTCCGTCTCGGCGGGAGCCCCTCTCTCCACCGGAGCTGCGCGAGTGGTTTGCTCGCCGCTAGAGGCGTACTGTTGGCGCTGGAGCTTCTTCGACCGCCGAGGGTGCTAGTGCTGCCGGTCCTGGAGCTGCTGGGCTTGCGGGTCCTACTGGAGGTGGAGCTGCTGAGGGTGTTGGTGCTAAGAACACTGCTGTCTGTCCTAGCGGTGGTCCTGCTGCTGGTGCTGCTGGAGGTCCTGCCACTGGAGGTGTTGTTGGCGCTGGTGCTGCCGCTGAGGGTGCTGGTGCTGTCCCTGCTGAGTTTGGAGTTGCCGCGCGGCCTCGGCCGTACTTCGTTCCGCTCCTACAGCAGGTTCTTGGTCTTTCTCCTCCTGTAGAGTGTCCACAGCCTGTCCAGTCGCAGTCACTGTTGGAGCCTACCTCCCCACTGCCTGCTCCCTCTCCTTACGCTGGTCCTACTGGAGGTCTTGCTGAGCGTCGTAAGCCTGCGTCTCGTCCCTCGTCGCCTGTTCGTACTGCTCGCGCTAGTGGTCGCGGTTCGCGTCAGCGTCCTCCTCCTGTCCCTGGCACGCACCGGATGTCTCTGCGTCCGTCCACTGCTCCTCTGCGTGCCCCTCTACCTTCTCCTCCTGAGTCCTCTCTTCCTGCGCTTGCCGACCCGGAGTCGGACTCCCTTCATGCTGCCAGTCCTACTATCACGCGTCTCCTTGCTACTGTCGTCACTGACCCCTCTTTTGAGTCCACTGCTGCGTCTGCTCTTGTCGCTGAGCTCGTCGCCTTTGCTGCCCGCTGTCGTCTAGACTACGCTGCCAGTCTTATTGCCGAGTCTGCGTCTGTCTGTCCTCCGTCCGTCGGGGGTGAGTGTGCTCTTGGCACGAACGTCCTTGAGGACGGGCAAGAGGAGTTCCAGTGTCTGGCTGCTGCTTCACCTCATCTCGCGTCTGTACTGCTTGCTCCTGAGGGAGACCCGGATGCACTAGACATCCCAACTCCGCGCTCTTACGCGGAGGCCGTAGAGGGTCCCTACTCCTCTCAGTGGCAGGCAGCTATGGATGCAGAGATGGCTTCCTCGAAGTCCACAGGCACCTACGTTGACGCAGTTCCCCCTCCTTGGGCGAACATCGTCAGTGGCATGTGGATCTTCAGGGTGAAGCGGCCGCCGGGCTCTCCACCTGTCTTCAAGGCGCGGTACGTCGCTCGTGGCTTCAGTCAGCGGCAGGGAGTTGACTACTTTCAGACCTTCTCTCCCACCCTGAAGATGACCACTCTTCGGGTGCTGCTGCACATAGCAGCTCAGCGCGACTACGAGCTTCACTCTCTCGACTTTAGCACTACGTTCTTGCAGGGTAGCCTGCACGAGGAGATTTGGCTGCGCCGTCCACCTGGCTTCACTGGGACTTTCCCTCCTGGCACCCAGTGGAGCCTCCGACGGCCAGTCTACGGTCTTCGCCAGGCACCGCGTGAGTGGCACGACACACTGAGGACTACACTTGCGGCTCTTGGGTTTGCTCCCTCTACTGCTGACCCGTCGCTGTTTCTGCGCACTGACACTTCTCTGCCGCCGTTCTACATCCTCGTGTACGTCGACGACTTGGTCTTTGCCACAGCGGACACTGCTGGACTCGCCTACGTGAAGTCCGAGCTGCTGAAGAGACACACGTGCACAGACCTGGGTGAACTGCGCAGCTATCTTGGCTTACAGATCACTCGGGACAGAGCACGCCGCACCATTACCTTGACTCAGTCACACATGGTGCAGCAGGTCCTTCAGCGCTTCGGCTTCACATACTCCTCGCCTCAGGCCACTCCTCTGTCTACTCGCCACTCGCTCTCAGCTCTGCCTTCGGATGAGTCCGTAGAGTCGAGTGGCCCGTACCCAGAGCTTGTTGGCTGCCTCATGTACCTGATGACCTGCACACGACCTGACCTTGCATACCCTCTTAGCATTCTTGCACGCTATGTTGCTCCTGGGAGACACCGACCAGAGCACATGGCTGCAGCGAAGAGGGTGTTGCGCTACCTGTGCAGTACGTTGGGCATGGGGCTAGTGCTTGGAGGGCGGAGTCCAGTGGTCCTTACAGGACACGCGGACGCTTCTTGGGCTGACGACCAGGCTACTCAGCGGTCGTCACAGGGTTACACCTTCAGCCTTGGTTCCGGCTCTGTCTCGTGGCGGGCTACTCGCTTGTCTTCGGTCCTCAGCTCCAGTTGTGAGGCTGAGATCTACGCAGGGGCCATGGCTACACAGGAGCTTCGCTGGCTCACCTACCCACTGACTGACCTTGGAGAGCAGCCTCGTTCTCCTCCAGTGCTGTACGTAGACAACAAGGCCATGCTGACCTTGTGTCGAGAGCAGCGTCTGGAGCACAGAACGAAGCACATTGCTCTTCGCTACTTCCTTGCTCGTGAGCTACAGCAGCGTGGACAGTTGCGGCTTGCGTACGTGGCCTCTGAGGCCAACACTGCTGACGTGTTCACCAAGGCACTCGCGCCTTGTGACCATCAGCGCTTCTGCACCCAGCTGGGTCTTGTACCTGTCTTGCCTCACTTGCTCTCCTCTTGACCTTACTTGTACTGTCACATATATATACCTGCTCTTGCTTGTCCAGCTCTATATATATATGTGTACTCCTGCATGTGAACTGGCCTTCGGGCCTTACTCTTGTGCTCGGACTGTGTGGTGACTTTGTGATCCACCCTGAGCTTTGCTTGCTTTGCTTGACTGGTCTTGTGACCCCTTGTTCTCCCCCACTTTGCCTATGGGGGTGTGTCAGAACTTTGTATAGCTAATACTGTTGTGTAGGCTATAGTGGGGTATCCCATAGGGGGTACAACCCAATTAGGGTTTCGTACTTGTACTCACTTCACTCATAGTTCATTCATTCTCGTTCAGTTCTTATCAGAAAGAACTTCGCGTGTAAACAAGCTCTGATTACCAAATGTGAGGATCTAGGATTGAGCTCAGAAAAGAGAATGAGAATTGAGTCAAATTGAATGATCACCTGGGTACAACATGAGGCTATATATAGGCTCGACACAAGGCCTCGTAACCAGGTGTTACGCGAAGGTTCCGCGGGTCGCGAAGCGTCCCGAACAGATCCTTACCGAATTCGGTAGAAGGCGATTCGGTGGCAACAGAAGAAGCCAGAATTCGGTGCACGTAACCTAGCTCGGTGCTATAACTATAATAAAATATAGGAAAGCACCTAGCCTAGGAAATCAAGCAATTCATGCATGCATATAATTATCCTATGCTAGAAATAACATAACAAAGTAAAGGCAAGCAAGCATAGCTGGCATAAGCCGTCGTAATCTCACAGAGAAGCTCCTCTAACGGCTCTCCCGGTACCACTCCTACTCCACCTCCTGCCTTTGGCCTACAGACAGAGGAGGGCACAGCAACAAGACCGGCAGCTGGGTCTACCGAAACCCTTGCAAATCAAGCCGCGGCCTTCGACCCAGACATGATGGAGAGATTCTTCTCCTTCATGTCCTTCTACGAACAACACCAGCAAGGGGCACCTGCGCAGTCAAACAACAGCAACAATAACATCGCAACACCGATGAGCCTCATTAGCGCTCAACCCGCGCCATACTCCAAGCTCACGGGAAGATCTCCGAAGCAGTACTATGCGCCGAAATTCACGCTGAACAGTAAGACATGGACCTGCAAGAGGAGCGACACAAGAGGAAAACGTCAGTACCTGAATTCGCGTTCCACACTCAACGGCGCTATAACAACAACAACAACCGGCATCAACCAAAACCCGTACTTCCATTCTGTCATCTCTGCAAGACTTCAGGGCACCCTTGCACACACTGTCCGAATTGACAGCAGTCAACACCACCGCAATGCTGTGAATGTTTAGAAAGAAGAAGAGGGGTTTGACTAGCAGCACTTGGGATACTTATAGCAAACCCTAACAGGGTTGTACTCGCTATAGAGCACCCCACTACAGGCTAGAGAACAATAACATTCTGACACACCCCCATAGCCAAAGTGGGTTGTAATCAGCAGAGCAAGCAAAGCAGAACAAGCTCAGGGTGGATCACAATGTCACCACACATTCTGAGCACAAGTACAAGAAGCAATAGTTTAAAGTTCACAATTATGAGCAAAGCTAGTGGTAGTCACAGCGGGCAAGTGAGGAGGAGGAGGGACAGTGAGAGGAGAGGAGATAGGAGGTGACGACTGAAGTTGCAGACACACGGGCAACAGGAGACACACTGGCACAGCGGCTACCGGAACAACGCTCCGGACTACTGGAGTAATTGGCCTCGCGGCTAAAAGTAGCGGCAGACGAGCAACGGACCCTCGGGCGACTGGCACAGCTGGCTGCGACTGGGCTACCGGAGCAACTCCCCGGACTACAGGTGCTGCTGGCGATGACGGAAATCTCCGTTCAGCCTCCCCAAACAGTCCCACCCCCCTCGACACACACCCCCTGCTTCACCGTTAGCTCCACTTCCCCTTCACCCCCCTTAGTACCATTCCGACGGCTCCAACAGGTCCACCCCCCTCAGCGGCAGCTGCAGCACTGGGAGACGGAGGAGGAGGAGCAGGGGACGGCACGCAGAGGTTTCACCCCCATACCCCCCACACCCCAAACCCTAATGTAGGAGAACGGGCAGTTACAGGGGTGAGGCGCCTTCAAAGGCACGGGGGACAGTGGGAAGCACAGGGGCAGGGAAGACTGAGCCGCCCACGGGCCTGGCACAGCCGCCCGAGCCGCGCGCGGGCCTGGCGCAGCCTATACGGGCCGCGCGCGGGCTTGGCGCAGCCCGTACGGGCCGCGCGCGGGCCTGGCGCAGGCCGTACGGGCCGCGGCCGGGCCTGGCGCAGCCCGTACGGGCCGCGCGCTGCCAGTACGCGCAGCCTGGGGGTGCTGAGCCGGGGGGTGCTGTGCCTGGAGGTGCTGGGTCTGGGGGTGCTGGGTCGGGAGCTGCTGAGCCTGGGGGTGCTGAGCTGGGAGCTGCTGAGCCTGGGGGTGCTGCGTCTGGAGCTGCTGAGCCTGGGGTTTCTCCTGCTGTTGCGTCTCGCCAGGAGCCCCTCTCTCCACAGGAGCTGCGCGAGTGGTTCGCTCGCCGCTGGAGGCGTGCTGCTGAGTCTGGAGGTGCTGCTGGAGCTGGAGCTGGAGCTTCTTCGACCGTCGAGGGTGCGGGTGCTGCTGGTCCCGGAGCTGCTGGACCTGCGGGTCCTCCTGGAGCTGGAGCTGCTGCGGGCGCTGGTGCTGAGCCTACTTCTGTTGGTCCTGCCGCTGGAGGTGTGGGTGGCGCTGGTGCTGTCGCTGAGGGTGCTGGTGCTGTCCCTGCTGCGTCTGGAGCTGCCGCGCGGCCTCGGCCGTACTTCGTTCCGCTCCTGCAGCACGTTCTTGGTCTTTCTCCTCCGGTAGAGGGTCCACCTCCTGTCCAGTCGCAGTCCCTGCTGGAGCCTTCCTCTCCGCTGCCTGTTCCCTCTCCTTACACTGGTCCTACTGGAGGTCTTGCTGAGCGTCGTGAGCCTGCGTCTCGTCCCGCGTCGCCTGTTCGTGCTGCTCGCGCTAGTGGTCGCAGTTCGCGTCAGCGTCCTCCTCCTGTCCCTGGCACGCACCGGATGTCTTTGCGTCCGTCCACTGCTCCTCTGCGTGCCCCTTTGCCTTCTCCTCCTGAGTCCTCTCTTCCTGCGCTTGCCGACCCTGGGTCGGACTCTCTTCGTGCTGCCAGTCCTACTATCACGCGTCTGCTTGCTACTGTCGTCACTGACCCCTCTTTTGAGTCCACTGCTGCGTCTGCTCTAGTCGCTGAGCTCGTCGACTTTGCTGCTCGCTGTCGTCTCGACTACGCTGCTAGTCTTGTTGCTGAGTCTGCGTCTGTCTGTCCTCCGTCCGTCGGGGGTGAGTGTGCTCTTGGCACGGACGTCCTAGAGGACAAGCAGGAGGAGTTACAGTGTCTAGCGACCGCTTCACCTCATCTCGCGTCTGTACTGCTTGCCCCTGAGGGAGACCCGGATGCACTAGACATCCCGACTCCGCGTTCTTACGCGGAGGCCGTAGAGGGTCCCTACTCCTCTCAGTGGCAGGCAGCTATGGATGCAGAGATGGCTTCCTGGAAGTCCACAGGCACCTACATTGACGCGGTTCCCCCTCCTGGGGCGAACATCGTCAGTGGCATGTGGATCTTCAGGGTGAAGCGGCCGCCGGGCTCTCCACCTGTCTTCAAGGCACGGTACGTTGCTCGTGGCTTCAGTCAGCGGCAGGGAGTTGACTACTTTCAGACCTTCTCTCCCACCCCGAAGATGACTACTCTTCGGGTGCTGCTGCACATAGCCGCTCAGCGCGACTACGAGCTTCACTCTCTCGACTTCAGCACTGCGTTCTTGCAAGGTAGCCTGCACGAGGAGATCTGGCTTCGCCGTCCACCTGGCTTCACTGGGACTTTCCCCCCTGGCACCCAGTGGAGCCTCCGACGGCCAGTCTACGGTCTCCGCCAGGCACCGCGTGAGTGGCACGACACACTGAGGACTACGCTTGCGGCTCTTGGGTTTGCTCCTTCTACTGCTGACCCGTCGCTGTTTCTTCGCACCGACACTTCCCTGCCGCCGTTCTACATCCTCGTGTACGTCGACGACTTGGTCTTTGCCACAGCGGACACTGCTGGACTCGCCTACGTGAAGTCCGAACTGCTGAAGAGACACACGTGCACAGACCTGGGTGAACTGCGCAGCTACCTTGGCTTGCAGAACACTCGGGACAGAGCACGCCGCACCATTACCTTGACTCAGTCACACATGGTGCAGCAGGTCCTTCAGCGCTTCGGCTTCACGTACTCCTCGCCTCAGGCCACTCCTCTGCCTACTCGCCACTCACTCTCAGCTCTGCCTTCGGATGAGTCCGTAGAGTCGAGTGGTCCGTATGCAGAGCTTGTTGGCTGCCTCATGTACCTGATGACCTGCACACGACCTGACCTTGCATACCCTCTGAGCATTCTTGCTCGCTATGTTGCTCCTGGGAGACACAGACCAGAGCATATGGCTGCAGCGAAGAGGGTATTGCGCTACCTGTGCAGCACGTCGGGCATGGGGCTAGTGCTTGGAGGGCGGAGTCCAGTGGTCCTTACCGGCCACGCGGACGCTTCTTGGGCTGACGACCAGGCTACGCAGCGGTCGTCACAGGGTTACACCTTCAGCCTTGGTTCCGGCTCTGTCTCGTGGCGGTCTACTCGCTCGTCTTCGGTTCTCGGCTCCAGTTGTGAGGCTGAGATCTACGCCGGGGCCATGGCTGCACAGGAGCTTTGCTGGCTCACCTACCTGCTGACTGACCTTGGAGAGCCGCCTCGTTCTCCTCTAGTGCTGTACGTAGACAACAAGGCCATGCTGGCCTTGTGTCGAGAGCAGCGCTTGGAGCACAGAACGAAGCACATTGCTCTCCGCTACTTCCTTGCTCGTGAGCTGCAGCAGCGTGGTCAGTTGCGACTTGCGTACGTGGCCTCTGAGGCCAACACTGCTGATGTGTTCACCAAGGCACTCGCGCCTTGTGACCATCAGCGCTTTTGCACCCAGCTGGGTCTTGTGCCTGTCTTGCCTCACTTGCTCTCCTCTTGACTTCACTTGTACTGTGACATATATATATACCTGCTCTTGCTTGTCTAGTTCTATATATATATGTCTGTACTCCTGCATGTGAACTGGCCTCTGGCCCTGCTCTTGTACTCGGACTGTGTGGTGACGTTGTGATCCACCCTGAGCTTGCTCTGCTTTGCTTTACCTGACTGGTCTTGTGACCCCTTGTTCTCCCCCACTTTGCCTATGGGGGTGTGTCAGATTTATATGACATTGTTGCTGTAGGCTATAGTGGGGTAGCACATATGGGGTACAGGGTTTCTAGGGTTGCATTTGTACCCAATCTTCCATAGTCATTTCATTCCTGTTTTCCTTACTTCACAGTACGGGCCGCGCGCAGGCCACGACGGGCGACGGGGGGCGACGCGCGGGTCCCCGTTGCCCGTCGCAGCGCCTCCCTGGGGCGACGCGGCGAGTGACGGGGCAGAAACCCGCAGCGCGCCTCGGGGCGCACGGCGGGCAGAGAACCGCCGCGCGCCTCGGGGCGCACGGCGGGCAGAAAACCGCCGCACGCTCCGAGCGCGCGGCGGGATGAAAACCCGTTGCACGCCACGGGGCGTGCAACATAGAGGGTAGCAGTAGCAGGAGCAGCGGAAACAATGAGGTGGTGGGCCCACCCACAGGATCGATCCAAGGGGATCGACCTGCTCTGATACCATGTGAAAGTTTAGAAAGAAGAAGAGGGGTTTGACTAGCAACAGTTGGGATACATATAGAAAATCCTAACAGGGTTGTACTCGCTATAGAGCACCCCACTACAAGCTAGAGAACAATAACATTCTGACAAACGCCAACTTCGTCCTTCAAGTAGTCAAGTGGCGTCCACACAAGCGCACCCGACGAGTCAACTGCAGTCCTCAACGACATCGTCAATGCAATTTGCACAAGGAACAAGAAACATCATCAGTTGCATGGCAAGAGAGACTGACTCCTGCATCACCGAGTCACCACCTCATTACTCACCATAAGAGCAACTCGACAACAACACCCCTCGCCGCGAGTCACTTCAACCAAATCCGACGTATGCAGCCATCGCTCAAAGTGAGCCGTCCGGGAAAGATACCTGGTTCTTGGACAGTTGCTGCGGACAGCACATATGCTCTTCAGGACGCTTCGTTCAACGCGAACACCAACTTCAACGCGAAGTCGTCATCACCGTCGCCAACAACCAGAACCTGCACACATGACGACAAAGAGTGGTGCAACTTCAGTCACGAGAAACAAACGTCATATTGCAAATGTCAAAAGTGTTAATCACGGAGGGACTCGGCTACAACTTACTGAGTGTGAGTCAGTTGATGGCGAAAGGCATCCACCTCGAAGCAGACAGCACAACACAGGAGTTCAAGTTGGGAGAGGAGGTCTCTACATCGGCAAGGCCGTACTTAAGAACAACGTGTTTGTTCTCGACTTCGTTCCAGATCTAGGCACCGCCGACAGCGACGGAATTGTCACCTTCACCTCCTGGACACACCCACCAGATCTTGATCCAGACTTCAGCCCCGAAGGATTTTGGTACTCGCACACCATTCCTGAGGCAGAACGAACGAGAGCATTAGCAACAATTCAATCGGCAGCAGCAGAAACAACATGGGCAGCAGCAGAGACAACATTGGCAGCAGCAGAAACAACATCGGCAGCAGCAGAGACAACATCGGCAGCAGCAAAGACAACATCGGCAGCAGCAGAGACAGCATCGGCACCAATCGCGGGTCCTTCAACTGCACCAGCTCCAATCGACGACGACACTCCACCGACTCCTGCACAGCAACTGAACCCAACACCACGAGAAGTACATCAATGTGCAAACTTCACCGCAAGCTTCTACTCCAACTTTGATTTGTACCGTCGCTCACCCAGACATCGAGCTAGCGAAGACATCTGGCACGTACGTATGGGACATCCAAGCAACACATTGTTAAATAACACAATCAGAGCAGGAGTGCTCGACAAAGACTCACTACTCCTAACCGACGGAAGCGAACTTCGACGAGCTCGTGGAACGTGCTTTACCTGCCCCAAAGCTGACTTACCACATCGGCCGTTCGCTTCTCACCACAACCCCAGCGCACCAGCTTACGCACCACTCGAGAAAGTATACAGCGACATCCTGTACAACCGCGAACCTGGACAAGGAGCATACAGCTACACCATCACGTTCATCGATGCCGCCTCGGGTTACTTTTGGCACCTCAACCTCCCGAGGAAGGACATGGCTTTCGAGGCTCTCGTTGCTTGGCTCTGAGTAGCAAAACGAGAATCAGGCGTGAAACTGAAAAGCTTCCAGTCAGACGGAGGAGGAGAGTACACCTCACAAAGATTCAAGCAGTACTTGGCAGAAAGAGGGATCAAGAGGCTCATCTCCCTTCCCTACGCTCACCAGCAGTAAGGCGTAGCAGAAAGGATGAACAAGACTCTCCAGGACACCATGCGCAAGCTGTTACATGGCATGCGGCTACCCAACCACCTATGGCCCGAAGCAATGGACCACGCTGTCATGCTGCACAACTTTCTCTCGCCATCATCGCTCCCAAACAACGAAGCGCACCTGCTGTGGACAGGAAAAGAGGGCAGCACAAAAATGTTACGAACTTTCGGATGCATGGTATGGTACCGAACCCCCGCTGCACGAGCCGACCGATTCTCCCAACGCGCATAGTGGAGACTACACCTGGGCATCGAAAGAAATTACAACGCGTGGAAGATTTTTTATATCCACTCAAAGGAAACAGTAGCAACACGTGATGTCATTTTCTACGAGCGACTCACCCTTCCGCCATACCTTGCCAACTTGAAAGAAGACCGGGACCCCACCGGTGGTTTTCATGGTGACCGAGCCTTCGCTTCGGTAGCAGATGAAGCTGACCAGGATGAACAAAACGTGGGCGAAGCCTCGCAGGAAGCCGGACCTCTCCCTTATGGCTCTGTCGACGTCCCAATGGATGACGAAAATCCTCGCGAAAGCGTCAACGCCGAAGTATATTACCACTTCGCCGACAACGGTTACGTTACGCCTACAAGAGTCAACACCAACAAAGCAGAACGCATAGGGCCCAACTTCATACCTGACCCAGAAGCAGGTGATGAAGCAGCTTATCCCGAGGACACAACACTCCCCCGCTACACGCAGAGTGTTCTCCAGATACTCGGCCTCGTCACCGCGGTCCACGGCACGGAGATTCCTAAGGAGCCTGCCACAGTTCAGCAGGCTCTGGGGGTGGAGCATAGGGAAAAATGGCGCGAAGCCATGGACAGGGAGCTAAAAGCAATGGAGGAACGCAACACTTGGAAGTTTTTTCCCATCAGCGTGGCACAAAACAAAACAATACTCATTGGGAAATGGGTCTTCCGTGTGAAGACAAAGGCAGATGGAACCATCGATAAGTTCAAAGCGCGCTGGGTCATACGTGGCTTCGACCAAGAACACGGACGCGACTTCACTGAAAAGTTCGCGCTAGTCAGCCGACACACTTCACTGGGAATTCTCCTCGCAATCGCCGCCATGAAGAAGGGGAGGCTACGACAGATTGACGTCGCCAATGCCTTCCTCTACGCACCGTTGACGCAGAGATCTTTGTTGAACTACCGCACGGGTCAAACGGAGAACCTAACAAGATTTGTAAACTGCTGAAGTCCCTGTACGGCATCAAACAGGCACCGAGACTATGGCAGCAGTATCTGCACGCCAGACTTACTCGCATCGGATTCTACCAGCTACCGCACGACCAAGGCATGTACCGACTCACAAAGGGCAACGACTACATTCTACTCATTGTCTATGTAGATGACCTGCTCTACATCGGCTCGACCGACAATGTCACTACCTGGTTCGAAGGGGAGCTACAACAAGATCTCACGCTCACGGTGTCACAACTTATAGCTTTTGTGTAGGATATAGTGGGGTATCCCATAGGGGGTACAACCCAATTAGGGTTGGTACTTGTACTCACACATTTCATAGTTTATTCATTCACGTTCCTATTCTCACATGGAATCAGAGCAGGTCCCATCCTAGGGACTGTTCTCTAGGGCCCACCGAAGCGCGCCCCGAGGCGCGCCTTCTTTTTTTAGCGACCCTCCGTGTCGCCCTTCCCCTCGCGGCCCCGCCGCCCTTCTCTCGGCCCCGCCGCCCTTCAGTTGCGGCCCCGTCGCCCTCTAGACGCGGCCCCGCCGTTTCCTAGTCGCGGCCTCGCCGCCTCCTCCTCGCGGCCCCGCCACTTCCTCGTCGCGGCCCCGCCGCCTCCTCGACGCGGCCCCGCCGCTTCCTCGTCGCGGCCCCGCCGCCTCCTCCTCACGGCCCCGCCGTTTCCTCGTCGCGGCCCCGCCGCCTCCTCGTCGCGGCCCCGCCGCTTCCTCGACACGGCCCCGCCGCTTCCTCTTCGCGGCCCCGCCGCCTCCTCCTCGCGGCCCCGCCGCCCCGGCGAGCGGCCCCGCCGCCTCTTCCCCACGGCCCCGCAGCTCCGCCGCGCGGCCCTACAGCCGCCCTACTTACGGCCCGAACGCCGCCCTACCTGCGGCCCTACCGCCGCCTTACCTGCGGCTCACCGCCGCTCTACCTGCGGCTCTCTACCGCCCTACCTGCGGCCCACCCGCCGCCCTACCTGCGGCCGTCCGCCGCCCTACCTGCGGCCGTCCCGCCGCCCTACCTACGGCCCACCCGCCGCCCTACCTGCGGCCGTCCGCCGCCCTACCTGCGGCCTGCCCGCCGCCCTACCTGCGGCCCACCCGCCGCCCTACCTGCGGCCCACCCGCCGCCCTACCTGCGCGGCCCAGCCGCCGCCCTACCTGCGCGGCCCAGCCGCCCTACCTACGCGGCCCAGCGGCAGCCGAGCCGCCCAGCAGCAGCCGAGCCGCCCAGCAGCAGCCGAGCCGCCCAGGAGCAGCCGAGCCGCCCAGGCGCCGCCGAGCCGCCCAGCAGCAGCCGAGCCGCCCAGCAGCAGCCGAGCCGCCCAGCAGCTGCCGAGCCGCCCGACCTGCCCTGCCCGGTGAGCACCATACCGCTGTCACTGCGTGCCCTTCCCCTACTGCTTGCACTGCTCCACTGTCGTCGTCATGGCTTCCCCCAGTGTCCTCGCTTTTGACGCCGAGGGTCAAGCCATTGACTTTGAGGTCTGGGTCGACGACCTGCAGCTGTTCTTACAGTGTGATAGAGCTGACGGCCTTTCCCTCTTTGACCTCACCTCTGGCGCCTCTCCTGCCCCTGCTGCTGATGCTGACCCCACAGTTCGCTCTCAGTGGGCCACCCGCGATGCTGCTGCACGTCTTGCTGTGCGTCGCCACTTGCCCACCACTGAGCGCGCGCACTTTAGTCAGTACAAGAGTGCTCAGACCTTGTACGACGCTGTCGTTGCGCGCTACTCTTCCCCTGCCACAGCTGCACTGAGCCGTCTCCTGCTACCGTACCTCTTTCCTGATCTCACTGCCTTTCCCACTGTCGCTGACCTCATTACGCACCTCCGCACTAGTGACACTCGCTACCGCGCCGCCCTTCCTGCTGAGTTCTGCGCCAAGAACTCCCCCCCCCATGTACATCGCTCTCTATTACATAGTCACTCGTCTCCCTTCGCGTAGTCAGGGACCACTTCCTCTCAGTCTGTCCCACCACCCTCACTGTCGACCTCCTCGAGAAGGCCCTCCTAGCGGCGGAGAAGAGCATAGTCGCTGTAGGAGCCTCTCGTGGTGACCCGCGCACCCCCATCTTTGAGGGGTGTTCTCCTTCCCCCCTGCTGCCCTCTGTTGCCTCTGCTCCTGCTGCCGACCTGCTTGGTCTTGAGTCGGTCGGCGCGGCGTCTGCCCCTAGCGGGAGACGCCGCCCTGGCAGGGGCAAGGGGGGCAAGGGCGCGGGTGGAGCTGGCAGGGGCGGTGGAGGTGGCAGTGGAGGCGGCGGAGGGAGCGGGGGTGGCGGTGGGAGTGGTGGCGGGAGTGGTGGCGGTGGCGGCGGCAGTGGCGGCGGAGGTGGTGGCGGCGGAGGCGGTGGGAGCGGAGGCGGTGGTAGTGGCGGAGGTGGAGGCGGTGGTGGCGGAGGAGGTGGAGCTGGTCGGGGTAGTGCCCCGCAGCGGAGAGGCTCTGGTGGTGGTCCGCGGCAGCAGCAGCAGCAGCAGCAGCAGCACCAGCAGCGTGCTCGGGACGTCCCCACGCCTCAGCAGCTCCGTGAGTGGTACACGCAGAGTCAGCGTGGTGGAGGCTTTAGCCCGTGCACCTACGTTCTTCGCAGCGGCGACCGCGCGGGTGAGCAGTGTGGGGGTGCCCACTCCACCCGGCGCTGCTTTGGCCGCCTGACGGACGCTTGGCGTCAGCAGTTCCCTGACGCTTCTGAGATCCCTCGCTGGGGAGACCTTTCTAGAGCTGGTGTAGCGATCTTTGAGCTAGACTTTGATGCTATCCTTGCTGCCATGTATGCTGTGTCTATTAGTGATGAGGGTGACTGTTACCGGTGTTTCCCGCCCGACCCGGGCATTGGTACGGCTGCGCTAGGTGCGTGTGACACTGCTGTGCTCTCAGGTGCTGGTGAGGCTGCGCTCTCAGGTACTGGTGAGGCTGCGCTCTCAGGTACCGCGTCGGCTTCGGCCTCCCACACCTTTACACTTGACTCTGGGGCTTCTCGCTCCTTTTTTCGGGTTCGCACCACACTCACGCCGCTTTGCCGGCCGGTTGCGGTCTCCTTAGCTGACCCCTCTGGGGGTCCTGTCCTCTCTCACTTCTCCACTGTCCTACCGTGTCCAGGTGCCCCCTCGGGCGCCCTGTCTGGTCTGTACCTCCCCTCGTTCTCGACGAACTTGGTGAGTGGTGCTGCCCTACAGGATGCAGGGGTTCACCAGTTTACTCCTGCGAGTCAGCGGGTGACCCACTGCACGGACGCGCGCACAGGTCGGCACGTGGCCACGTTCTCTCGTCGGCCAGGGTCGAGCCTCTACACCCTGACCACTGAGTCTCCTCCTGTCCGTGTGTCTGGCCAGGTAGCTGCGTCGCGTCAGGTGTTTGCTGCTGCGTCCAGGTCTGGTCCTGAGTCTGCCCCCTGCTCGTGTCGCCTCCAGTCTCACGAGACTCTCCTGTGGCACCACCGTCTTGGCCACCCCTCCTTGCCCCGTCTCAGGGACATGGCTTCCCGTGTCCTTGTCTCTGATCTTCCCCGTGTTAACGGGAATGGAGTGTTGGCCCCGCCCTCACTTGGGCAACGCCGACAACTTGGTCGGATGTACGGGAGTAGCAGCCGTCCGCTCACAGTGGGATAGCTGCTCGACACGTTACGTCGAGCTGCAGCGGACCGCTGTGGTGTTGCTGTCGACCAGGGTGCTCGACAGCTGCACCTGACTGGCCTGGGCGACGGGTGAGCCGTCGGGGAGGTCGACGAAGCAGTCCGTCGACCTATAGTTCGACAGGGAGGTCTATGGAGCATCCCGTCGAACTGCAGCTCGACTTGGAGGTCAACGGAGCGTCTCGTCGAACTGCAGCTCGACCGGGAGGACAACGGAGCATCCCGTCGAACTGCAGTTCGACCGGGAGGTCGACGGAGCAGTTGTGGTCGACGGAAGGGGTCCGTCGACCAAGGGGTAGCTTGACGGGAGGTGTGGTCGACCAGGAGCGCCCGGTGGTCGACCAGAGGGACCCAGTGGTCGACGGGAGGCACCTGGGAGTCGACCAGAGCACCAGGGGTCGACCAGGTCGACCGGGTAACCTGCTCGACGAGTTCTGCGGAGGCACGCGAACGTCGTCAAAATCGCGATGGCGCATGCGACTTCGGGCTGGTATCACGAAGTCGATGTGGCTCATCAGGCGCAGACAACAGCCGACGGATGCCCAACGAGGCAAGTCGGGCCAATCGTCTGCGCACACCTGCGAGCGCGCGCACTGCTGTGTTCTACGGGGCACGCCGTCGACCTGCTTTGTTGGCAGGTCGCCCTTCTGCAATGCTGGCGCGGCTCCTCTACGCAATGCTGGCAGGCGGTCGACCGAGCTGCGTTGGCGGTCGACCAGGCTAGCTGCAGGGTTGCTAGGTGCCTGATGTAGTCATTGTTGTCATTGCTTCTTGTATTATTCTGGAATTCCAACTTTGCTAGTGGAAACTCTTGCCAAATCCTTCCGTGAATGTGCAAACACTAAGGAACTAAGCAAAGCTAAGATCACCTCTAGTAGTTCGTGCCAACCCCTGTAGTCTAGCTCACTACCGTTGTAGAGTTAATCTCCGCATGGTGCGGTGAGCGTGGATCGAACACGCGACCTTCAGATAGGAGCCGACTTTTGCACCTACTAAGTCGTTCGTAGGCCGGGAGCAGCGATAGTCGCCATGGTCGACCCCGTAGTTGATGCGGGCGTAGCGGACACCTTGGAGGCACGCTTGGCTGACGCGAGGAGACGCCACGCGAATGGCGAGTACGGGACGATCCCCTTGGTGATCGCCGAGTTGGGCATCCGATCGCAGTGGGCGACGGAACACCCTTCCCGTCCTACTTCTCCCCGACCGGTGCGCAACGAAGGTGGCGTCGACGACGATGTCGACGGTGGTGCACGAGTCAACGGCAGCGAAGGCACGAGGCAGAGAGGAGTGATCAAAGTCGACGGTGGTGCCGACGGAATCCAGGCGCGAGTGCAGCAGTCGACGGCCACTGCAGGAAGCTCGAATGCCGACGTCGATGTTCGACGCCGTTCTCCTCCACGAAGTGGTGGAGGGCTCTCGGTGATGACACATGTGACAGCGGGCGGGATTGCACCGGCGTATGGCTACTTCAAGTTCTCGCCGGACCGGATCGCCGACGCACCGCTGCAAGGTCGACGGGACCTCATCACCTGGAGGGAATCGATCGAACCTCAGCTGGAGGTCGCCGGGCTGAAGGGCTTCGCCGACGGCACCGTGCCAATTCCGCCCGAGGAGGACGTCGGGCTGCGCGGGGAGTTTCGTTCGGCTCACCTGCTCACCTTCATGGTCATCTCGAGGTGCTGCTCGCCGGTGGTGCAGCTAGCGCTGAGGAGCTGTCAAGAGCGACTAGATGCTGGCCACCAGGCATGGCGCTTCATCATGTCGACGTACCAGGTCAGGGACGACCTGTACATCGGGCAGCTGGAGGAGAAGATGACTCACCTTCGGATGGGCGAGCAGGAGTCGGCGACGGATTACTGCAACCATGCTCGATGGATCCTGGATGAAATGCGAATGGCGGGCGCCGAATACTCGACGGCGTCCTACATCACCCACATCGTCAAGGGCTTGCCGCGCAGCTACAATCTCATGAAGAGGATGATGATGGTGCCCGGCACTCGTGAGTCCCTCGACGAGGACTCCATCACCAGCTACATTCTCCATGATGAGGCGATGCAGGAGGCAGAACAGCCCACGGAGTTCCTTCCGCAGGCGAGTTACGCTGCACCGACAAAGCCGAATTATCAGCAGGAGCAGCGCGGGAAACAAGGCGGAGGTGGTAGCGGAAGTGGGCGGTCCACGAAGGACGTCGACGAGAAGAGGTCGACGCGGGACAAGGGTCGACGAGGTGGTGGTCGACGGCGGGAGTGCTGGATCTGCGGCGACCCCGACCATCTCTCCTTCGAATGCCCCGACCGCGATGACAGCGACGAGGTCGACAACAAGGAAGGCCACGGTCGATCGGCCAGTCGTCGCCCCCGTCGAGTTGAGAAGCCGCGCAATGAGAAGCAAGCGTCGAAGAAAACGTCCTTGACGAAGGACGTCGACAGCTCCAGCGGCAAGAGCCGAGGCGACGGAGAGGCGTCGTGCTCGATGGTCGGCGTGGTGGAGCCGATGGTCTCGCTAGCACCGGAGGCTGGTGAGGACTTCCAGGCGGTGGCAGCAGCTGTGCAGGCCAACCCGATGGCGGTGCTGCTCGACAGCGGGTGCTCCCACCACCTGATGGGGACGAAATCGGTCTTCGTCGACATGGGGCCGAGCGACGGAGTGAAGCACGTGCGTGGGTTCAACGGGGCATTGCAGCCTGTTGAGGGTCGCGGTACCGTCGCCCTACAAGGGGAGGCCGGGAAGCGGGTCCTCATCCCCAACGTGCTCTACGTTCCGGGTGTTCAGGCAAACCTGTTGTCTGCTGGCCAGCTGAAGGAGAGCGGCGTGCTACTGCAGGGCGATGGCGATGAGATGCTGCTCGTCGCCGCGACTGGAGAGGTGCTCGGTCGAGCACGCTACACTGGACGAGTCCTCTGCACCGACCTTCGCCCCCGCTCGACGCAGTCGCAGTCGACCGAGGTGGTGGCTCTGCGGACGATCGTCTCGGGGACAAAGACGACCCCCGATAGGATGCATGCGCGGCTTGCCCACGTCAGCGTCGACACGATCAAGAGCTCGGCAAAGCACTATGTTGCTACTGGGCTCGACATCACGTCGTCAACCGGAGCAGACCCGCCATGTGTCTCGTGCGTCGGAGGAAAGCTGGTGCGGCACACCTTCCCCTCCAAGGGCTCGGATGCAACGGAGGCGCTGGCTGTCGTGCACATTGACTTGTGCGGGCCATTTCGGGTGGCTGCCAAGGATGGCAGCTTGTACTTCCTGCTGCTGAAGGATCGCCATACTCGATTTGTATGGGCAATGCCGGTCGCTAAGAAGAGCGACGTGTTGCGGGAGTTCGAGCGGTGGCTGGTGCTGGTGGAACGGCAGACGAAGAGGTCAGTGCTGTCGCTTCGCTCCGATCGAGGCGGAGAGTTCCTCGGGAAGGCGTTCACCGACTTCGTCGACAGGAAGGGCATCGTCCACGACCTGACGTGCCCCTACACTCCGCAGCAGAATGGCATGGCTGAGCGGGAGATGCGCACGGCCGTCGAGTCCGTGCGAACGATGTTGCTGCACATGGGCGTGCAGCACCATTGGTGGCACCTGGCTCTACGACAAGCTGTCTGGGTGCGCAACTGCTTGGAGCGGTCGACGACGCCGCCGGGGACGACTCCGTACCAGCTGCTGACCGGGCAGAAGCCCGACCTTATGCTGGCGCGGGTGTGGGGCTGCATGGTGCAGTTCATGGTTCCCGAGCAGCAGCGTGGTGGGAAGCTGGCGCCGAAGGCTCGCTGGGGAATTCACCTGGGTGTGTCGCCAGCAAGCAAGGGCTGGGAAGTGCTCAACCTGACCGACAACAAGGTGGTCACGTCGGTCGAGGTGATCTTCTACGAGACGCTGTCGCTGGAGGTGTGGAAGGCGAAGTATGGGCCGGCGTCGCAGCGGACGCAGGCGCACCCACCAACGGATACATCGACAGCGCCGGTTCCGTTGCTCGTCGAAGTCGACGGACCCGGTGATGAGGATGTTGTGGAGGTTCTTTCTCCTCCCCCTGTCTTTTCTCCTCCGTTCCCCGTCGCAGATCGGCCTGGGTCGGCACCTGTGTCGCCCACCGTCGATGAGGGGAGCCTTGAGGCGTTGCCTGTGGCGCCGGCCCATGGCATCGACGGCGGTCGACAAGGCGCCAAGCTCGTCGACCAGACAGGGGAGCCGGTCGAACAGGAGGCAACGGCGGTGTGAGAGGACGTCCCCGTTATAATATTTTCTCACTATTATATTTTTCCGTTATCCTATTCTCCCTTTTCTCCTCTTTATTTTGGTCTTTATCTCATCTCAATCGGCCTACTATTCTATTTTCTAGAGCCTTCTATTTATTTCTCTTATTTCCTACTTTTCCCACCGACATACCTATTATACGGCAGCGACAGCGCCGACAGTGGTGTATACGGTGTAATCTGGGCGTAATCCCAAGTGCCAATAGACTTGCGTACTTATGCGCACTTGTGATTGTAGTATCGGGAAGGGTGTGTTCCCGAAGGTTCGTTTTATCTCGTTTATCCTTGTACTTTCCGAGTATAAATAGGCCTTGTATTCAGTTTTAGTGACAAGTTTCGATTGAGAATTCGATCCAGTGACACTTGGTAATCAGAGCCGTTCTCACTCGACAACTCTCGGCTAAGCAGCGGTCGCGGAAAAAATCGCCTCGAAAAACCGCCGGGGGCGACCAATTCGACGCCGATTTCTGGTAAGTACCAGTTCCGCGCTTTTCGAATTAACCCCCTCGCGTGGGTTTTGAACAGGATGGGTTCGCCGGCGACCAACGACGTTACGCAGCAGCTCTTCGCGCAAATCGCCAAGATGGAAGCGGAGATGCGAGCGACGACTGAACGGTCGCGATTGGAGAACGAGCAGATGCGAAACGAACTGCAGCGCGTTACGCGGCTCCTCTCGACCATGAACATTCCTGCTTCGACGACTTCGCAGCAGTCGCAGCGTCAGTTCGAGGTTCCGAAACTTCGCTCGCCGGAATCGTTCGACCCTAGCGATCGAAAATCCGACGTCAGGCGGTGGCTCGCGACGATGGAAATTTATTTCGCGGCGATCCGATGGACGACGACGGAGTACGACGGCGAGAAAATTCGTCTCGCGACAACGTTGATGCGCGGTCCAGCTCTCGAGTGGCTCGGAAACAACAGTAGCATTTTCCAGGGCGAAGCCACGTGGCAGCAGTTCCGGGCAGACCTTCTCAAACGTTTTGAGCCGATTAATTCCACTTATATTGCGCGCGAAAAATTACATCACCATAGGCAATACGGGAGTGTCGCGCTGTGAGAATAGAAACGTGAATGAATTGACTACGAACGAGGTGAGTACAAATAGGAAACCCTAATTGGGTTGTACCCCCTATGGGATACCCCACTATAGCCTACACAAACAAGTAAGCTATAATGTTCTGACACACCCCCATAGGCAAAGTGGGGGAGAACAAGGGGTCGCAAGACCAGTCAAGCAAAGCAAAGCAAAGCTCAGGGTGGATCACAAAGTCACCACACATTCCGAGCACAAGGTCAAGGGCCACAAGGCCAGTTCGCATGCAAGATCATATATAGAGATATACAAGAGTCAAGCAAGCAAGAGCAAGAGTATATATAGGTCAAGGTACAAGCAAGGTCAAGAAGTGAGCAAGTGAGACAAGACAGGCACAAGACCCAGCTGCGTGCAGCAACGCTGATGATCACAAGGCGCAAGTGCCTTGGTGAAGACATCAGCAGTGTTGGCCTCAGAGGCCACGTACGCAAGTCGCAACTGTCCACGCTGCTGCAGCTCACGAGCAAGAAAGTAGCGGAGAGCAATGTGCTTTGTCCTGTGCTCCAGTCGCTGCTCTTGACACAAGGCCAGCATGGCCTTGTTGTCTACGTACAGGACTGGAGGAGAACGAGGCGGCTCTCCAAGGTCGGTCAGCAGGTAGGTGAGCCAGCGAAGCTTCTGAGCAGCCATAGCCCCGGCGTAGATCTCAGCCTCACAACTGGAGCCGAGAACAGAAGACGAGCGAGTAGCCCGCCACGAGACAGAGCCGGAACCAAGGCTGAAGGTGTAACCCTGTGACGACCGCTGTGTAGCCTGGTCGTCAGCCCAAGAAGCGTCCGCGTGCCCAGTGAGGACCACTCGACTGCGCCCTCCAAGCACTAGCCCCATGCCTGACGTACTGCACAAGTAGCGCAACACCCTCTTCGCTGCAGCCATGTGCTCTGGTCGGTGTCTCCCAGGAGCAACATAGCGTGCGAGAATGCTGAGAGGGTATGCGAGGTCAAGTCGTGTGCAGGTCATCAGGTACATGAGGCAGCCAACAAGCTCTGCATACGGGCCACTCAACTCTACGGACTCATCCGAAGGCAGAGCTGAGAGCGAGTGGCGAGTAGGCAGAGGAGTGGCCTGAGGCGAGGAGTACGTGAAGCCGAAGCGCTGAAGGACCTGCTGCACCATGTGTGACTGAGTCAGGGTAATGGTGCGGCGTGCTCTGTCCCGGGTGATCTGCAAGCCAAGGTAGCTGCGCAGTTCACCCAGGTCAGTGCACGTGTGTCTCTTCTGCAGCTCGGACTTCACGTAAGCGAGTCCAGCAGTGTCCGCTGTGGCAAAGACCAAGTCGTCGACGTACACGAGGATGAAGAACGGCGGCAGAGAGGTGTCGGTGCGCAGAAACAGCGACGGGTCGGCAGTAGAAGGAACAGACCCAAGTGCCGCAATCGTAGTCCTCAGTGTGTCGTGCCACTCACGTGGCGCCTGGCGGAGACCGTAGACTGGACGCCGGAGACTCCACTGGGTACCAGGAGGGAAAGACCCAGTGAAGCCAGGTGGGCGACGCAGCCAGATCTCCTCGTGCAGGCTGCCCTGCAAGAAAGCTATGCTGAAGTCTAGAGAGTGCAGCTCGTAGTCACGGTGAGCAGTAACGTGCAGCAGTACCCGAAGAGTGGTCATCTTCGGGGTGGGGGAGAAGGTCTGAAAGTAGTCAACCCCCTGCCGCTGACTGAAGCCACGAGCCACGTAACGCGCCTTGAAGACAGGCGGAGAACCTGGCGGCCGCTTCACCCTGAAAATCCACATGCCACTGACGATGTTCGCCCCAGGAGGGGGAACAGCGTCGACGTAGGTGCCTGTGGACTTCCAGGAAGCCATCTCTGCATCCATAGCTGCCTGCCACTGAGAGGAGTAGGGACCCTCTATCGCCTCCGCGTAAGAGCGCGGAGTCGGGATGTCTAGTGCATCCGGGTCTCCCTCAGGGGCTAGCAGTACAGACGCGAGATGAGGTGAAGCGGCGGCCAGACACTGGAACTCCTCCTGCCTGTCCTCAAGGACGTCCGTGCCAAGGGCACACTCACCCCCGACGGACGGAGGAAAGGCAGACTCAGACTCAGCGACAAGACTAGCAGGGTAGTCTAGGCGACAGTGCGCAGCAAAGTCGACGAGCTCAGTGACAACGGCAGACGCAGCAGAATACTCGAAAGAAGGGTCAGTGACAGCAGTAGCAAGAAGACGCGTGACAGTAGGACTGGCAGCACGAAGAGAGTCCAACTCCGGGTCGACAAGAGCAGGAAGAGAGGAAGCAGGAGGAGAAGGCAAAGGGCCACGCAGAGGAGCAGTGGACGGACGCAGAGACATCCGGTGCGTGCCAGGGACAGGAGGAGGACGCTGACGCGAACCGCGACCACTAGCGCGCGCAGTACGAACAGGTGACGCAGGACGAGACGCAGGCTCACGACGCTCAGTAAGACCTTTAGTCGGACCAGCGTAGGGAGAAGGAGCAGGCAAAGGGGAGGCAGGCTGTAGCTGTGACTGTGACGAGACAGGCTGTGGACCCTCTAAGGGAGGAGGAGGAGGACCAGGAGAAGGTGTAAGACCAAGAACCTGCTGCAGGAGCGGAACGAAGTACGACCGGGGCCGCGTGGCGACGCCAGAAACAGAAGGGACAGCACCAGGACCCTCAGCAGGAGGACCCGCTCCAGCAGCACCTCCAGTAGCTCCAGAGCCTCCAGCAGCACCACCAGGAGCACCACCAGTCGGACCTCCAGCGGCAGTCTCAGCGTCAACACCCTCAGCAGCACCAGCTCCAGGAGAAACCTCAGACCCAGCAGCTCCAGCACCCACAGTACGAGCACCGCCGGGACGCTCGGCAGCAGTACCCTCTGCAGCCGAAGAACCTCCAGCACCAGCAGCACGCCTCCAGCGTCTGGCAAACCACTCACGTAGCTCTTGAGGGGAGAGTGGCTCTCGGCGAGACGAAGTACCTCCAGGCGGAGCACCCCCAGTCTCAACACCCCCAGGCTCAGCACCCCCAGTCTCAGTACCCTCACGCACAGCACCCCCAGGCTCAACAACCCCAGGCTCAGTACCCTCACGCACAGCACCCCCAGGCTCAGCACCCCTAGGCACAGCACCCCCAGGCTCAGCACCTCCAGACTCCGCACCCCTAGGCTCAGCACCCACCGGCGTAGCACCTCCAGTCTCAGCACCCCAAGGCTCAGCTCCCGCAGCCGCACCAGAGTCACCAGTGACCTCGACAGGCTCGACCGCGTCTACCTGGGACACACCTGAAGGGGCAGGACCCTGAGGGGGAAGGGGGTCTACCGGGGGGGGACCTGGTACCAAGAAGAGCGGGGGCGGGGGGAGGGAAGGAGTGCGGTAGGGGAAGAGGAGGTAGTAGGGTACCGACTCGTCGAACGTGACGTCCTGGGAGGACAGAACACGTCGAGAGGTGGGGTGGTAGAACTGCCACCCGGGGGCGTCGGGGGGGAACCCCAGGAAGACGCAGGGAGCAGCGCGAGGGGACAGCTTGTCCGCAGACAAGTCGCGGACAAACGCCCGAGATCCCCAGACCCGGAACGCCGACGCATCGCCAACCTTCCCCGTTCACAGCAGCGCTGGGGAGGTCTCCGGCCTGGAGACCCTGGGTTGGAGGTTGATCTGATGCGCTGCGTACCTGACCGCAATCGGGCACAGAAAATGGGGGGCAGCCGCATGCATCATGGACGTACGAGCGACGTCCATGACCATGCCAATGCGGCGCTCTGCAATCCCATTCTGCTGCGGGGAGTCCGGAAGCGTAAAGGTCTGGCGGATGCCACGCGCACGACAGTAGGCACGTAGAAGGCCAGAGGAGAACTCTCCGCCTCTGTCCGAGTGCAGACGCAACACAGGAAAGTCCGAGCCAAAGCTCTGCCTGAGCTGGAGACGAGCTGCGCGGATCCAGTCGATCAGCACCTCAGTGACATCACCCTTGCTGCGCAAGGGGAAGACTGTGGTGTAACGCGAGTAGTCGTCAACCACCAGCAGGAAGTAGCGCTCGTGACCGAGTCCACGGACGCGGGCAGGGCCCCACACGTCCATGTGAAGCGTCTGCAATGGAGCCTCTGTCGGAGGAAACTGGGAGGAGTGAGGGGCAGCACGCTGGCGCCCCTCTACACAGGGGACACAGGCAGGGCCAGGGCCCTGAGGAAGGGGAGGTAGAGACCGGGGGAGACCAGACACAAGAAGATGGGAGGCCATGCCTCTGAGCCAAAGCAGAGAGGGGTGGCCAAGGCGGTGGTGCCAGAGGAGGGTCTCGTGAGACAGACGGCGACACGAACAGGGGGCAGACTCAGGACCAGACGTGGACGCTGCAGCAAACACCTGACCAGACGAAGGGACTCTACCAGACTCAGCACCTGGAGGAGAAGCAGTGGTCAGTGTGTACAAGCTCGACCCTGGCTGACGTGTAAACGTAGCCAGGTGACGACCCGTGCTAGCCTCCGTGCAGTGCGTCACTCGCTGACTAGCAGGGGTGAACTGGTGGACTCCCCCATCCTGTAGGTCAGCACCACTCACCAAGTTCGTAGAGAACGAGGGGAGGTAGAGACCAGACAGGGTGCCAGAGGGAGCCGCCGGACACGGCAGGACCGTGGAGAAGCGAGCCAGGACAGGACCCCCAGAGGGGTCAGCCAGGGAAACCGCAACCGGCCGACTAAGCGGTGTAAGTGTGGTGCGGTCCCGAAAGAAAGAGCGAGACGCTCCAGAGTCAAGAGTGAAGGTGTGGGAGGCCGAAGCCGACGCAGTACCGGAGAGCGCAGACGCACTAGTACCTGAGAGAGCAGTCTCACGAGTACCTGAGAGTACAGACGCACTGGCACCTAGAGCAGAAGCCTCACCGGCACCTGGAGCAGCAGTACCAATGCCCGGGTCGGGCGGGAAACACCGGTAACAGTCACCCTCCTCACTAGTGGTCACAGCATACATGGCAGCAAGGATAGCATCAAAATCAAGATCAAAGATAGCTACACCAGCCCTAGACAGCTCTCCCCAGCGGGGGATCTCCGTGGCCTCCGGGAACTGCTCCCGCCAAGCGTCTGTCAGGCGGCCAAAGCAGCGCTGAGCGGGGTGGGCACCCCCACACTGCTCTCCAGTGCGGTCGCCAGTTCGGAGAACGTAGGTGCAGGGACCAAAACCCCCACCGCGCTGACGCTGCGTGTACCACTCACGGAGCTGCTGAGGGGTGAGGACGTCACGAGAACGGTGCTGCTGCTGCTGCTGCTGCTGTTGGCGCTGACCGCCACCAGTGCCGCTCCGCTGCGAAGCCCCACTCCGACCACCTCCACCTCCGCCACCCCCGCCTCCGCCTCCACCGCCCCCGCCTCCACCTCCACCGCCGCCACCTCCGCCACCTCCGCTACCACCGCCACCGCCGCCGCCACTCCCGCCGCCACCGCTGCCACTAGCACCCCCACCCCCACTACCACCTCCACCGCCACCCCCACTCCCTCCGCCGCCTCCACCTCCACCGCCACCGCCCCCACTGGCCCCACCCGCTCCCTTGCCCCCCTTGCCCTTGCCAGAGCGGCGTCTCCCGCTAGGGGCAGACGCCACACCGACCGACTCAAGACCAACGAGGTCGGCCGCAGCGGCAGAGGCGACAGAGGGCAGGAGAGGGGAAGGAGAACACCCCTCAAAGATGGGGGCGCGGGGGTCACCTCGAGAGGCTCCTACAGCAACTATGCTCTTCTCTACTGCAAGAAGGGCCTTCTCGAGGCTGTCGACTGTGAGGGTGGTGGGACAGACCGCAAGGAAGTGGTCCCGGACTACACGAAGGGAGTCAGGGAGGCGAGTGACTAGGAAGTAGAGAGTGATGTACATGGGGGGGGGGTTCTTGGCGCAGAAGTCAGCAGGAAGTGCAGCGCGGTAGCGAGTGTCACTAGTGCGGAGGTGCGTGATGAGATCAGCGACACTGGGAAAGGCAGCAAGGTCAGGGAAGAGGAAGGGGAGCATGAGGCGGCTCAGTGCAGTAGTGGCAGGGGAGGAGTAGCGCGCAACTACAGCGTCGTACAAGGTCTGAGCACTCTTGTACTGGCTAAAGTGCGCGCGCTCAGAGGTAGGGAGGTGGCGACGCACAGCAAGACGTGCAGCAGCATCGGGTGTGGCCCACTGAGAGCGAACAGTGGCGTCAGCATCAGCAGCAGGGGCAGGGACAGCGCCAGAGGTGAGGTCAAAGAGAGACAGACTGTCGGCCCTGTCGCACTGTAAAAACAGCTGCAGGTCGTCGAGCCAGACCTCAAAGTCAATGGCTCGACCCTCAGCGTCAAAAGTGAGGACAGTGGGTGTAGCCATGACGACGACAGTGGCGCAGTGCAAGCAGTAGGGGAAGGGTACGCAGTGACAGCAGTGCAGTGCTCACCGGGCAGGGCAGATCGGGCGGCTCAGGAGGAAGGTCGCCAGACGACACGGCCGCTCGGCTGCTGGGCGGCTCGGCTCCCGGGCGGCTCGGCTGCTGCTGGGCGGCTCGGCTGCTGTTGGGCGGCTCGGCTGCCTGCTGGGCGGCTCGGCTGCTGCTGGGCGGCTCGGCGGCTCGTCCGCTGCTGGGCGGCTCGGCTGCCGCTGGGCCGCGTAGGTAGGGCGGCGGGTGGGCCGCAGGTAAGGCGGCGGGTGGGCCGCAGGTAGGGCGGCGGGACGGCCGCAGGTAGGGCGGCGGACGGCCGCAGGTAGGGCGGCGGGTAGGCCGCAGGTAGGGCGGCGGGACGGCCGCAGGTAGGGCGGCGGGACGGCCGCAGGTAGGGCGGCGGGTAGGTCGCAGGTAGGGCGACGGGACGGCCGCAGGTAGGGCGGCGGACGGCCGCAGGTAGGGCGGCGGGTAGGCCGCAGGTAGGGCGGCGGGTAGGCCGCAGGTAGGGCGGAGGGACGGCCGCAGGCACGGCGGCGGACGGCCGCAGGCAGGGCGGCGGGACGGCCGCAGGTAGGGAAGCGGCGGGGCCACGTCGAGGAGGCGGCGAGGCCGCGTCGAGAAGGCGGCGGGGCCGCGTCGAGGAGGCGGCGGGGCCGCGTCGAGGAGGCGGCGGGGGCCGCGTCGAGGAGGCGGCGGAGCCGCGTCGAGGAGGCGGCGGGGGCCGCGTCGAGGAGGCGGCGGAGCCGCGTCGAGGAGGCGGCGGGGCCGCGTCGAGGAGGCGGCAGGGGCCGCGTCGAGGAGGCGGCGGAGGCGCGTCGAGGAGGCGGCGGGGCCGCGAGGGGAAGGGCGACACGGAGGGTCGCGAGAAAAAAGAACGCGCGCCTCGGGGCGCGCTTCGGTTGTCAGAACATATAGCTTACTTGTTTCTGTAGGCTATAGTGGGGTATCCCATAGGGGGTACAACCCAATTAGGGTTTCCTATTTGTACTCACTTCGTTCATAGTCATTCCCATTCTCTCGTTCACTTCTTCACATGGAATCAGAGCAGGTTCCCCTGTGGGAACTGTGCTTCGGGCCCACCACCTAGAATTTTTTGTTTTTTTTTTTTTTCTGCCCTGGCGCCCGCCCTAGTGCCCGCCCTAGCGCCCGCCCTAGCGCCCGCCCTTTCGAGCCGCCCGTTCGCGCCGCCCGTTAGCGCCGCCCGTTAGCGCCGCCCGTGCGGCTGCCCGTTCGCGCCGCCTTTTGCGCAGCTCGTAGCGCCGCCCGTGCGGCCGCCCGTTAGCGCCGCCCGTGCGGCCGCCCGTAGCGCCCCCCGTGAGCCGCCGCCCGTAGCGCCGCCCGTGAGCCGCCGCCCGTCGCCACCCTTTAGCGCCGCCCGTGAGCGCCGCCCGTGACGCAGCCGCCCGTGAACCGCCGCCCGTGACGCCGCCGCCCGTGACGCCGCCGCCCGTCCCGTCACCCCCCCCCCCCGTGACGCCGCCGCCCGTCCCGCCGCCCGCGCGTCACGCCGCCCGCCCGTGAGCCGGCGCTCCCTGCGCACCGCCCACCCGTGGGCCTTCAGCCGGCCCGTGAGCTGCCGACGCCGCCCGTGAGCAGCCCACGCCGCCGCCGCCACGCGTGAGCCGCCGACGCCGCCGACGCCGCCCGTGAGCCGCCGACGCCGCTGCCGCTGCCGTCGCCAGTGAGCCGCCGACGCCGCCGCCGCTGCCCGTGAGCCGCCGACGCCGCCGCCGCCGCCCGTGAGCCGCCGTCGCCCGTGAGCCGCCGACGCCGCCCGTGAGCCGCTGACGCCGCCGCCGCCGCCCGTGAGCCGCCCTGGCCGCCCGCCCAGCCGCCCGTGAGCTCCCCGCGCGCCGTCCCAGCCGCCCGTGAGCCGCCACCGAGCTGCCCCAGCCGCCCGTGCCGCCGCCCGAGCCGCCTGAGCCGCCCGCGCCGCCCTAGCCACCCGAGCCGCCCGAGCCGCCCTAGCCGCCCGAGCCGCCCGAGCCGCCCGAGCCGCCCGAGCCGCCAGAGGAGCTGCTCTCCTGCTCCTGTCGGACTGCTGCTGCTCCTGGGCTGTGTACCTGCGCCGCTGACCTACCCGACTCTTCCTGCCCGGTGAGACTGTCAGCTGCTGTCATGGCCACCCCCAATGTCCTAGCTTTTGATGCTGAGGGTAGAGCCATTGACTTTGCAGTCTGGATTGACGACCTGCAGCTGTACTTACTGTGTGATGCGGTCGATGAGGTCTCTCTCTTTGACTTTGTCTCTGGCGCTGTCCCTGCCCCTCCTCCTGATGCTGATTCCGCCGTTCGCTCCAAGTGGGCGACCCGCGATGCTGCTGCACGTCTTGCTGTGCGTCGCCACCTCCCTTCCTCCGAGCGTGCCCACTTTAGTCAGTGCAAGACCGCTCAGGCCTTGTACGACGCTGTAGTTGCACGCTACTCCTCCCCTTCCTCCGCTACGCTGAGCCGCCTCATGCTCCCTTTTCTCTTCCCTAACCTCGCTGCCTTTCCCACTGTCGCTGACCTCATTACCCACCTCCGCGCTAGTGACGCTCGCTACCGCGCTGCCCTTCCTGCTGAGTTCCGCGCCGCCAACCCTCCTCCCATGTACATCACTCTCTACTTTCTTGTCACCCGTCTCCCTGAGTCCCTCCGTGTCGTTAGGGACCAGTTTCTCTCTGTCTGTCCCACCACTCTCACTGTCGACCTCCTTGAGGAGTCCCTGCTAGCGGCTGAGAAGAGTATTGTCGCTGTAGGGGCCTCTCGAGGTGACCCTCGCACCCCCATCTTTGAGGGGTGTGGTCCTTCCCCCCTGCTGCCCTCTGTCGCCTCTGCCGCTGTGGCCGACCTCACTGGTTTTGAGTCGGTCGGCGCGGCGTCTGCCCCCAGCGGCAGACGCCGCTCTGGCAAGGGCAAAGGGGGCAAGGGAGCGGGTGGAGCTAGAGGGGGCGGTGGAGGAGGCGGTGGGGGTGGCGGGGGGAGTGGGGGTGGCGGTGGGAGTGGTGGCGGGAGTGGAGGTACTGGTGGTGGCGGTGGAGGCGGAGGTGGCGGCGGAGGTGGTAGCGGAGGAGGCGGTGGGAGCGGTGGGAGCGACGGTCCTGGTGGGGGAGGTGGCGGTGGAGACGGGGGTGGCGGTGGAGGCGGGGGTCGGAGTGGCTCGTCCCAGCGGAGCAGCTCTGGGGGTGGTCAGCGCCAGCAGCAGCAGCAGCAGCAGCAGCCGCAGCAGCAGCCACAGCAGCAGCAGCGCTCTCGCACCGTCCCCGGCCCTCAGCAGCTCCGTGAGTGGTACTTGCAGCGTCAGCGTGGTGGTGCGCTTGGTCCCTGCCCCTACGTTCTTCGCACCGGTGACCGTGCAGGGGAGAGGTGTGGAGGCGCCCACACAGCCCGCCGCTGCTTTGGCCGCCTGACCGACGCCTGGCGTCAGCAGTTTCCGGAGGCCGCTGAGATCCCCCGCTGGGGAGAGCTGTCTAGGGCTGGTGTAGCTATTTATGATCTTGATTTTGATGCTATTCTCTCTGCTATGTATGCTGTGACTGGTAGTGATGAGGATGACTGTTACCGGTGTTTCCCGCCCGACCCGGGCATTGGTACTGCCGCGTCAGGTACTAGTGAGGCTGCTGCTCTAGGTGCCAGTGCGTCTGTGCTCTCAGGTGCTGGTGAGTCTGCCCTCTCAGGTACTGTGTCGGCTTCGGCCTCTCACACCTTCACCCTTGACTCTGGAGCGTCTCGCTCCTTCTTTAGGGACCGCACCACTCTCACGCCGCTGAGTCGGCCGGTTGCAGTGTCCCTGGCTGACCCCTCTGGGGGGCCTGTCCTGGCTCGCTTCTCCACTGTCCTCCCGTGTCCGGCGGCCCCCTCTGGCACCCTGACTGGTCTCTACCTCCCCTCGTTCTCGACGAACTTGGTGAGTGGTGCTGACCTCCAGGATGCGGGTGTCCACCAGTTCACCCCTGCTCGTCAGCGGGTGACCCACTGCACGGAGGCGGATACAGGTCGCCACCTGGCTACGTTTACACGTCGGCCAGGGTCGAGCCTGTACACACTGACCACTGCTTCTCCTCCAGGTGCTGAGTCTGGTAGGGTCCCTTCGTCTGGTCAGGTGTTTGCTGCAGCGTCCAGGTCTGGTCCTGAGTCTGCCCCCTGCTCGTGTCGTCGTCTGTCTCACGAGACCCTCCTCTGGCACCACCGCCTTGGCCACCCCTCTCTGCTTCGGCTCAGAGGCATGGCCTCGCGAGTCCTTGTGTCTGGTCTTCCCCGGTCTTTCCCTCCCCTTCCTCCGGGCCCTGGCCCCACCTGTGTCCCCTGTGTCGAGGGGCGCCAGCGTGCTGCCCCTCACTCCTCCCAGTTTCCTCCCACAGAGGCCCCGTTGCAGACGCTTCACATGGACGTGTGGGGCCCAGCCCGCGTCCGTGGACAGGGTCAGGAGCGCTACTTCCTGCTGGTGGTTGACGACTACTCGCGTTACACCACAGTCTTTCCCTTGCGCAGCAAGGGTGAGGTCACTGAGGTGTTGATCGACTGGATCCGCGCAGCTCGTCTCCAGCTTCGGAGGAGCTTTGGCTCTGACTTCCCTGTTTTGCGTCTGCACTCGGACAGAGGCGGAGAGTTCTCATCCGGCCTCCTGAGTGCCTACTGTCGTGCGCGAGGCATCCGTCAGACCTTCACGCTTCCGGACTCACCACAGCAGAATGGGATTGCTGAGCGCCGCATTGGCATGGTCATGGACGTCGCTCGTACGTCCATGATGCATGCGGCTGCTCCCCATTTTCTGTGGCCGTTTGCGGTCAGGTACGCTGCGCACCAGATCAACCTCCACCCCAGGGTCTCTCGACCGGAGACCTCCCCAGCCCTGCTGTGGACGGGGAAGGTTGGCGATGCGTCGGCGTTCCGGGTCTGGGGATCTCGGGCGTTTGTTCGCGACCTGTCTGCGGACAAGCTGTCCCCTCGTGCTTCTCCAGCTGCGTGGACAGTTGCGACTTGCGTACGTGGCCTCTGAGGCCAACACTGCTGATGTCTTCACCAAGGCACTTGCGCCTTGTGATCATCAGCGTTGCTGCACGCAGTTGGGTCTTGTGCCTGTCTTGCCTCACTTGCTCTCCTCTTGACCTTGCTTGTACCTTCGCATATATATACTCTTGCTCTTGCTTGCTTGACTCTTGTATACCTCTATATATGATCTTGCATGTGAACTGGCCGTGTGGCCTCTGAACTTGTGCTCGGAATGCGTGGCGACTTTGTGATCCACCCTGAGCTTTGCTTTGCTTTGCTTGACTGGTCTTGTGACCCCTTGTTCTCCCCCACTTTGCCTATGGGGGTGTGTCAGAACATATAGCTTACTTGTTTCTGTAGGCTATAGTGGGGTATCCCATAGGGGGTACAACCCAATTAGGGTTTCCTATTTGTACTCACTTCGTTCATAGTCATTCCCATTCTCTCGTTCACTTCTTCACATCGGTGGGCCCTAGAGAACAGTCCCTAGGATGGGACCTGCTCTGATTCCATGTGAGAATAGAAACGTGAATGAATTGACTACGAACGAGGTGAGTACAAATAGGAAACCCTAATTCGGTTGTACCCCCTATGGGATACCCCACTATAGCCTACACAAACAAGTAAGCTATAATGTTCTGACACGCACAATACACGCAGCAGATGGAGGAATTTTATAATCGCATTCCCGACATTACCGAGGGCGATAAAATTCAGTCCTACATCGCGGGGCTGAAAACCGACATTCGGCGCCAGGTTGCAGCAGCGAATTGCAGCAGTTACAGCGAAATCGTATCGGCCGCGGAGCGTTTTGACTTGGTCAACTCCGGGACACGACGACCCCACGTCGTTGGATCACGACAAGGGGATCGCTCGGCTTCAACCACGTTCGCCGACCCCATGGAAGTCGACAAATTCGACGCGAGTTCACGTCCTGCAAAAAACAAAACACTTTGTGAATTTTGCGGCGGAAACGGACATCGCATTGTCGACTGTTTTCACATGAAATCTGCACGTGCGGCATTCCGAGCTCGTGGGAGTGGCGAAACTAAAGACAAAAAGTCAAAAAACGGATCTCGCCAGTGATTGCGGATCGTGCTGGCGAGAAAAAACAGATCCGAAAGCGTCAGCGCAATCTGGACCGAATCGAAATTGAAGGACAGCATTAGGTGCGAGATTTGGAGAATCAAGGGCGAAATCCCAAGCCCCTTGACCGAAATTTGTCAGAGGAATTCGCCGAGGAAAAGAAAACCTCCGCGAAAACAGACTCGACCAAGACGGGAACTCTCCAATTCGACCCCGGAAAAAAACAGAATTCGTTAAAGTTATCTTTCAAAGATGCTTTAATGAAGACTGGCGATTTTCGCTGGTCCGGAGCCATAAACAAATTCCGGGAAGAACTCCAGAGGAAGCAAACAATTAAAGAAGTGGTACCGGTGCCTACGGATCTGGGGAAAAAATTAAGGAGTGTGGAAAGGAGTAGACCTTTTCACGGCGTCAACGTCCTCTCCCGGAACTTGCCCAAGACGACTCTCCACTCCCCAGGGAAGAAGTCTATGGAACTGAAGCAGCTGAAGAGGCAGCTGGGAGTTCAAAAGAAGCTGCAGAAACTCCGAAAACCCCTCAAGGATGCATCCAGTGGATCGCAGGCGTCGACCGGATCCACCCCCTCAGGGTCAACTTGTACGGTTACTACCTCTACTCCTGGCGTTGGAGAAGAGCCTTTCTCCACGCAGCCAAGGCCAGCTAGTTGTCCAAAAGAAAGCAGTGGAACCACGGTGTGTACTAAATATTGGGATGTACCCTATGATCCTATTAATGAGACTATTTTTGGGTACTCCGAGCAACGCTCACCACTCCTGCTCGAGGTGATCTGCAACGGACAGCGCCTCCAAGCACTCGTGGACAGCGGGGCGTTGCACAGCGTCTATGACAAAAAGGCAATCGATCGACTCGGAAGTGACATCAAGTCCTCAAGCTTCTCTGCAACCATGGTGGATGGCGGTAAGCTACCGATCTACGGGGAAACACGGTTGCTACTCCAGATTGGACCCCTTCGATGGAAGCCTGCTCTCCCCGTCACAAATATCAAAGGACTCGACATAATCTTCGGGAGAGACTTTCTTAAGAAGTTCAACCCCGAGATCAACTGGGTTAACCAGACGGCCAACATCAACAACAACGAGAGGAAAATCAGCCTTCCCAAATGGGACGACACGGGAAATATTCCAGTCGAGACACTCGCACGCTTTGAAAAGAACGTCAAACGGACCACGGCGGGATTCATGGCGATAGTCAACGAGGCAGACAACGGAGAGAAGCAGACCCAGGAACTTCCTCCAGCAGTCAAGAAAATTCTTGAAGAGTTCCAGGACGTTCTCCCCGACGATTTACCTGATCAACTACCGCCATACCGGACACATCAACACGAGATCGTAGAAGAGCCGGGGTCCAAGCCAACATTTCGAACACCATACCGGCTGAGCCCGACAGAGCTTGCCGATATGAAAAAACAAATAGAGTATCTCCTGGAGAAAGGGCTGATTCGACCTTCGACTTCGCCGTACGGAGCTCCAGTTCTCTTCACTCCGAAGCCAGACGGAAGTCTGCGAATGTGCATCGACTACCGAGCCTTGAACAAGCAGACTGTAAAAAATAAATACCCGATACCACGGATCGACGACTTACTCGATCAACTTCGCGGTGCTACGGTATTCTCCAAGCTCGACCTCAGATTGGGATACTGGCAAATTCGTATGGCGGACAACTCTATCCACAAAACCGCTTTTCGAACTCGGTACGGGTCATACGAGTATCTCGTGATGCCATTTGGACTCACTAACGCACCAGCCACATTTCAGGCGGAAATGAACCACATCCTTCGGCCCCTTCTGGACGAGTGCGTGGTGGTATATTTGGACGATATCCTGATCTATTCGAAAGATATGAAGCAGCACGTTGAGCATCTACGACGGGTGTTTGAAATTCTTCGACGAGAACGCTTCTACGTGAAACTATCCAAGAGCGAGTTTGCGTTGAAAAAAGTCCAGTTCCTTGGACATATGGTGAGCGCTCAAGGAGTTCACGTGGATCCTAAGAAGATCGAAGCAGTGCGAACGTGGAAGACCCCTGAGAACGTGAAGGAGTTACAACAGTTCCTTGGATTCGCCAACTACTACAACCGGTTCGTACCGAACTAGGCCAAGATTGCCGCACCATTAACGAACCTGTTGAAGAAGAATACACCATATCAATGGGAGGCGAAGCACCAGGAAGCAGTGGAACAACTTAAAACCGCACTCACGTCCGCACCTGTTCTTATCCTGCCAGACACTGAACTTGACTATGTCATCGAGGCCGATGCTAGCGATCAAGCAGTGGGCGCAGTACTCATGCAGGATCAAGGGAAGGGACTGCAACCCATTGCATACCTCAGTAAAAAACTTCACGGGGCAGAACTCAATTACCCCATCCATGACAAAGAGGCCCTCGCCATCGTCAACGCATTTAAGGCACGGAGGTGTTATCTCGAAGGAAGAAAAACGACTGTCTACACCGACCACTGCAGCCTCAAGTACCTGAAGACCCAACCAACACTCTCCAGGCGGCAGGTCCGGTGGATTGAATTTCTCGAAACCCACTTCCATTACGACATCGTGTATAAGCCGGGGCACAAGAACAAGGCAGACGCACTGAGTCGCCCTACACACGTTGCCGCCTTACAAATCGATGGCATGAACCCACTTCTGAAGGGACTCTTCACGCATGGATACACCATCGACCCCGAAGTCTCTGTAGCAGAAAAGCGCCATCTTCTACATTGGGATCAAGACATCGCATACCGCAAGGGCTCCACAAAAATATGGGTACCTAATTACCCTCCCTTACGCCAGTTACTGCTCGAAGAATATCATGATGTTCTCTACGCGGGCCACTTCGGTAGTAACAAGACGCTTGCCGGTATTGCGAAGCATTATTATTGGCCCCACATGGCGGATGACGTACAAAAATTCGTCACCTCGTGTTACACATGCCAACGGATGAAGAGCAGCAAACAGAAGAAAGCAGGATTACTACAGCCTCTTCCAGTCCCTGAACAGCCTTGGCAAGTGGTTAGCCTCGACTTCATCACCGGGTTACCACCTACCAAAGCTGGTTACGACGCCATTCTAGTCGTCATCGACAAATTCTCCAAAATGGGACACTTCATTCCGACACACACAACGGCTCGCGTCGAGGAGACAGCGCAAATATTCTTCCGCTACGTCATCTCGCAACATGGCATTCCAACCACGCTGATCTCCGACAGAGACCCGAAATTCACGAGTAAATTCTGGAAGGAGCTCATGTCGCTCATGGGGACCAAACTCGCCATGTCATCAGCCTATCATCCCCAAACGGATGGTCAGACAGAGCGCCTCAACCTGATTGTCGAACAGCTTCTGCGAGCAGCGTGTAAGGACGATATCTCTGTCAAACATTATACATGTTATGCTTGTGTAGGCTACAGTGGGTTAGCCTATAGGGGGTACACAATTCTAGGGTTTCCTACTTGTACTCATTTCACTGCTAGTTTCATTCATTCCTGTTCGCTTATTCTCACATGGTATAGAGCGAGTCCTTCTACGGACCGTTTTTTTTTTTTTTTGGGCCCACCGAAGCGCCCCCCGAGGCGCGATCTTTTTTTTTAGCGACCCCTCGGGTCGCCATTTCCCCTGCGGCCCCGCCGCCTTCACTGACGCGGCCCCGCCGCCCTCTCTGTCGCGGCCCCGCCGCCTGCTCTCACGCGGCCCCGCCCCGGCTCCTTCGCGGCCCCGCCGCCTGCTCTCGCGCGGCCCCGCCCCGGCTTCTACGCGGCCCCGCCCCGGCTTTCACGCGGCCCCGCCGACGGCTCTGTCGCGGCCCCGCCCAGGCCCTTACGCGGCTCCGCCGCCTGCTCTCACGCGGCCCCGCCCCGGCTCCTTCGCGGCCCCGCCGCCTGCTCTTGCGCGGCCCCGCCCCGGCTTCTACGCGGCCCCGCCCCGGCTTTCACGCGGCCCCGCCGACGGCTCTGTCGCGGCCCCGCCCAGGCCCTTACGCGGCTCCGCCGCCTGCTCTCACGCGGCCCCGCCCCGGCTCCTTCGCGGCCCCGCCGCCTGCTCTTACGCGGCCCCGCCCCGGCTTCTACGCGGCCCCGCCCCGGCTTTCACGCGGCCCCGCCGACGGCTCTGTCGCGGCCCCGCCCAGGCCCTTACGCGGCCCCGCCGCCTGCCCCCGTCGCGGCCCGGTCACCTCCTGACGGCCCCGCCGTCCCTTCGTGACGGCCCCACCGTCCCTTCCTGACGGCCCCGCCGTCCCCTCCTGACGGCTCCTGCCGTCCCCTTCTACCGGCCCCGCAACTGCACCTGCTGGCCCCGCCGCTGCACCTACCGGCCCCCCACCACCCACCCCCCTTTTCCCGTCGCCCGTCGCGGCTCCTTCGGGGGCCGGCCAGCAGAGGGGTGGCAGGTGTGTGGCCTCCCCTGCTTCTCCTCCTCCTTCATCTCCCACTGCAGCAGCCGAGCCGCCCCACAGCCGAGCCGCCCTGCCGCCGAGCCGCCGGGTCGCTGAGCTGCTGAGCTGCAGTTGCTGCCGAGCCGCCCTGCCGCCGAGCCGCCGAGTCACCGAGCTACTGAGCTGCAGTTGCTGCTGAGCCGCCTTGCCGCCGAGCCGCCCGAGTCGCCCGAGCCGCCGAGCAGCCGAGCTGCCGAGCCGCTGAGTCGCCGAACCTACTCTTCCCACCACTGGTGAGCTCTTGCCCTGCTAGCACGCTGCGCGTCGCCTGCTTGCCTGCCTGCCTGCCTCTGCCTGCCTCCCTGCTGCTAGTCCTGCTCCTGCTTCTACTTGCGGATCCAAATGCAGCCCCAGCGACGCCGGCGTGAGTCCCTCACGCCGCAGCAGCTGCGTGAGTGGTACGCTGGTTGGGGCTGTAGGGGTGGCGACGCTACTCCTACTACCACTCCTGCTGCTTCTACTCGTGGTGGCGGCCTGATGCAGCTCCCGCGACCCTCTCGCGTGTCTCTCACGCCTCGCCAGCTTCGTGAGTGGTACGCTCAGAGTGGAGGGTCTCTTAGTGCTGTTCGCTGCTCTTACGTGATTCGCACTGGTACTCGGACTGGTCAGCCTTGTGGGACACGTAGTCATACACCGTCCCGCTGCTTCGCCCGTCTGAGCGACGCCTGGCGTACCGTGTTTGGCGACGAGGCTGAGCTTCCCGACTGGGTGGAGTTGCTTAGGCAGAGGGTAGATATATATGCTCTTGACTATGATGCTATTCTCACTGCCATGTATGCATTGCCTACTAGTGCTGACCGTGCAGGTCACCTGTGCGTCCCGCCTGACCCAGGTATAGGACCTGCTGCTCTAGCTACTGGTGAGGCTGCTGCTCTGGGTGCTAGTGAGTCTCCTGCTCCGGGTACAGGTGCGGCTGCTGCTCTAGGTGCTAGTGAGTCTGCTTCCTCAGGTGCGGGTGAGGCTGCGCTCTCAGGTACCGCGTTGGCTTCGGCCTCCCTCACCTTTACACTTGACTCTGGGGCTTCTCGCTCCTTCTTTCGGGACCGCACCACACTCACGCCGCTTGGTCGGCCGGTTGCAGTCTCCCTGGCTGACCCCTCTGGGGGTCCTGTCCTCGCTCACTTCTCCACTGTCCTCCCGTGTCCGGCTGCCCCCTCGGGCACCCTGTCTGGCCTGTACCTCCCCTCGTTCTCGACGAACTTGGTGAGTGGTGCAGACCTACAGGATGCGGGGGTTCACCAGTTCACTCCTGCGAGTCAGCGGGTGACCCACTGCACGGACGCACGCACAGGCCGGCACCTGGCCACGTTCTCGCGTCGGCCGGGGTCGAGCCTCTACACCCTGACCACTGAGTCTCCTCCTGTCCCCGCGTCCGGTCAGGTAGCAGCGTCGGGTCAGGTGTTTGCTGCTGCGTCCAGGTCTGGTCCTGAGTCTGCCCCCCTGTACTTGTCGCCTCCTGTCTCACGAGACTCTCCTGTGGCACCACCGTCTTGGCCACCCCTCCTTGCCCCGTCTTCGGAGCATGGCTTCCCGTGTCCTTGTCTCTGGTCTTCCCCAGTCTCTCCCTCCTCTCCCCTCCGGGCCAGGACCTCCCTGTGTCCCCTGTGGCGAGGGTCGCCTCCGGGCTACTCCTCACTCCTCCCACTTCCCCCCGACAGAGGCTCCCCTGCAGACGCTTCACATGGATGTGTGGGGCCCAGCCCCCGTCCGTGGGCAGGATTACGAGCGCTACTTCCTGTTGGTGGTTGACGACTACTCGCGTTACACCACAGTCCTCCCCTTGCGCAGCAAGGGTGAGGTCACTGAGGTGCTGATCGACTGGATCCGCGAGGCTCGTCTCCGGCTCAGGAAGAGCTTCGGCTCGGACTTTCCTGTTCTGCGTCTGCACTCCGACAGGGGCGGAGAGTTCTCCTCTGGCCTTCTGCGTGCCTACTGTCGTGCGCGAGGCATCCGCCAGTCCTTCACGCTTCCGGACTCACCACAGCAAAATGGGATTGCTGAGCGCCGCATTGGCATGGTCATGGATGTCGCTCGTACGTCCATGATGCATGCGGCTGCCCCCCATTTTCTGTGGCCGTTTGCGGTGAGGTACGCGGCGCATCAGCTCAACCTTCACCCCCGGGTCTCTCGGCCTGCGATGTCCCCAGCCTTACTGTGGACAGGGAAGGTTGGCGATGCGTCTGTGTTCCGTGTCTGGGGATCTCGGGCGTTTGTCCGCGACTTGTCTGCGGACAAGCTGTCCCCTCGTGCTGCTCCCTGTGTCTTCCTTGGCTTCCCCACTGACGCCCCAGGGTGGCAGTTTTACCACCCCTCCTCTCGTCGTGTTCTGTCCTCCCAGGACGTCACGTTCGACGAGTCAGTCCCCTTCTACCGTCTCTTCCCCTACCGCACTCCTTCCCTCCCCCCTCCCCCGGACTTCCTTGTACCGGTTCCCCCCCCGATAGACCCCCTTCCCCCTCAGGTTCCTGCCCCCTCAGGTGTGTCCCAGGTAGACGCCGTTGACCCGGTCGAGGTTACAGGTGACTCTGGTGCTGCTGCGGGTGCTGAGCCTGGGGGTGCTGACTCTGGGGGTGCTGTGCGCGGGGGTGCTGAGCCTGGGGGTGCTGACTCTGGGGGTGCTGTGCGCGGGGGTGCTGAGCCTGGGGGTGCTGACTCTGGGGGTGCTGTGCGCGGGGGTGCTGAGCCTGGGGGTGCTGACTCTGGGGGTGCTGTGCGCGGGAGTGCTGAGCCTGGGGGTGCTACTGCTGGGGGTACTGGGCCTGCGGGTGCTACTGCGGAGAGTGCGGAGCCTGGGGGTGCTGCGCCTGGAGCTGCTGAGCCTGGGGTTTCTCCTGCTGCTGCGTCTCGCCGGGAGCCCCTCTCTCCACAGGAGCTGCGCGAGTGGTTCGCTCGCCGCTGGAGGCGTGCTGCTGAGTCTGGAGGTGCTGCTGGAGCTGGAGCTGGAGCTTCTTCGACCGTCGAGGGTGCGGGTGCTGCCGGTCCCGGAGCTACTGGACCTGCGGGTCCTGCTGGAGCTGGAGCTGCTGAGCCTGGGGTTTCTCCTGCTGCTGCGTCTCGCCGGGAGCCCCTCTCTCCACAGGAGCTGCGCGAGTGGTACGCTCGCCGCTGGAGGCGTGCTGCTGAGTCTGGAGGTGCTGCTGGAGCTGGTGCTGGAGCTTCTTCGACCGTCGAGGGTGCGGGTGCTGCCGGTCCCGGAGCTGCTGGACCTGCGGGTCCTCCTGGAGCTGGAGGTACTGAGGGCGTTGGTGCTGAGCCTACTGCTGTTGGTCCTGCCGCTGGAGGTGTGGGTGGCGCTGGTGCTGTCGCTGAGGGTGCTGGTGCTGTCCCTGCTGAGTCTGGAGCTGCCGCGCGGCCTCGGCCGTACTTCGTTCCGCTCCTACAGCAGGTTCTTGGTCTTTCTCCTTCGGTAGAGTGTCCACAGCCTGTCCAGTCGCAGTCACTGTTGGAGCCTTCCTCTCCTCTGCCTGCTCCCTCTCCTTACACTGGTCCTACTGGAGGTCTTGCTGAGCGTCGTGAGCCTGCGTCTCGTCCCGCGTCGCCTGTTCGTGCTGCTCGCGCTAGTGGTCGCGGTTCGCGTCAGCGTCCTCCTCCTGTCCCTGGCACGCACCGGATGTCTCTGCGTCCGTCCACTGCTCCTCTGCGTGCCCCTTTGCCTTCGCCTCCTGAGTCCTCTCTTCCTGCGCTTGCCGACCCTGAGTCGGACTCTCTTCGCGCTGCCAGTCCTACTGTCACGCGTCTGCTTGCTACTGTCGTCACTGACCCCTCTTTTGAGTCCACTGCTGCGTCTGCTCTAGTCGCTGAGCTCGTCGACTTTGCTGCTCGCTGTCGTCTCGACTACGCTGCTGGTCTTGTTGCTGAGTCTGCGTCTGTCTGTCCTCCGTCCGTCGGGGGTGAGTGTGCTCTTGGCACGGACGTCCTAGAGGACAGACAGGAGGAGTTACAGTGTCTAGCGGCTGCTTCACCTCATCTCGCGTCTGTACTGCTTGCCCCTGAGGGAGACCCGGATGCACTAGACATCCCGACTCCGCGTTCTTACGCGGAGGCCGTAGAGGGTCCCTACTCCTCTCAGTGGCAGGCAGCTATGGATGCAGAGATGGCTTCCTGGAAGTCCACAGGCACCTACGTTGACGCAGTTCCCCCTCCTGGGGCGAACATCGTCAGTGGCATGTGGATCTTCCGGGTGAAGCGGCCGCCGGGCTCTCCACCTGTCTTCAAGGCGCGATACGTTGCTCGTGGCTTCAGTCAGCGGCAGGGAGTTGACTACTTTCAGACCTTCTCTCCCACCCCGAAGATGACCACTCTTCGGGTGCTGCTGCACATAGCCGCTCAGCGCGACTACGAGCTTCACTCTCTCGACTTCAGCACTGCGTTCCTGCAGGGTAGCCTGCACGAGGAGATCTGGCTGCGCCGTCCACCTGGCTTCACTGGGACTTTCCCTCCTGGCACCCAGTGGAGCCTCCGACGGCCAGTCTACGGTCTCCGCCAGGCACCGCGTGAGTGGCACGACACACTGAGGACTACGCTTGCGGCTCTTGGGTTTGCTCCTTCTACTGCTGACCCGTCGCTCTTTCTGCGCACCGACACTTCACTGCCGCCGTTCTACATCCTCGTGTACGTCGACGACTTGGTCTTTGCCACAGCGGACACTGCTGGACTCGCCTACGTGAAGTCCGAACTGCTGAAGAGACACACGTGCACAGACCTGGGTGAACTGCGCAGCTACCTTGGCTTGCAGATCACTCGGGACAGAGCACGCCGCACCATTACCTTGACTCAGTCACACATGGTGCAGCAGGTCCTTCAGCGCTTCGGCTTCACGTACTCCTCGCCTCAGGCCACTCCTCTGCCTACTCGCCACTCACTCTCAGCTCTGCCTTCGGATGAGTCCGTAGAGTCGAGTGGTCCGTATGCAGAGCTTGTTGGCTGCCTCATGTACCTGATGACCTGCACACGACCTGACCTTGCATATCCTCTGAGCATTCTTGCACGCTATGTTGCTCCTGGGAGACACAGACCAGAGCACATGGCTGCAGCGAAGAGGGTATTGCGCTACCTGTGCAGTACGTCGGGCATGGGGCTTGTGCTTGGAGGGCGGAGTCCAGTGGTCCTTACCGGCCACGCGGACGCTTCTTGGGCTGACGACCAGACTACGCAGCGGTCGTCACAGGGTTACACCTTCAGCCTTGGTTCCGGCTCTGTCTCGTGGCGGTCTACTCGCTCGTCTTCGGTTCTCGGCTCCAGTTGTGAGGCTGAGATCTACGCCGGGGCCATGGCTGCACAGGAGCTTCGCTGGCTCACCTACCTGCTGACTGACCTTGGAGAGCCGCCTCGTTCTCCTCCAGTGCTGTACGTAGACAACAAGGCCATGCTGGCCTTGTGTCGAGAGCAGCGCTTGGAGCACAGAACGAAGCACATTGCTCTCCGCTACTTTCTTGCTCGTGAGTTGCAGCAGCGTGGTCAGTTGCGACTTGCGTACGTGGCCTCTGAGGCCAACACTGCTGATGTGTTCACCAAGGCACTCGCGCCTTGTGACCATCAGCGCTTTTGCACCCAGCTGGGTCTTGTGCCTGTCTTGCCTCACTTGCTCTCCTCTTGACTTCACTTGTACTGTGACATATATATATACCTGCTCTTGCTTGTCTAGTTTTATATATATGTCTGTACTCCTGCATGTGAACTGGCCTCTGGCCCTGCTCTTGTGCTCGGACTGTGTGGTGACTTTGTGATCCACCCTGAGCTTGCTTTGCTTTGCTTGACTGGTCTTGTGACCCCTTGTTCTCCCCCACTTTGCCTATGGGGGTGTGTCAAACATTATACATGTTATGCTTGTGTAGGCTACAGTGGGTTAGCCTATAGGGGGTACACAATTCTAGGGTTTCCTACTTGTACTCATTTCACTGCTAGTTTCATTCATTCCTGTTCGCTTATTCTCACAATCTCTAAATGGGATGCACATCTGCCGATTCTCGAGTTTGCGTATAACAACGCCACGCACGCCACAACAGGGCAAACTCCTTTTTTCCTCTGTTACGGTCGCAACCCACTCACGCCTCAGAAACCAACAGTACGCGCCACGGTGCAACCCGCACATGACTTCATTTCCACTATGCACCAATTGTGGGAGCGCACGCATAAACGTCTTCTGACTATCCAGCAGCAACAAAAGAAGCTCGCTGATCGGAGTCGCAACGATCATTCCATCCAGATTGGCGATCAGGTGCTTCTGGATACACGCAATCTCGACATTAGCCATCTTCCGTCTAAGCTCCGACCTCGCTTCTGCGGACCTTTTCTCGTCGAGGCGCAGGTCACTCCAGTAACCTTCCGCTTGCGTTTACCAGCTACCTGGAGAATTCACAATGCCTTTCATGTTCAACTTCTCAAGCCCTATCGGGACCCAAACACGGTCTTCAAAGGTCGCCGGCCGCCGCCGCCACTGCCAGTGATCGTTAATGGGGAACCCGAGTACGAAGTCGAAGCCGTTCTGGCGCACCGACGACGACGTAGCGGCACCTTGGAGTTCTTGATTCGTTGGAAAGGCTATGATCCTTCCAAGGATACCTGGGTACCTGAACACGACATGGATAATGCCCGCCGTCCTCTACAGGACTACCTTGTCAAGCAGGGTGTTACTTCTACCACCCAGCTTTGAGGGGGGGAAGTGTGAGAGGACGTCCCCGTTATAATATTTTCTCACTATTATATATTCCCGTTATCCTATTCTCCCTTTTCTCCTCTCTATTTTGGTCTTTATCTCATCTCAATCGGCCTACTATTCTATTTTCTAGAGCCTTCTATTTATTTCTCTTATTTCCTACTTTTCCCACCGACATACCTATTATACGGCACCGACAGCGCCGATAGTGGTGTATACGGTGTAATCTGGGCGTAATCCCAAGTGCCAATAGACTTGCGTGCTTATGCGCACTTGTGATTGTAGTATCAGAAAGGGTGTGTTCCCGAAGGTTCGTTTTATCTCGTTTATCCTTGTACTTTCCGAGTATAAATAGGCCTTGTATTCAGTTTTAGTGACAAGTTTCGATTGAGAATTCGATCCTGTGACAGGCGGGGGTACACTCGACAGGGGAGCAGCAGTCGGAGCGGCCGACAGGAGAGTTGTCGAAGGCAGCAGCAGACGAACAGCCGTTCGAAGGGTCGAAGCAGCTGGTCGATGACGTTCTCGTCGACGAGAAAGGGGAGTAGTCGGCGGCTGAGGAGTCCACCGACAGCGACGTGATGGACGTGCCGATCACGAAGCCTGAGTTGCGACGCACAGGTCGAGTCCGACGGCCGCCGGAGCGGTTGAGCTTCCACGCCTGCCTACCGCCAGCTGCCTTCACCACGGTGTACGACGAGGTCGACGACGACCTGCTCTACGACGATGCCGAGGAGGATGAAGACCTGCCGGAGCTCGACCCCGACGAGCATGCCGACCCCGAACACCGTTGGGACATCGCCACAATGACGGTGAAGGAGGCGCTGTCGAGCTGGAAGGGCGAGGCGGTGAAGGCCGCCATGGAAGAAGAAATCCGTAGCCTCATTGCTATGGGGACTTGGGAGCTCGTCGAACGCCCACGCGGGGTGAACATTATGAAGAACCGATGGGTGCTGACGACCAAGTACCGCATCGGCGACACCGTCGAGCGCGAGAAGGCGAGGCTGGTCGTAAAGGGCTTCACGCAGGTGTACGGCGCCGACTATGACGAGACGTACTCACCGGTAAGCAGCTACGTCACGCTGAGGATCTTCCTCAGCATCGTCGCTGTCCTCGACCTCAACCTGATGCAGCTCGACATGAAGAACGCTTTCCTGCAGAGCAAGCTCGACAGGGTGCTCTACATGTACCAGCCGGACTACTTCGACGACGGGACCGGAAGGGTGTGTAAGCTGCTGAAAAGCCTCTATGGGCTGAAGCAGTCCCCGCTGCTATGGTACAAGGCTCTCGACGGTGTGCTGCTGGGCGCTGGCTAGAAGAAGAGCCAGGTCGACGAGGCGCTCTACTTGAAGACCGGCGACGACGGTGTGACCTGCTGGGTGTTGGTCTACGTCGACGACCTGCTCACCGCCAGCAGCAGCACCGCGATGCTGAAGGAGCTGAAGGAGCTGCTGGAGGCTGCCTTCGAGCTGCGTGAGATCTCGCCGGTGGAGAAGTACCTTGGGCTGGAGATCGTGCGCGACAGGCCGGCCAGGAAGTTGTGGCTGCACCAGCAGGGCTACGTCGACAAGCTGCGCAGGCGCTTCGTCGACAAGGAGCAGGGCGGTCGAGTCCCGAAGACGCCGGTCTCGGTCGACGCCTACGCTCAGCTGACGTTCGACGACGAGGAGGCTCAGGAGCGCGAAGAGGAGGAGTACCGGCAGAAGGTCGGCTCGCTACAGTTCGCGGCGACGACGATGAGGCCGGACATTGCGTTCGCCTGCAGCAAGCTGGGGAGCGGCCTCACGGTGAGGAGCGACCAGCATTGGCGTGAGGTCGACCGTTGCCTCGCCTTCCTCGCCGACACCCGCAACACCGCCCTGGAGTTCGGCGGTGGAACAGAATCGTTGGAGCTGATCGGCTACGTTGATGCCGACGACGCGGGCGACAAGCAGAACCGGACGAGCACGGGAGGCTACGTGTTTGTCTACGGAGGGGCCGCTGTCTCTTGGTCGAGCTCGCGCATCAAGTGCGCGACATTATCATCGACCGAATCGGAGTACGTGGCGGCCACGGATGCCGGCAAGGAGGGGCGTCGACTTCGCTTCCTCCTTGCGGAATTCAAGCTGCTCGACGCTGGGAAGCCGACCATCCTCCGCGTCGACAACAAGTCGGCAATCACTGTCGCTGAGGGCTTGGGGCTAACGGGCAACCTCAAGCACATGGAGCGACGCTACGCGTGGCTGCAGCACATGGTGCGGCGCGGGAAATTTGTGCTGAACTACATCCCGACCACCGAGCAGCCGGCGGATTTCCTGACAAAGGCGCTGCATTTTCCGGCTTTCAACCGGTGCTCTGTCGCCATCAGACAAGTTCGTCTGGTCGCCGTCGGCGACGGCGACGACGAGGTGCAGCAGTAGGTGCCGTGCCCTTCTGCACGGCTGGTGCGGTGACGGCGTGCTGTGTGTGGGGTGCACGCCGAGGACGAGTTCTCTCCGTGGAGTACTGCCGTGAGGGCTGGAGGCCCAAGCGTCAGCGCGGCACGGGAGTGTTAACGGGAATGGAGTGTTGGCCCCGCCCTCGCTTGGGCAACGCCGACAACTTGGTCGGATGTACAGGAGTAGCAGCCGACCACTCACAATGGGATAGCTGCTCGACAGGTTACGTCGAGCTGCAGCGGACCGCTGTGGTGTTGCTGTCGACCAGGGTGCTCGAGAGCTGCACCTGACTGGCCTGGGCGACGGGTGAGCCGACCGAGAGGTCGACAAAGCAGTCCGTCGACCTACAGTTCGACCGGGAGGACAACGGAGCATCCCGTCGAACTGCAGCTCGACCGGGAGGACAACGGAGCATCCCGTCGAACTGCAGTTCGACCCGGAGGTCGACGGAGCAGTTCTGGTCGACGGAAGGGGTCCGTCGACCAAGGGGTAGCTTGACGGGAGGTGTGGTCGACCAGGAGCGCCCTGTGGTCGACCAGAGGGACCCAGTGGTCGACGGGAGGCACCTGGGAGTCGACCAGAGCACCAGGGGTCGACCAGGTCGACCGGGTAACCGAACGTCGTCAAAATCGCGATGGCGCAGGCGACTTCGGGCTGGTATCCCGAAGTCGATGTGGCTCATCAGGCGCAGACAACAGCCGACGGATGCCCAACGAGGCAAGTCGGGCCAATCGTCTGCGCACATCTGCGAGCGCGCGCACTGCTGTGTTCTACGGGGCACGCCGTCGATCTGCTTTGTTGGCAGGTCGCCCTTCTGCAATGCTGGCGCGGCTCCTCTACGCAATGCTGGTAGGCGGTCGACCGAGCTGCGTTGGCGGTCAACCAGGCTAGCTGCAGGGTTGCTAGGTGCCTGATGTAGTCATTGTTGTCATTGCTTCTTGTATTATTCTGGAATTCCAACTTTGCTAGTGGAAACTCTTGCCAAATCCTTCCGTGAATGTGCAAACACTAAGGAACAAAGCAAAGCTAAGATCACCTCTAGTAGTTCGTGCCAACCCCTGTAGTCTAGCTCACTACCGCTGTAGAGTTGATCTCCGCATGGTGCGGTGAGCGTGGATCGAACACGCGACCTTCAGATAGGAGCCGACTTTTGCACCTACTAAGTCGTTCGTAGGCCGGCAGCAGCGATAGTCGCCATGGTCGACCCCGTAGTTTTTGCGGGCGTAGCGGACACCTTGGAGGCACGCTTGGACGCGAGGAGACGCCACGCGAATGGCGAGTACGGGACGATCCCCTTGGTGATCGCCGAGTTGGGCATCCGATCGCAGTGGGCGACGGAACACCCTTCCCGTCCTACTTCTCCCCAACCGGTGCGCAACGAAGGTGGCGTTGACGACGATGTCGACGGTGGTGCACGAGTCAACGGCAGCAAAGGCACGAGGCAGAGAGGAGTGATCAAAGTCGACGGTGGTGCCGACGGAATCCAGGCGCGAGTGCAGCGGTCGACGGCCACTGCAGGAGGCTCCTTTGCAGACGCTTCACATGGACGTGTGGGGCCCGGCCCGCGTCCGTGGACAGGGTCACGAGCGCTACTTTCTGCTGGTGGTTGACGACTACTCGCGTTTCACCACAGTCTTCCCCTTGCGCAGCAAGGGTGATGTCACTGAGGTGTTGATCGACTGGATCCGCGCTGCTCGTCTCCAGCTCAGGAGGAGCTTCGGCTCGGACTTTCCTGTTCTGCGTCTGCACTCTGACCGAGGCGGAGAGTTTTCCTCTGGCCTTCTGCGAGCCTACTGTCGTGCACAGGGCATTCGCCAGACCTTTACGCTTCCGGACTCTCCACAGCAAAATGGGATTGCTGAGCGCCGCATTGGCATGGTCATGGACGTCGCCCGTACGTCCATGATGCATGCGGCTGCCCCCCATTTTCTGTGGCCGTCTGCGGTACGGTACGCGGCGCATAAGATCAACCTTCACCCCGGGGTTTCCCGGTCGGGGAAGGTCCGCACCTCCCCGGCCCTCCTGTGGAGTGGGAAGGTCGGCGATGCGTCTGCGTTCCATGTCTGGGGATCTCGGGCGTTTGTCCGCGACTTGTCTGCGGACAAGCTGTCCCCCCGTGCTGCTCCCTGTGTCTTCCTTGGCTTCCCCCCTGACGCTCCAGGGCGGCAGTTCTACCACCCCTCCTCTCGTCGTGTTCTGTCCTCCCAGGACGTCACGTTCGACGAGTCAGTCCCCTTCTACCGCCTCTTCCCCTACCGCACTCCTTCCCTCCCCCCGCCACCGGACTTCCTTGTGCCAGGTCCCCCCCCGGTAGACCCCCTCCCCCCTCAGGTTCTTGCCCCTTCCGGTGTGTCCCAGGTAGACGCAGTCGAGCCGGTCGAGGTTGATGGTGACTCTGGTCCTCCTGGGGGTGCTGAGCGTGGGGGTGCTGAGCCTGGGGGTGCTGTGCGCGTGGGTGCTGAGCCTGGGGGTGACGAGCCTGAGGTTGCTGACTCTGGGGGTGCTGTGCGCAGGGGTGCTGAGGCTGCGGGTGCCGAGCCTGGGGGTGCTGCGTCAGTAGCTGCTGAGCCTGGGGGTGCTGAGTCTGGGGGTGCTGCGTCTGGGGCTTCTGAGCCTGGCGGTGCGGAGCCTGCGGCCGCTGGACCTCCCCTTCTGGCGTCTGGCGGTGCTGAGCCTGGAGGTTCTCCGGGTGCTCCGTCTCGGCGGGAGCCGCTCTCTCCTCAGGAGCTGCGTGAGTGGTTTGCTCGCCGCTGGAGGCGTACTACTGGTGCTGGAGTTTCTGCTGCCGCTGAGGGTGCTAGTGTCGCCGGTCCCGGAGCGGCTTGGCCTGCAGGTCCTACTGGAGCTGGAGCTGCTGAGGGTGTTGGTGCTGAGACTACTGCTGTCTGTCCTGGCGGTGGTCCTGCTGCTGGTGCTGCTGGAGGTGCAGTTGGCGCTGGTGCTGCCGCTGAGGGTGCTGGTGCTGTCCCTGCTGTGTCTGGAGTCCCCGCGCGGCCTCGGCCGTACTTCGTTCCGCTCCTGCAGCAGGTTCTTGGTCTTCCTCCTTCTGTAGAGTGTCCACCGCCTGTCCAGTCGCAGTCACTGCTCGAGCCAGCCTCCCCACTGCCTGCTCCCTCTCCTTACACTGGTCCTACTGGAGGTCTTGCTGAGCGTCGTGAGCCTGCGTCTCATCCCGCGTCGCCTGTTCGTGCTGCCCGCGCTAGTGGTCGCAGTTCACGTCAGCGTCTTCCTCCTGTCCCTGGCACGCACCGGATGTCTTTGCGTCCGTCTTCTGCTCCTCTGCGTGCCCCTTTGCCTTCTCCTCCTGAGTCCTCTCTTCCTGCGCTTGCCGACCCGGAGTCGGACTCTCTTCGTGCTGCCAGCCCTACTGTCACGTGTCTTCTTGCTACTATTGTCACTGACCCCTCTTTTGAGTCCACTGCTGCGTCTGCACTTGTTGCTGAGCTCGTCGACTTTGCTGCTCGCTGTCGTCTAGACTACGCTGCCAGTCTTGTTGCTGAGTCTGCGTCTGTCTGTCCTCCGTCCGTCGGGGGTGAGTGTGCTCTTGGCACGGACGTCCTTGAGGACAGGCAGGAGGAGTTCCAGTGTCTGGCTGCTGCTTCACCTCATCTCGCGTCTGTACTGCTTGCCCCTGAGGGAGACCCGGATGCGCTTGACATCCCTACTCCGCGTTCTTACGCGGAGGCTGTAGAGGGTCCCTACTCTTCTCAGTGGCAGGCAGCTATGGATGCAGAGATGGCTTCCTGGAAGTCCACAGGCACCTACGTTGACGAGGTTCCCCCTCCTGGGGCGAACATCGTCTGTGGCATGTGGATCTTCAGGGTGAAGCGACCGCCTGGCTCTCCACCTGTCTTCAAGGCGCGGTACGTCGCTCGTGGCTTCAGTCAGCGGCAGGGAGTTGACTACTTTCAGACCTTCTCTCCCACGTTGAAGATGACTACTCTTCGGGTGCTGCTGCACATAGCCGCTCAGCGTGACTATGAGCTTCACTCTCTTTACTTCAGCACTGCTTTCTTGCAGGGCAGCCTGCACGAGGAGATCTGGCTGCGCCGTCCGCCTGGCTTCACTGGGACTTTCCCTCCTGGCACCCAGTGGAGCCTCCGACGGCCAGTCTACGGTCTCCGCCAGGCACCGCGTGAGTGGCACGACACACTGAGGACTACGCTTGCGGCTCTTGGGTTTGCTCCCTCTACTGCTGACCCGTCGTTGTTTCTGCGCACCGACACTTCTCTGCCGCCGTTCTACATCCTCGTGTACGTCGACGACTTGGTCTTTGCCACCGCTGACACTGCTGGACTCGCCTATGTAAAGTCTGAGTTGCTGAAGAGACACACGTGCACAGACCTGGGTCAACTGCGCAGCTACCTTGGCTTGCAGATCACTCGGGACAGAGCACGCCGCACCATTACCCTGACTCAGTCACACATGGTGCAGCAGGTCCTTCAGCGCTTCGGCTTCACGTACTCCTCGCCTCAGCCCACTCCTCTGCCTACTCGCCACTCGCTCTCAGCTCTGCCTTCGGATGAGTCCGTAGAGTCGAGTGGCCCGTACCCAGAGCTTGTTGGCTGCCTCATGTACCTGATGACCTGCACACGACCTGACCTTGCATACCCTCTTAGCATTCTTGCACGCTATGTTGCTCCTGGGAGATACCGACCAGAGCACATGGCTGCAGCGAAGAGGGTGTTGCGCTACTTGTGCAGTACGTCGGGCATGGGGCTAGTGCTTGGAGGGCGGAGTCCAGTGGTCCTCACTGGTCACGCGGACGCTTCTTGGGCTGACGACCAGGCTACGCAGCGGTCGTCGCAGGGGTACACCTTCAGTCTTGGTTCTGGCTCTTTCTCTTGGCGGGCTACTTGCTCGTCTTCTGTTCACGGCTCCAGTTGTGAGGCTGAGATCTACGCCGGGGCCATGGCTGCACAGGAGCTTCGCTGGCTCACCTACCTGCTGACTGACCTTGGAAAGCCGCCTCGTTCTCCTCTAGTGCTGTACGTAGACAACAAGGCCATGCTGGCCTTGTGTCGAGAGCAGCGTTTGGAGCACAGAACGAAGCACATAGCTCTCCGTTACTTCCTTGCTCGTGAGCTGCAGCAGCGTGGCCACTTGCGACTTGCTTACGTGGCCTCTGAGGCCAACAGTGCTGATGTTTTCACCAAGGCTTTTCCGCCTTGTGATCATCAGCGCTTCTGCACTCAGCTGGGACTTGTACCTGTCCTACCTCACTTGCTCACCTCTTGACCTTGCTTGTACTCTTGCATAAATATATATACCTACTCTTGCTTGTTTAGCCTTATATATATATGTGTCTAGTCTTGCATGTGAACTGGCCTTGTGGCCTTGACCTTGTGCTCGGACTGTGTGGTGACTTTGTGATCCACCCTGAGCTTTGCTTTGCTTTGCTTGACTGGTCTTGTGACCCCTTGTTCTCCCCCACTTTGCCTATGGGGGTGTGTCAGAACTTATAGCTTATGCTTTTGTGTAGGCTATAGTGGGGTATCCCATAGGGGGTACAACCCAATTAGGGTTGGTACTTGTACTCACACATTTCATAGTTCATTCATTCACGTTCCTATTCTCACACACGGTCTCGTCTACCGTCACGCAGTATCTCGGCCTTAACATTCAAGAGGAAGTAGACGCGATCAATCTCAACGCCGCGAAATATGCCGACACTATCGCTAAACGCTTCGGACTCACCCCGATCACCATCTCCACGCCATACCGCTACACCGCAGGAAATAACAAAGAAAGCTCCACTCCGCTTAAGCCCGCAGGCATACGCGACTACTAGAGAAAGCTGGGGTGCCTCCTCTTCGCGGCTGTCACCTGCCGCCCGGATCTATCGTACTCTACAAGTCAACTCGCCACCTACCTCAAAGGGCCCGAGGCAGAACACATGGCGGAGCTCGACCGCGCCCTTCACTACCTCGTTAGCACTCCGACGATCGGCTTGACTTATCACAAGAACGGAACCTCGACACCTAAGTTGATCGGCTACGTCGACGCCGATCACGTTGGCGACTCCTACAACAAATGCTCACGCACCGGCTACATCTATCGCTTCGAACCTATCGGACCTATCTTGTGGCAGTCGAGCAAATAGGAGTTAATCGCCCTCTCCTCAGCTGAAGCAGAATATATCGCACTCTGCTCAGCCACCAAGGAAGGTCTGTACCTTCGTGAACTCCTGGAGGAAGCGAAGCTGGCTCAATTACCCAGCTTCTCCTTCATCTGCGACAACCAGTCGGCAATTCGCATATCCAACAAAATGGATTCGCGAACAGGACGAAGCACATCGCCCTGCGATATTTCTTCCTGAAGGACGAGATGGAGAAAGGGAGACTCGAGCTATCTTACTGCCCCACGTCCGAGATGGCAGCTGACTACTTGACCAAGAAACTCGGAAAGCAAAAGTTTGAGTATTGCATGCTGTTGACTAGACAGAGCCACGTCACCTGCAGCGACACTCCAGAAGCGAAGGGGAGTGTTGGAAACAAGTAACTTAAGCGCCTCTGTCGTGTCGAAGCACTAAGTTATAAGCGACGCGAAACACAGCGAAGCATCGGCGAGTCAACTGTGAAGAATGAGGAATGAGAGAAGAGGGGTTGCACTAGCAGCAGTTGGCATACATATAGGAAACCCTAATTGGGTTGTACTCGCTATAGAGTACCCCACTACAGGCTAGACAATTATAACATTCTGACACACCCCCATAGCCAAAGTGGGGTGTAATCAGCACAATGAGTGTCAAAAGCTTAGCTAGGCTAAAGGAGCCATAGCTAGGTGAGTTCGAGTAAGTTGAGTAGAGTCGAGAGAATTGAAAAGAGAAGAAGGGTTTTCACTATAGAGCGAGCAGTACATATAGGCAAGATGAAAGGTGCACCACCAAAACAGAACATTATATAACTACACTAATCTACACTACAGGCAGTTACAAAACAATATATAGAAATATATATTATTCTTGACACGCCCCCATAAGTGCCTGTAGGGAAGAATATGCAGTCAACGCCCCCATAATGGGGTACACCAAGCAGAGTGCAGTTGAAGTAGCAGCAGTAGGCAGGAGCAGTGACAACCAGTGCAGAAAACAGAGAACAGAAGGGAGAGAGGAGAGAGAGAGGAGAGGAGGTGGTAGGCTCTGGTTGGTCACCCCCTACATCCCCTCAACCTCCCCCTCCCCCTCCCCATCCCCCTCACACTGCTGCAGGAGCAGCAGAGGGGGGGGGGGGGGGGGGTAAACGGAGGAGAATGGGGCCGTAGGGCCAGGGGACCACACATCACCCATCACCCCCACACCCGCCACCCCCAGTCCCTCCCCGGGCTCCCCCACACTCCCACACCCTCCCCCCCAGCGGCAGCTGCAGCAGAGGGAACAAAAGGAGGAGGAGAAGAGGGGGGGGGGGGGCGACGCACGGCCTCTCCGGGCGCCAAAGCAAGCGGCAGAGGGGGCGCGAGAGTAGGGCACACCACGGGGCGTGCAGAACACTTAGTAGCAGCGGAAGCAGGAGTCCAGGAGCGTTACGTGCTCTGTACCATGTCAAAAGCTTAGCTAGGCTAAAGGAGCCATAGCTAGGTGAGTTCGAGTAAGTTGAGTAGAGTCGAGAGAATTGAAAAGAGAAGAAGGGTTTTCACTATAGAGCGAGCAGTACATATAGGCAAGATGAAAGGTGCACCACCAAAACAGAACATTATATAACTACACTAATCTACACTACAGGCAGTTACAAAACAATATATAGAAATATATATTATTCTTGACAATGAGCAAGCACGCATAGAGCAGGAGTTCACAATAGCGAGCAAAGCTAGAGTTAATCACAGTGGGCAAGTGAGGAGGAGGAGGAATTGTGGAGGGAGAGAAGATGGGAGGCAACGACTGAAGCTGCAGAGGCACGGGCACAGGAGCGGCTGACTCAATGGCTACCGAAGCAAGGGCGACGGACTACTGGAGTAATTGGCTCCACGGCTATAGACAAGCGGCGGGAGCAACGGACCCACTAACGACTGGTGCAACAGGCTCGCTGGCTACCGAAGCAAGGTCGACGGACTACAGGCGCTGCAGGCAACACGACAGCTACCTTCACACAACCTCCTCTAGCTGCCCCACACCCCTCGACACACACCCCCTGCTCAAACCCTAGTTCCACTCCCACAGCACCCCCCTTTTACACACCCCTTGTTGCATCCTAGGTTCACTCACACCCCACCCCCTAGCACCACTCCGTCGAATCCCACACACCCACCCCCCTCAGCGGCAGCTGCAGCAGTGGGAGACAACGGAGGAGGAGGAGCAGGGGAGACCACACACCCGCCACCCCCTACTCGCCACCCCCAAACCCGAACACAGGGCAGGGCCGGGCGACGGGTAGGGAGGTTACGGGGGGGGGGGGAGGCCCGACGCGCGGCCTCCCACGGCGCCAAAACAGGCGGCAGAAGGGGCGACGCTCGCCCCCCCCCCCCCCCCCCCCAGGTCGCGGCCCCCCAGGGAGCCGCGACGGGCGACGGGAAAAGAGGGGGGGGCGGTGCACGTGCCCCCGGTGCGCCGCGACAGGCGACGGAGCATGGTCGGGGCGGGGCCGGGGCAGGGTCGAGGCAGGGCCGAAAGGGGCGGCGACGGGGCCGCAAGGGGCGGCGACGGGGCCGCAAGGGGCGGCGACAGGGCCGCTGGAGGCGGCGACGGGGCCGATAGGGGCGGCGACGGGGCCGCGAAGGGGCCGCGAGGGGCCTGGAAGGGCGGCGACGGGCCGCTAGGGGCGGCGACGAGGCCGCAAGGGGCGGCGAAGGGGCCGCTGGAGGTGGCGACGGGGCCGCGAAGGAGCCGCGAGGGGCCTGGAAGGGCGGCGACAGGCCGATAAGGGGCCGTGAGGGGCCTGAAAGGTCGGCGACGGGGCCGTTAGGGGCGGCGACGGGGCCGCGAAGGGGCCGCGAGGGGCCGAGAAGGGCGGCGACGGGGCCGCGAGGAGTGGCAACGGGGCCGCTAAGGGTCGCGCGAGGGGCCGTGAGAGGGGCCTCTAGGAGTGCTCGACACGAGGGCGGCCGACGGAAAGAACAATTCCGTCGCACGCCACGGGGCGTGCAGCACACAGAGTAGCAGCGGAAGCAGTTAGGTGGGCCCACAGGCCAGGAGCGTAGATGTTCTGATACCATGTGAAGAATGAGGAATAAGAGAAGAGGGGTTGCACTAGCAGCAGTTGGCATACATATAGGAAAACCTAATTGGGTTGTACTCGCTATAGAGTACCCCATTGTAGGCTAGACAATTATAACATTCTGACATCAACCTTGCGCTGGTATGTGAGGGCAAGAGTACAAGGAATACGAAGAGATACAGTTAATAACCATTTTACTATTGCTGTTGCGGTTCGATACAGTGACGACTCGGGCAACTGCTCAATAACGAGTCAGTTGTTTGTCCTTGCTGTCGCGCTGTATTTGTCAGGTCAAAGGTCGCTGACCTTTGACTTTTGCGTAACCTCCAGCAGTTGCTCAACCTCCGAAGGTTGACTCGCTGATGCTTCGCTGTGTTTCGTTTCGTTTACAACTTAGTGTTTCGACGCGACAGCGGCGCTTAAATCACTTGTTTCCAACAAAGCCTAGGTGGATGGAAGTTGAACTTACGAGGAGAAGCAACCACGGTATTGACAAAACATGTTGATTCTGAACACACAAGTACACATGGTCGGTCTAATTTATTGGGAACACAGACAGTTGTGCACAAGCAGTGCAGCGCACAGGCCAAACTACTAAGGGTTCTCTTGCGGCAGTATGTACTAGCAGAAAAGTTATGTAAAGATTTCGTCTAGGGAGGTATGACTAGCGGCTGCTTAGCAGGTACATCAACATCGCCCTGTACTGGTACTGTACCTTGCACACATAATGAAGCAGTCCTTTCGCAGCATGCACCAGTGGCAGGTAACATGCCAAGCCAAGCCTCACAGTGTAACCAGGTAACGCTGTACACCAACCAAGAGCGATTATATACTTGGTGGTGTAGATCAGTGTTACTGTAGCCGAGCAGTTTCCACAAGCCCTGACACTGCACCGAGGTATGAAGTGCAGGTTCAGGTGGGTTTAGCTGCTGCCGGCTGTGCTCATGAGGCTTGACTTGGCATCCCCCTGTGTTGCCACGTGGCATGCTGATGCCCGTAGGATCCGACAAGTAAGAGAGAAGAGTAATGATTAGGCAGAGGAGTCAGGCTGAAAGGCGGGAGAGGAGTAGTGATGAGGTAAAGGAGCTGGGTTGGATTGGAAGGGGAGAGGAAGAGCAGCGGCATGAGGAAACGAGCACCCGGAGAGTCCCGGAGGGTCAGTTGCATGATGCGGATTATTGGCACCGCCTTTATTGGGAGGCAGGAGCAGGCGCAGTCGAGCGAAGAATGACTTTTGAGACGTGTCGTAAGTCGGCGCTTCACACCCGAATTCCAGATGGGCTGCTGGCAGTGGCAGGTGGAGCTGCTGCCAGCACTACCTGCTGCCGCTGGATCACTATCACTGGTGGCTGTGGTGCAGGTGCCGCTGATGTTGCTGCTACTGCTGTTGCTCCTGGCGCTGAGTGAGTAGCAGGTGAGCTGGCTGCAGCGGTAGCACCAGCACCATGGGCCGACGCTCCTGCTCCAGCAACAGCAGCAGAAGCAGGCGCGCCAGCAGCAGTGGGTTTCTTCGCCAGCTGCTGCCTGAGAATCCTCCCACCAAGGCAGTTAAGCAGGATCCACGGGTGAGTCATAATCTTCCCAGCAGGTGGCCGCTTCCTGGGATCCCGCTGCAGCAGGCACCGCACCAACCCCTTTGCCTCCTCTGACACCCCTCTCCACTCCTCCCCGCCCATGTCCACCGCGCCTTGCAGCACCTTCATAAAGACGTCCCTGTCCGTCGGGCCCCAGAAGGGCGGCGCGCCGCAGAGGAGAATGTAGAGGATGACGCCCAGAGACCACACGTCGGCTTCGAAGGAATAGTCGCCCCGGAGGACTTCGGGCGCGATGTAGAAAGGCGACCCGGCGACGCCGCGCGCGCGCTCGCCCTGCTTGAGAGGAATCGCGAGCCCGAGATCCGCCAGCTTCGCGACGACGACGCGCTGGCCCGCGCCGGCTGCTGCGGCGGGGGAAACGCCGGCGGACGGCGTACCTGCAGCGGCAGGCGTGGCGGCGGAAGCGGGGTAGCGCGCGAGGAGGATGTTTTCGGGTTTGAGGTCGCGATGGAGCACGCCGCGGGAGTGGCAGAAGGCGACAGCCGACACTATCTGGCTAAAAACCTGCGCCGCGTCGCGCTCGCTCAGTCGCCCGCGTCGCACGATTTCGTCAAACAGTTCGCCACCGTCGCACAGCTCCATGATCATGTGCACGGCCGCGTCGTCTTCGAACACTGCGCGAAGCTGCACCACCCCCGCGTGCGGGCTGTACCCCGCGGGGGCGACGCCAGCCCCGGTGGCAGACGCGGCGCCAGCTGCGCCGGAAGTTGCGCCGCAAGACGCGCCCGCAGCGAGACGCTGCATGAGCACGACCTCGCGCCGCACGTCGTGGCGTTCCGACTCGGAGGTTAACCGACTCTTTAAGATGGACTTGCACGCGAAGCGCGCCCCGGTCGCCTTCTCGACGCACCTGCGCACCGTTCCGAACTGCCCCGAACCCAGCACTGCCGATTCGAGCACAAAATAATCCTCTAGACGACCCGTCGGCGTGCCGAAAATCTCGGTGGCACGAGACGAGAGGGAGGCCGAGGGGAAGGAGGAGCTGGGGGACGATTGAGAGGAGGAAGGGCGAATGGAGGAGGAGGAAGGTTGACTCGAAGCGCAGGCGCCGGTTCTAGCGGACTTGGCGGCGCGAGACTCGGACGAGGCGTCAAGGTCGAAACCAGAGGCCCTGTCGCGCTTCCTCTGCGATTCTAACGACTGCGCGCGCCTGTCGCGGCGGTCGAAGCTGTGCTGCTGCTGCTGCTGCAGCTGCTGCTGCTGCGTTAGAGGAGAGACTCGTGCTGCTGCTGCATTTCCTGGCTGCGCCATAATATCGACTAGGCAAGTGAACTCAGAAAAGCGCTCGTTTTGTACTTAACAGCGGCTACTGGGCCGGAATATTCACTTATAGGCTGCGAGACGATTGCTAGGTTGTCTGAAGCTGGGTAGGGATGTCAATTTCGCACACACTTGAATGAGATGGCTGTGAAAGATGCTTCGGTCCGGACGTACGCGGTACTTCTGAAATGCGGCGCACTACCCCAAACACGAGCTGGAGTGACGGTGTTTGAATGTAAAGCTGGACGAACATGCGACGACGGAAAATAGTCGGCTAGGTAAACGACGGCCGTCCCCCGTCCAGATTACTTGAAAGTAGTGATGCTGGCAATGGAGCCAACGTCAACAGCTTCTAGAAATTCTACAGCGAAGCAAGTGAAGGATGGACGGAGGGAGGGCGGAGGTGCATAGCAGACTGGGCAAGGGTTTGACTGGCACTGGAGAGCGGATTCGTGAGGGTGAGAGGGAAAGGGAGGCGATTTGGGCGACGATACCAGGAATCCTCAACATGCGAGCGATGGGAGGCTCGCCGTGTCGCGACACTTTTGATAGATGGTATTTCACGGGCACTTTCTGAGTCGTGAGTCATGCCTCCGCTATGCTAAGTGACATGCATGGGCTTCCTGCTTAAGATCAAGGGTCGGTTTTCGAGTTAAGTGATGGGAGCTCGAGCTAGCTGAACTCGACGTGTTCATTTCGGGTAAAATCCACACTGCCCGTAAAATATCGTTCATTTCAGCTTTCAACAAACATGGTTGACACTTCGATGACGACCAGGTCCAGGGCCGAGCGAGCCATGATGGACGGAGCTGACCTTGCACTCCAAAACCATGTACACGACTCGATGGAGGGTTGGATGGGCGGAGAGATGTCAAACTGGGCACGACATCGAAAATCGGACGGTTTACGTTTCTTGTGCGAAATTCAGCGTGATATGTGCGACTGATAACCGCATCGTGGAAGAGTGCTGCACGGTGAAGTCCACGACAAGGGAAGACGACGTTTTCTTCAGTGTCCCAGCCTCCACAAGAGAAAAAATTGACTGTCGCCATTCGCATACTTTCTTCGAAGCTGGTGAGCAGGTGCCGATCAGCCTTCACAAATCGCCGACACGCTAAGCTTCACCAACAAGTTTCTGTCTTCGGGAACTGACATATCTGACACTGCTGTAACCCGACTGGCTTGGGTGGTCACACATAGCACTAGTCACTACCTTCGCCAAATACCAGAACCGGCATGCGGTGGGACGTCTAGGTTGACGGAGGGAGTTGTCGGTGGCGTAGGGAGGCTTCGCACGCCAAGTGATTCGAAGCACCGACATGTGTCACCCTTCACAAGTATCACATCCAGGCAATCCAGAAGCAATTAATACTGCTGGAGCTCTACAAGCACCTAAGTTTATTACAGAAGGCATGAGCAAATAGTTTATAGCGAAAACAGTAATGCGATGTCGCGAGCTGTTACAATATGGAATTGTTGTTAAAAAATCCTGAGGTAACTGAGTTTCAACGCGAAGATGAATGCAGCGAGTGATGTTATAACGGAAGGATCGAAGTGGATAGGATAAACCTGTGAAGTCTGAGAGAAGACAATTAAGTCTTAATAGTGACATTGTTAATAAGTTGAAAGAAAACAAGATGATTATATGATAGAAGTACAAGGGTTTAAATAGCAAACTAGCTAGCCATGTACTCTGAGGGATACATTTCCATATTAACTGTTTTGCATGACTATAGTAATCACGACAATTGTTTTTCTCGACAGTAACCATGTTGCAACGATTAACTGTAGTGCGGTTACTGGTCGGTCAAGAGTCACGGTCGTTGCTTGTCTTCGATTGTTGACCTTCGGGTGACTCTCGACCTTCCGAATACTCTATATGAGCTATTGAGGTACTGGTACAACGCGTTGTTATGTTAAGAACTGATGCATTAGTGGGAAACCTTCGAGAATGCTTATAATAACCTTTCGATTATTCCAACACTCCCCTTCATTCATGAAGTGTGAAAAGAGTAAGCAGGAATGGAATGACTAAGGAAAGATTGGGTACAAATGCAACCCTAGAAACCCTGTACCCCATATGTGCTACCCCACTATAGCCTACAGCAACTATGTCATATAAATCTGACACACCCCCATAGGCAAAGTGGGGGAGAACAAGGGGTCACAAGACCAGTCAAGCAAAGCAAAGCAAGCTCAGGGTGGATCACAAAGTCACCACACAGTCCGAGCACAAGAGTAGGGCCAGAGGCCAGTTCACATGCAGGAGTACAGACATATATATAAAACTAGACAAACAAGAGCAGGCATATATATATGTCACAGTACAAGTGAAGTCAAGAGGAGAGCAAGTGAGGCAAGACAGGCACAAGACCCAACTGGGTGCAAAAGCGCTGATGGTCACAAGGCGCGAGTGCCTTGGTGAACACATCAGCAGTGTTGGCCTCAGAGGCCACGTACGCAAGTCGCAACTGACCACGCTGCTGCAGCTCACGAGCAAGGAAGTAGCGGAGAGCAATGTGCTTCGTTCTGTGCTCCAAGCGCTGCTCTCGACACAAGGCCAGCATAGCCTTGTTGTCTACGTACAGCACTGGAGGAGAACGAGGCGGCTCTCCAAGGTCAGTCAGCAGGTAGGTGAGCCAGCGAAGCTCCTGTGCAGCCATGGCCCCGGCGTAGATCTCAGCCTCACAACTGGAGCCGAGAACCGAAGACGAGCGAGTAGACCGCCACGAGACAGAGCCGGAACAAAGGCTGAAGGTGTAACCCTGTGACGACCGCTGTGTAGCCTGGTCGTCAGCCCAAGAAGCGTCCGCGTGGCCGGTAAGGACCACTGGACTCCGCCCTCCAAGCACTAGCCCCATGCCCCACGTACTGCACAGGTAGCGCAATACCCTCTTCGCTGCAGCCATGTGCTCCGGTCTGTGTCTCCCAGGAGCAACATAGCGTGCAAGAATGCTCAGAGGGTATGCAAGGTCAGGTCGTGTGCAGGTCATCAGGTACATGAGGCAGCCAACAAGCTCTGCATACGGACCACTCGACTCTACGGACTCATCCGAAGGCAGAGCTGAGAGTGAGTGGCGAGTAGGCAGAGGAGTGGCCTGAGGCGAGGAGTACGTGAAGCCGAAGCGCTGAAGGACCTGCTGCACCATGTGTGACTGAGTCAAGGTAATGGTGCGGCGTGCTCTGTCCCGAGTGATCTGCAAGCCAAGGTAGCTGCGCAGTTCACCCAGGTCTGTGCACGTGTGTCTCTTCAGCAGCTCGGACTTCACGTAGGCGAGTCCAGCAGTGTCTGCTGTGGCAAAGACCAAGTCGTCGACGTACACGAGGATGTAGAACGGCGGCAGGGAAGTGTCGGTGCGAAGAAACAGCGACGGGTCAGCAGTAGAAGGAGCAAACCCAAGAGCCGCAAGCGTAGTCCTCAGTGTGTCGTGCCACTCACGCGGTGCCTGGCGGAGACCGTAGACTGGCCGTCGGAGGCTCCACTGGGTGCCAGGAGGGAAAGTCCCAGTGAAGCCAGGTGGACGGCAAAGCCAGATCTCCTCGTGCAGGCTACCCTGCAAGAACGCAGTGCTGAAGTCGAGAGAGTGAAGCTCGTAGTCGCGCTGAGCGGCTATGTGCAGCAGCACCCGAAGAGTAGTCATCTTCGGGGTGGGAGAGAAGGTCTGAAAGTAGTCAACTCCCTGCCGCTGACTGAAGCCACGAGCAACGTACCGTGCCTTGAAGACAGGTGGAGAGCCCGGCGGCCGCTTCACCCTGAAGATCCACATGCCACTGACGATGTTCGCCCCAGGAGGGGGAACCGCGTCAACGTAGGTGCCTGTGGACTTCCAGGAAGCCATCTCTGCATCCATAGCTGCCTGCCACTGAGAGGAGTAGGGACCCTCTACGGCCTCCGCGTAAGAACGCGGAGTCGGGATGTCTAGTGCATCCGGGTCTCCCTCAGGGGCAAGCAGTACAGACGCGAGATGAGGTGAAGCAGCCGCTAGACACTGTAACTCCTCCTGCCTGTCCTCTAGGACGTCCGTGCCAAGAGCACACTCACCCCCGACGGATGGAGGACAGACAGACGCAGACTCAGCAACAAGACTAGCAGCGTAGTCGAGACGACAGCGAGCAGCAAAGTCGACGAGCTCAGCGACTAGAGCAGACGCAGCAGTGGACTCAAAAGAGGGGTCAGTGACGACAGTAGCAAGCAGACGCGTGACAGTAGGACTGGCAGCACGAAGAGAGTCCGACTCAGGGTCGGCAAGCGCAGGAAGAGAGGACTCAGGAGGAGAAGGCCAAGGGGCACGCAGAGGAGCAGTGGACGGTCGCAAAGACATCCGGTGCGTGCCAGGGACAGGGGGAGGACGCTGACGCGAACTGCGACCACTAGCGCCAGCCGCACGAACAGGCGACGCGGGACGAGACGCAGGCTCACGACGCTCAGCAAGACCTCCCGTAGGACCAGTGTAAGGAGAGGGAGCAGGCAGTGGAGAGGAAGGCTCCAGCAGGGACTGCGACTGGACAGGCGGTGGACACTCTACTGGAGGAGAAAGACCAAGAACCTGCTGCAGGAGCGGAACGAAGTACGGCCGAGGCCGCGCGGCAGCTCCAGACTCAGCAGGGACAGCACCACCACCCTCAGCGACAGCACCAGCACCACTCACACCTCCAGCGGCAGGACAAACAGCAGCAGGCACAGCACCATCGCCCTCAGCAGCTCCAGCTCCAGGAGGACCCGTAGGTCCAGCAGCTCCGGGACCGGCAGCACCCGCACCCTCGACGGTCGAAGAAGCTCCAGCTCCAGCTCCAGCAGCACCTCCAGACGCAGCAGCACGCCTCCAGCGGCGAGCGAACCACTCGCGCAGCTCCTGTGGAGAGAGGGGCTCCCGGCGAGACGCAGCGGCAGGAGAAACCCCAGGCTCAGCAGCTCCAGACGCAGCACCCCCAGGCTCAGCAGCTCCCACCTCAGCACCTCCAGGCTCAGTAGCTCCCGACCCAGCACCCCCAGACCCCGCACCCCCAGGCACAGCACCCCCCGGCTCAGCACCCCCAGGCTCCGCACCCTCCGCAGTAGCACCCTCAGGCCCAGCACCCCCAGCAGTAGCACCCCCAGGCTCAGCACCCCCGCGCACAGCACCCCCAGAGTCAGCACCCCCAGGCTCAGCACCCGCAGCAGCACCAGAGTCACCTGTAACCTCGATCGGGTCAACGGCGTCTACCTGGGACACACCTGAGGGGGCAGGAACTTGAGGGGGGAGGGGGTCTACCGGGGGGGGAACCGGCACAAGGAAGTCCGGGGGAGGGGGGAGGGAAGGAGTGCGGTAGGGGAAGAGACGGTAGAAGGGGACTGACTCGTCGAACGTGACGTCCTGGGAGGACAGAACACGACGAGAGGAGGGGTGGTAAAACTGCCACCCTGGGGCGTCAGTGGGGAAGCCAAGGAAGACACAGGGAGCAGCACGAGGGGACAGCTTGTCCGCAGACAAGTCGCGGACAAACGCCCGAGATCCCCAGACACGGAACACAGACGCATCGCCAACCTTCCCCGTCCACAGCAAGGCTGGGGACATCGCAGGCCGAGAGACCCGGGGGTGAAGGTTGAGCTGATGCGCCGCGTACCTCACTGCAAACGGCCACAGAAAATGGGGGGCAGCCGCATGCATCATGGACGTGCGAGCGACATCCATGACCATGCCAATGCGGCGCTTAGCAATCCCATTTTGCTGTGGTGAGTCCGGAAGCGTGAAGGTCTGGCGGATCCCCCGTGCACGACAGTAGTCCCGCAGAAGGCGAGAAGAGAACTCTCCGCCTCTGTCCGAGTGCAGACGCAGAACAGGAAAGTCCGAGCCGAAGCTCTTCCTGAGCTGGAGACGAGCCTCGCGGATCCAGTCAATCAGCACCTCAGTGACCGCACCCTTGCTGCGCAAGGGGAGGACTGTGGTGTAACGCGAGTAGTCGTCAACCACCAACAGGAAGTAGCGCTCGTAACCCTGCCCACGGACGGGGGCTGGGCCCCACACATCCATGTGAAGCGTCTGCAGGGGAGCCTCTGTCGGGGGGAAGTGGGAGGAGTGAGGAGTAGCCCGGAGGCGACCCTCGACACAGGGGACACAGGAAGGTCCTGGCCCGGAGGGGAGAGGAGGGAGAGACTGGGGAAGACCAGAGACAAGGACACGGGAAGCCATGCTCCGAAGACGGGGCAAGGAGGGGTGGCCAAGACGGTGGTGCCACAGGAGAGTCTCGTGAGACAGGAGGCGACAAGAACAGGGGGCAGACCCAGGACCTGACCGGGACGCAGCAGCAAGTACCTGACCCGACGCAGCCACCTGACCAGACGCAGGGACAGGAGGAGACTCAACGGTCAGGGTGTAGAGACTCGACCCCGGCCGACGCGAGAACGTGGCCAGGTGTCGGCCTGTGCGTGCCTCCGTGCAGTGGGTCACCCGCTGACTCGCAGGAGTGAACTGGTGAACACCCCCATCCTGCAGGTCCGCTCCACTCACCAAGTTCGTGGAGAACGAGGGAAGGTACAGACCTGACAGGGTGCCCGAAGGGGCAGCCGGACACGGGAGGACAGTGGAGAAGTGAGACAGGACAGGACCTCCAGAGGGGTCAGCAAGGGAGACTGCAACCGGTCGGCCGAGCGGCGTAAGGGTAGTGCGGTCTCGAAAGAAGGAGCGAGAAGCTCCGGAGTCAAGTGTGAAAGTGAGGGAGGACGAGGACGACGCAGTACCTGAGAGCGCAGTCTCACCAGTACCTGAGAGCGCAGACGCACTGGCACCTAGAGCAGCAGCCTCACAAGCACCTAGCGCAGCAGTACCAATGCCCGGGTCGGGCTGGAAACAACGGTAACCCTCATGCTCCTCACTATAATCCACAACATACATAGCAGTAAGGATAGCATCAAAATCAAGATCAAAGATCGCTACACCAGCCCTGAGAAGCTCATCCCAGCGAGGGATCTCACTAGCCCCAGGGAACTGCTGACGCCAGGCGTCCGTCAGGCGGCCAAAGCAGCGCTGGGTGGCGTGGGCACCCCCACACTGCTCACCCGCGCGGTCGCCGGAACGAAGAACGTAGGTGCAAGGACCAGTACCCCCACCCCTCTGACGCCCAGCGTACCACTCACGAAGCTGCTGAGGCGAAGGGATGTCCCGAGAGCGCTGCTGCTGCTGCCGCTGCGAGCGCTGGCCACCACCACCGCCGCTACGCTGCTGGGTACCACCCCGACCAGCTCCACCCCCTCCACCACCACTGCCTCCTCCGCCGCCGCCTCCACCGCCTCCACCTCCGCCGCCTCCACCCCCGCCGCTGCCTCCACCACCACCGCTGGCACCACCACTACTGTCCCCGCCGCTGCTGCCACCACCACCACCACCACCCCCGCCACTAGTCCCGCCGCCACCCCCACTCCCACCGCCGCCACCGCCGCCACCGCCACCGCCCCCTCCAGCCCCACCCGCGCCCTTGCCCCCCTTGCCCTTGCTGGAGCGACGTCTCCCACTAGGGGCAGACGCCGCGCCGACCGACTCAAGACCAAGCAGGTCGGCAGCAGCAGCAGAGGCAACAGAGGGCAGCAAGGGGGAAGGAGAGCACCCCTCAAAGATGGGGGTGCGAGGGTCACCACGAGAAGCACCTACAGCGACTATGCTCTTCTCCGCTGCGAGGAGGGCCTTCTCGAGGAGGTCGACGGTGAGCGTGGTGGGGCAGACTGCGAGAAAGTGGTCCCTGACGGCTCGAAGGGAGTCAGGGAGGCGCGCGACTACGTAGTAGAGAGCGATGTACATGGGGGGGGGGTTCTTAGCGCAGAACTCAGCAGGAAGGGCGGCGCGGTAGCGAGTGTCACTAGTGCGGAGATGCGTAATGAGGTCAGCGACAGTGGGAAAGGCAGAGAGGTCAGGAAAGAGGTAGGGAAGCATGAGACGGCTCAGTGCAGCAGTGGCAGGGGAGGAGTAGCGCGCAACTACAGCGTCGTACAAGGTCTGAGCACTCTTGTACTGACTGAAGTGCGCACGCTCAGAGGTAGGAAGGTGGCGACGCACAGCAAGACGTGCAGCAGCATCGCGGGTGGCCCACTTAGAGCGGACAGCGGGATCAGCATCAGTAGCAGGAGCAGGAGAGGCGCCAGAGGTGAGGTCAAAGAGAGAAAGGTCGTCAGCTCTGTCGCACTGTAAGAACAGCTGCCGGTCGTCTAGCCAGACCTCAAAATCAATGGCGCGACCCTCAGCGTCAAAAGCTAGGACACTAGGGGTAGCCATGACGACGACTGTGAAGCAGTGCAAGCAGTAGGGGGGAGAGCACGCAGTGACAGTGGGACTGTGCTCACCAGGCAGGGCAGGTCGCGTAGCTCGACAGAAAGGCAGCTCGGCGACCGGGCGGCTCGGGTGCACAGCGGCTCGGCTCCCGGGCGGCTCGGCGGCAGAGCAGCTCGGGGGCAGGGCGGCTCGGCTCCCGGGCGGCTCGGCAACAGGGCGGCTCGGGTGCAGGGCGGCTCGGCTCCCGGGCGGCTCGGCTGCAGGGCGGCTCGGCTCCCGGGCGGCTCGGCGGCACAGGTGGACTGCGGGGCCGATGCGTAGTGGGCGGCGAAGCCGCGGTTGAGCAGGCGGCGGCCGCAGCCTAGTGGGCTGGGAGGCCGCGGTCGTAGCAGGCGGCGGGGCCGTGCGAGCAGGCGGCTGGGGGCCGCGGTAGTAGGTGGGCGGCGGGGCCGCGCGAGAAGACGGCCGGGGCCGCTACTGTAGTAGGCGGCGGGGCCGCGGTCGAACAGGCGGCTGGTGCCGCGGTCGTAGCAGGCGGCGGGGCCGTGTAAGCAGGCGGCCGGGGCCGCGGTAGTAGAGGGCGGCGAGGCCGCGCTAGCAGGCGGCCGGGGTCGCGACAGTAGCGGGCAGCGGGGCCGCGGTCGAACAGGCGGCTGGGGGGCCGCGGTCGAGCAGGCGGCCGGGGCCGCGGTAGTAGCGGGCGGCGAGGCCGTGCGAGCAGGCAGCCGGGGCCGCGACAGGAGCGGGCGGCGGGGCCGCGGTCGAACAGGCGGCTGGGGCCGCGGTCGTAGCAGGCGGCCGGGGCCGCGATCGTAGTGGGCGGCGGCCGCGGCGTAGCGGGCGGCAGGGCTGCGTCGAGCAGGCGGCTGGGGGGCCGCGTCGAGCAGGCGGCTGGGGGGCCGCGTCGAGCAGGCGGCTGGGGCCGCGATCGTAGCGGGCGGCTGGGGCCGCGACTTAGCGGGCGGCTGGGCCGCGTGTGGGAGGGAGGCGACACGGAGGGTCGCTCGAGAGCGGAAAAAAAAAAGTTGAGCGCGCCTCGGGGCGCGCTTCGGTGGGCCCTAGGCAGAGTTCCACAGGGAACCCGCTCTATACTATGTGAAAAGAGTAAGCAGGAATGGAATGACTAAGGAAAGATTGGGTACAAATGCAACCCTAGAAACCCTGTACCCCATATGTGCTACCCCACTATAGCCTACAGCAACTATGTCATATAAATCTGACATGAAGGTGAGCCACATGGGATTTCTTGGTGATCCCGTAGAGGTCGGCGCAGTGCTGGAACTGTTGACGTGGCAGTTTCTTTGTCAGGAAATCAGCTGCCATGTCACCGGCTGGGCAGTACGTGAGTTTGACTTTCCCTTTGTCGAAGAAGTAACGGAGTGCGATGTGCTTCGTGCGGTTCACGAAGCCGGGCTTGTTCGCGATCTTGATTGCGCTCTGGTTGTTGCAGAGTAACGTGAAGTGCCCGTTCATCGTCACTCCCGCTTCCTGCAAAAGCTCCATAAGGTACAATCCTTCACGAACAGTTGCGCTGGCGGCGATGAACTCAGCTTCGGTTGACGAGAGGGCGATGCGTTCCTGCTTTTGAGAGTTCCATGAGATAAGTCCTGCAAGTTGGAGTCGGAAAATGAATCCTGTGCCGGAGCGTCTGTTGCCAACATCTCCCGCGTGGTCTGCGTCTACGTAGCAACGCAGCTCCAAGGTGGCGGTCAGGTTGGCTTTGTGGTGAGACCGACGTCAGGAGTTGAGATGAAGTATTGAAGTGCTCGTGACGGCGGCGAACAGGAGACACCCCAGCTGCTGCTGATAAAGACGATGGTTCTCGAGGGAGAGAGGCGTGGTGTACGGTTCGTGGTTAGGAGGAGGAGTGCGAAAGGGGGTGGAGAGGTTGATGGGTGCTATGGCGAATTTCTTTGCGAGCGTTTTGGCGTATTTGGCGGCAAAGAGATAAATGGAGGAGGCAAACTGGGTGATGCTGAGTTCCAGGAACTGAGTGACGGTGTGATTGATGGTAACCCCTAGCTTCTCTATGATGTCCGCTTCAAACAGGTCCAACAGCTCAGTGTCGTCACCGTTGTAAAGTAGGTCATTGACGTAGGCGACGAGGAGAATGAATTTGCCGTGCGATTCCTTCCGGTACATCCCCAGGTCGTGTGGCAGTTGTTTAAATCCGAGCTCCGTGAGAAAGATGTGCAGATACTACTGCCACAGGCGAGTTGCTTGCTTGATCCAAGGGATTTCTGAAGTAAGCACACGGCGTTGTCGTTTTCCTCGAAGGCATGCGGTTGTTCGACGAAGATGATGGCGTCGACCGGAGCGTAGAGGAATGCACTGCCGACGTCAATCTGATGGAGCGGACGTTGTTTGACGGCTACGATACAAATGAGGATGCGTACTGAGGTGTGCCGTCCGACAGGTGCATAGGTGAGGTCGAAGTCCACCATGTGAGTTTGCTCGAAGCCGCGCACCACCCATCTTGTCTTGTATTTGTCAATGGAGCCATCCGCGAGTGTTTTGATGCGAAAGACCCATTTGCCGCTGAGTATTTTTCTCCCCTTCGCTGACGTTTGAATGAACCAGCTTCCATGTTTCGCGATTCTTGAGCGCCTCGACTTCCTTGGCCATGGCTGCCTTCCATTTCTCACTGTCGGGGCAAGATAGAGCTTGGCGAACAGTGGTGGGCTCCTTGGGGGAGTCGTGGTGAACATGTCAGAATCCCAACCACTAGACCATTGGGATAAAAGGGCTTGTTTCAGTAGCGGGTCAGTGCGCCCATAACCCCCTAGGCGAACGCGCCTGTAACCCTCTCCAGGATCAATCGGGCATCCACAGTGCAGATCTACTGACACCCCCCCACACTGGGAGGCCCACGACTAAGCACAGCGGCAACGGCCTACATGTGCATACACCGGGAATCGAACCCGAGGCCGCTCTGATACCATGTCAGAATCCCAACCACTAGACTATTGGGATAAAAGGGCTTGTTTCAGTAGCGGGTCAGTGCGCCCATAACCCCCCAGGCGAACGCGCCTGTAACCCTCTCCAGGATCAATCGGGCATCCACAGTGCAGATCTACTGACAGAACAACGATTACGAGTCCGAGAATGCGAAGACCAATTTCGTTGGTCTTTTCGTAGTGCAGGCGAACGTAGTCGTGGAAGCTGGTTACTTCGACTACATCATCGTCGCTATCGTTGTCGAGACGGAGGGTGTCTTGCGAGGTGTTAGGCAGAAGTAACTCGGCATCCGGGGATCGGCGTGCCTCGCTGTTGAAGTTGTGAGCTTCGCGAGTCCTATCGTTAGGATCGAATTGGTGCACGTGTATGAAGGTTGGAGTCTGGAATGGGCTTGTAAGGGGGATGTTGGGTGCGCCGTCAAATTGGGCGACTTCTGCTGCGTTGGCATCCTCTGCCAGGTCAGCTTCATCGTGTGGAGTTGCGAAGCTGCGGTGTCCCTCGAAAACCCTTTCTGGTGCCCTGTCAGCTTCGCGGTGTTCGTTGAACAGTGGCTGCGAGTTTGAATTGAATGATTCACTTGGGTACAACACGAGGCTATATATAGTCTCGATATAAGGCCAGTTACCCAGGTGTTACGCGAATGTTCTGAGGGTCGCGAAGCATCCCGAACAGAACTTTCCCGAACTCAGTAGAAATCAATTTGATGGAACTGAATAGGCTTGAGTTCGGTACACGTAACCTGGCTCGGTGCTATAATTATAGTAAATTATAGGAATGCACCTAACCTAGGAAATCAAGCATATCTATGCATGATAAAAAAAACCCAAGCTAGATATAGCGTAATAAAGTCTAGGCAAGCTAGCAAAGCAAGCATAAGCCGTCGTACTCTCACATGCCCCCCCCTCAAAGCTGGGTGGCGTGAGAAACACCCTGCTTGACAAGATAGTCCTTAAGAGCACGGCGTGCGTTGCCCATATCAGCTTCTGCAACCCAACTGTCCTCAGTGGGGTCGTATCCCTTCCAACGTATCAGGAACTCAAGGGTCTTGCCGCCGCGACGTCGACGAGTGAGAACGCGCTCCACTTCGTAGTCGGGTTCATCCTGTATGAGAACAGGTTGTCCGAATGTTATCTTATGCTCTAGCCTGTAGTGGGGTGCTCTATAGCGAGTACAACCCTTCTAGGGTTTGCTATTTGTATCCTCATTCTTGCTATTGCAATCCTCTTCTCTCTTCTAATTTTCACATGCTCTCAGAGCAGGTCGATCCCCTTGGATCGATCCTGTGGGTGGGTTACCACCTCCTCGCTTCCGCTGCAACACCTACACTACTCTCTAAGCCGCACGCCCCGTGGCGTGCGGCACTTTTTCTTCCCGCCGTGCGCCCCGAGGCCCGCGGCTGTTCTCTGCCCGCTGTGCGCCCCGAGGCGCGCGGCGGGCGTCTGCCCCGTCGTTCGCTGCGTCGTCCTCTGGAGGCGTCGCGACGGGCGACGGGGACCCGCGCGTCACCCCCTGTCGCCCGTTGTGGCCTACGCGCGGCCCGTTCAGGCAGCGCCCGGCCCGTACGGGCTGCGCCAGGCCCGCGCGCCACCTGTACGGGCTGCGCCAGGCCCGCGCGCGGCCCGTACAGGCTGCGCGAGACCCGAAAGCGACCAGTACGGGCGGCGCCGGGCCCGCGCGCGGCCCGTATGGACGGCGCGAGGCCCGCGCGCGGCTCGGGCCGCCTGCGCGCGGCTCGGGCGTCTGCACCAGGCCCGTGGTGGGCCCCTTACTCGATACCCCTGCACTCCCCGCTGTCCCCCCGTGCTTCTACTGGCGCCCCACTCCTCCTACACCCCATTCTCCTACGTTAGGGTTTGGGGGTGAGGGGTATGGGGGTGCCCTCCATTTGTGCCGTTCCTTGCTCCTCCTCCTCCTCCGTCTCCCTGTACTGCAGCTGCCGTTGAGGGGGGGTGGAAGTGTTGGAGCCGGTGGAGTGGTATTAAAGGGGGGTGAAGGGGGAGTGGAGCTAGCGGTGTAGCAGCGGGTGTGTGCCAGGGGGAGTGGGATAGTTTGGGGAAGCTGCGTGGAGGTTACCGTCGTGTCGCCAGCAGCACTTGTAGTCCGGGGAGTTGCTCCGGTAGCCCAGTCATAGTCAGCTGTGCTAGCCGCCCGTGGGTCCGTTGCTCGTCTGCCGCTACTTTAGCCGCGGGGCCAGTTACTCCAGTATTCCGGAGCGTTGTTCCGGTAGCCGCCGTGCCAGCGTGCCTCCTGTTGCCCGTGTGTCTGCAGCTTCAGCCGTCACCTCCTTTCTCCTCTCCTCTCACTCTCTCTCCTCCTCCTCACGTGCCCATTGTGACTACCACTAGCTTTGCTCATAATTGTGAACTTTAAACTATTGCTTCTTGAACTTGTGCTCAGAATGTGTGGTGACATTGTGATCCACCCTGAGCTTGTACTGCTTTGCTTGCTCTGCTGATTACACCCCACTTTGGCTATGGGGGTGTGTCAGAATGTTATCTTATGCTCTAGCCTGTAGTGGGGTGCTCAATAGTGAGTACAACCCTTCTAGGGTTTGCTATTTGTATCCTCATTCTTGCTATTGCAATCCTCTTCTCTCTTCTAATTTTCACACAGATGGTGGTGGCGGTAGTTGCCGTTCCTGGAACTGTTGGTTGGGGTCCTTGTAGGGCTATAGTAGCTGAACATGGAAAGCATTGTGAAGCTTCCACGTATCTGGTAAGTGCAAGTGGAATCTAACTGGTGTTACTGGTGAATTTTGGGTCTATGTCTGAGATGAGTGTAGCGGGGATGCCGTGGATGGTGATGATGCGGTCGAAGAAGAGGCGAGCAGTTGCTTCGGCTGTAGATGTGGCGTTGGTCGGTATGAAGTGACCCATTTTGGAGAACTGATCGATCACTACGAGTATGGAATCGTGCCCCCGTGAGGTCGAAGGAAGTCATGTGATGAAGTCGATGCTAACGACCTGCCATGGCTGCTCCGGTACGGGTAGAGGCTGAAGTAACCCTGCTTTTTTCTGCTTGCTACTCTTCATCCGCTGCCACGTGTCGCATGAGGTGAGGAAGTGCTGCACGTCTGCTGCCATCCCGGGCCAGTAGTAATACTTCGCAATCCTTGCTAATGTTTTGTTGCTCCCGAAATGTCCCGCGTAAGGTACGTCGTGAAATTCCTCCAATAGGATCTGCCGTAGCGGGGCGTAATTCGGCACCCAAATCTTTCCTGAACCCTTCGTTACAGCTAAGTCTTTCTTCCGCTGTAATAGCTTCTTGGCCTGTGCTGTAGCGATCTCTGCGTCGACGGAGTACCCGTGTTGGAATAGACCCTTGAGCAGAGGGTTCATCCCGTCGAGCTAGATGCGTGCTACATGTCCGGGGTGGCTCAATGCGTCTGACACCCCCCCACACTGGGAGTGACAAAATTAGAAGAAGAAAGAGGATTGAACTAGCAAGAATGGGGATACAAATAGCAAACCCTAGAAGGGTTGTACTCGCTATAGAGCACCCCACTACAGGCTAGAACATAAGAATAATATTCTGACACACCCCCATAGCCAAAGTGGGGTGTAATCAGCAGAGCAGGCAAAGCAAAACAAGCTCAGGGTGGATCACAATGTCACCACACATTCTGAGCACAAGTTCAAGAAGAAATAGTTTAGAGTTCACAATTATAAGCAAAGCTAGTGGTAGTCACAACGGGCAAGTGAGGAGGAGGAGGGAGAGTGAGGGGAGAGGAGACAGGAGGCGACGGCTGAAGCTGCAGACACACGGGCAACAGGAGGCAGACTGGCACAGCGGCTACCGGACAGCGCCCGGACTACAGGAGTAACAGGCCCCGCGGCTCAAATAGCGGCGGACGGGCAACGGACCCACGGGCGGCTAGCACAGCTGGCTACAACTGGGCTACCGGGACAGCGCCCCGGACTACAGGTGCTGCGGACGACAAGCCGGCAGCCTCCGCTCAACCTCCCGCAAACAGTCCCACCCCCCTGATACACACCCACTGCTACACCGCTAGCTCTACTCCCACGCACCCCCCCTTAAACCCTAAACCCCAGTCTCCCACACAACCACCCCCCTCAGCGACAGCTGCAGCAGTGGGAGACGAAGGAGGAGGAGGAGCAAAGGGAGGAAGGCACACCGATCACCCCCATACCCGCCACCCCACAGCTCGGCAGGCGACGGGAAATGGCAGGGGGAGGGGGGGGGGGGGGGGGGGGGGGGGGGGGGGGCGGGGTGGTGAAAGGGACCCACCACGGGCTTGGTTGGAGGGCGGGGCCGCGACAAGGGGCGGGGCCGCTACGAGGGGCGGGGCCGCGACGGTCGGGCAGGGCCGCTTCGAGGGGCAGGGCCGCGACACAGGGCGGGGCCGCGACGTAGGGCGGGGCCGCGACGGTCGGGGCGGGGCCGCGACGTAGGGCAGGGCCGCTTCGAGGGGCGGGGCCGCGACGCAGGGCGGGGCCGCGACGTAGGGCGGGGCCGCGACGTAGGGCAGGGCCGCGACGGTCGGGGCGGGGCCGCGACGTAGGGCGGGGCCGTGACGGTCGGGGCGGGGCCGCGACTGTAGGGCGGGGCCGCGACGAGGGTCCCCGTCGCCCGTCGCGACGCCTCCAGAAGGCGACGCGGCGACCGATGAGGCAGAAGCCCGCCGCGCGCCTCGGGGCGCACAGCGGGCAGAGAACCGCCGCGTGCCCCGGGGCGCACGGCGGGCAGAAAACCGCCGCGCGCCTCGGGGCGCACGGCGGGCAGAACACCGCCGCGCGCCTCGGGGCGCACGGCGGGAGGAAAAAGTAGCAGCGGAAGCGAGGTGGGAACACACCCACAGGATCGATCCAAGGGGATCGACCTGCTCTGATAGCATGACAAAATTAGAAGAAGAAAGAGGATTGAACTAGCAAGAATGGGGATACAAATAGCAAACCCTAGAAGGGTTGTACTCGCTATAGAGCACCCCACTACAGGCTAGAACATAAGAATAATATTCTGACAGGGAGGCCCAGGACTGAGCACAGTGGCAACGGCCAACATGTGCATACACCGGGATTCGTACCCGAGACCGCTCTATTACCATGTCAGAATCCGAATGACTAGACCATTGGGTTAAAAGGGCTTGTTTCAGTAGCGGGTTAGTACGCCCATAACCCCCCAGGCAAACGCGCCAGTAACCCCCCTAGGATTGATCGGGGATCTCACAGTGCAGCTCTACTGACACCCTGCCATTAGTGGCCCCTTAGCCGCTCCCTCGTGGCCCCTCTATCACGGCCCCTCGCGGCCCCTTAGCCACTCCCACGCGGCCCCTCTCGCGGCCCCTCCGCGGCCGTTCGCGGCCCCTCGCGGCCCCTCCGCGGCCATTCGCGGCCCCTTGCAGCCCCTCGCGGCCCCTCTGCGGCTGTTCGCGGCCCCTCGCGGCCCCTCTTGCGGCCCCTCCGCGGCCCCTCGCGACCCCTCCGCGGCCGTTCGCGGCCCCTCGCGGCCCCTCTCGCGGCCCCTCCGCGGCCGTTCGCGGCCCCTCGCGGCCCCTCTCACGGCCCCTTGCGGCCCTGTTGCGGCCCCTCGCGGCCCCTCGTGGCTCGTCGCGGCCCCTCCGCGGCTCCCTCGCGGCCCCGTTGCGGCTCCCTCGTCGCCCCTGCCCGCCGCGGCGCCCTGCCCTAACCCGCGCCCTGGAGCACCCACCACTACTACAGCCGCACGCGGAGCAGCCGCCACTGCAGCAGCCGCCCCTGGAGCAGCCGCCCCTGCAGCAGCCGCCCTGGGAGCACCCGCCACTGCAGCATCCGCCCCTGGCGTAGCCGCCACTGCAGCAGCCGCCCCTAGAGCAGCTGCCACTGTAGCAGCCGCCCCTGGCGCAGCCGCCACTGTAGCAGCCGCCCCTGGAGCAGCCCCCCTTGCAGCAGCCGCCCATGGAGCAGCCGCCCATGGAGCAGCCGCCACTGCAGCATCCGCCCCTGGAGCAGCCGCCCCTGCAACAGCCGCCCATGGAGCAGCCACCCCTGCAGCAGCCGCGGAGCCCTCGCCCTGAAGTGGTAGCCGCCTCGCCGTTGCCGCAGTCGTACGCCTGCCCTTCTCGCCACTAGTGAGCACTGCCCTGCCCGTACTGCTGTTACTGCTGCTACTGCTCTTTCTACTGCTACTGCTGCTCCTGGCGTGGCCAAATGCAGCTCCAGCGCCGTCCACGTGAGTCCCTCGCCCCCCAACAGCTTCGTGAGTGGTACGCTAGTTGGGGTTGTAGGGGTGGCCGCGCTGCGACTACTGCTACTGCTTCTACTGTTGCTACTGCTGCTACTGCGGCTACCACTGCTACTCCTGCTCCTGGCTGTGGCCAGATGCAGCTCCAGCGACGTCCGTGTGAGTCCCTCACGCCCCACCAGCTTCGTGAGTGGTACGCTATTTAGGGTTGTCGGGGTGGCCATAGTGGGAGTCGTTCTGGCGTGAGGAGTTTGGGAGCTACTTGTAGTGGCCAGGCGCAGCTGCAACGTAGTCCGCGCGCGGTCATTTCGCCCCAGCAGCTTCGTGAGTGGTACGCTCAGCGTGGAGGGTCACGGAGGACTGCTCGCTGTCCGTTCGTCATTCGCACTGGTGCTCGGACTTGTCAGCCCTGCTGGATGCTTGGTCACGCCGAGTCCCGCTGCTTCGCCCGTCTGAGCGACGTCTGGCGTACGGAGTTTGGCGACGCCGCTGAGCTCCCCAACTGGGCAGAGCTACTTAGGCAGAGGGTAGATGTCTATGCTCTAGACTATGAAGCTATCCTCACTGCCATGTATGCATTGCCTACTAGTGATGTGGGTGACTGTTACCTATGTGTTCCGCCTGACCCGGGCATTGAGACTGCTGCTCTAGGTGCTGGTGAGGCTGCTGCTCTAGGTGCTAGTGCGTCTGCTCCTCCAGGTGATGGTGAGTCTGCTCCTCCAGGTATTGGTGAGTCTACTGCCCTAGGTGCGGGTGAGTTTGCTCTCTCAGGTACCACGTCGTCTCAGGTGTTACACACCTTCACCCTTGACTCGGGTGCTTCTCGCTCCTTCTTTCGAGACCGCACCACACTCACGTCGCTTAGTCGGCCGGTTGCAGTCTCCCTGGCAGACCCCTCTGGGGGTCCCGTCCTTGCCCACTTCTCCACTGTCTTACCATGTCCGGCGGCCCCTATCAGGTCTTTACCTCCCCTCGTTCTCTACGAACTCGGTGAGTGGTGCTGACCTACAGGACGCAGAGGTTGACTAGTTCACTCCTGCACGTCAGCGAGTGACCCACTGTACGTGTGCTCGGACGGGCCGACACTTAAACACGCTTACCCGTCAGCCAGGGTCGAGCCTGTACACACTAACTACTAAGTCTCCTCAGATAGCTGCGTCGAGTCAGGTGTTTGCTGCAGCGTCCAGGTCTGGTCCTGAGTCTGCCCCCTGCTCGTGTTGTATCCTGTCTTACCAGACTCTCCTCTGGCACCACCGCCTTGGTCACCCCTCCCTGCCCCGTCTCCGAGGCATGGCCTCTCGTTTCCTTGTCTCGGGTCTCCCCCGATCCCTCCCTTCTCTTCCTCCGGGGCCTAGCCGCACCTGCGTTCCCCGCGTCGAGGGGTGGCAGCGCGCCGCTCCTCACTCCTCCGAGTTTCCTCCGACAAAGGCTCCGCTGCAGACGCTTCACATGGATGTGTGGGGCACAGCCCGCGTCCGTGGACAGGGTCACGAGCGCTAGTTCCTGCTGGTGGTTGACGACTACTCGCGTTACACCGCAGTCTTCCCCTTGCGCAGCAAGGGTGAGGTCACTGAGGTGTTGATTGACTGGATCCGCGCAGCTCGTCTCCAGCTCAGAGAGAGTTTCGGCTCGGACATTCCTGTCCTGCGTCTGCACTCCGACAGAGGCGGTGAGTTTTCCTCTGCCCTTCTGCGAGCCTTCTCTCGTGCACAGGGCATCCGCCAGACGTTCACGCTTCTGGCCTCTCCACAGCAAAATGGGTTTGCTGAGCGCCGCATTGGTATGGTCATGGACGTCGCTCATACGTCCATGATCCATGCGGCTGCTCCCCATTTTCTGTAGCCGTTCGCGGTTCAGTACGCGGCGCATCAGATCAACCTTCAGCCCCGGGTCTCCTTGCCAGAGACCTCCCCTACTCTGAGGTGGACGGGGAAGGTTGGCGATGCGTCTGCGTTTCGTGTCTTGGGATCTCGGGCTTTTGTCTGCGACTTGTCTGCGGACAAGCTGTCCCCCCGTGCTGTTCCCTGCGTCTTCCTTGGCTTCCCCCCTGACGCGCCTGGCTGGCAGTTTTACCACCCCACCTCGCGTCGTGTTCTGTCTTCCCAGGACGTCACCTTTGACGAGTCGGTCCCCTTCTACCATCTCTTCCCCTACCGCACTTCCCCGCTCCCCCCTCCGCCGCTCTTCCTCACGCCAGCTGCTGCCATGGTAGACCCCTTGCCTCCCCAAGTTCCTGCTCCCTCAGGTGTTTCCCAGGTAGACCCGGTCGAGCCTGTCAAGGTAGCTGTCGACTCTGGTCCTGCAGGAGGTACTGAGCGTGGTGAGCCTGGTGGTGCTGGGTCTAGAGGTACTGCGCCTGGGGGTGCTGAGCCTGGGGGTGTGGAGCCTGCGGGTGCTGAGCCTGGGGGTGCGGAGCCTACGGGTGCTGAGCCTGGGGGTGCAGAGACTGTGGGTGCTGAGCCCGGGGGTGCAGAGACTGCAGGTGCTGAGCCTGGGGGTGCTGTCTCTGGGGGTGCTGGGTCTGGAGGTCCTGCGCCTAGAGGTGCTGCGCCTAGGGGAGCTCTCTCTTCCCAGCAGCTACGTGAGTGGTACTCTCAGTACTGTCGTAGCCTCCGGGGTGCTGCTGGAGCTGTTGGCGCTGGTCCTGCTGGAGGTGCTGCTGGCGCTGGTGCTTTTGAGGGTGCTGGAGTTGGCGCTGCTAGAGCCGGAGGTGCTGCTGGCGCTGGTGCTGCCGCTGGGGGTGCTGGTGCTGTCCATGCTGTTTCTGGAGCTGGCGGTCCTGCTGGTGTTGGCGCTGGAGGTGCTGCGGGCGCTGGTGCTTGTGAGGGTGCTGGAGTTGGCGCTGCTAGAGCTGGAGGTGCTGATGGTGTTGGAGCTGATGGTGCTGCTGGCGCTGGTGCTTCCGAGGGTGCTGGAGTTGGCGCTGCTGGAGCCGGAGGTGCTGCTGGCGCTGGTGCTGCCGCTGGGGGTGCTGGTGCTGTCCCTGCTGTTTCTGGAGGCGCTGCGCGGCTGCGACCGTACTTGGTTCCGCTCCTTGAGCAGGTTCTTGGTCTCCCGCCTTCTACTGGTCCTGCTCCTCCCTTAGAGTGTCCACAGCCTGACCAGTCGCAGTCACAGTTACAGCCCGCCTCCTCACTGCCTGCTCCTTCTCCCTACACTAGTCCTACTGGAGGTCTTGCTGAGCGTCGTGGGCCTGCGTCTTGTCCTGCGTCGCCTATTCGTGCTGCTCGCACTAGTAGTCGTGCTCCGCGTCCGCGTCCTCCTGCGGTCCTCGGCACGCACCAGATGGCACTGCGTCCTTCCACTGCTCCTCTGCGTGTCCCGTTGCCGTCTCCTCCAGAGTCCTCTCTTCCTGTTCTTGCTGGCCCGGATTCTAACTCTCTTCGTGCTGCCAGTCCTACTGTCACGCGTCTCCTGGCTACTGTTGTCACTGACCCTTCTTTTGAGTCCACTGCTGCGTCTGCCTTAGTTGCAGAGTTGGTCGACATGTGAGGCCAACACTGTTGATATCTTTACCAAAGCACTTCCGCCTTCTGATCATCAGCGCTGCTGTACGATGCTAGGTCTTGTGCCTACTTGGCCTCACTTGCTCACTTCTTGACCTTGCTTGTACTCTGATCTTTCTATACCTGCACTTGCTTGTTTATATATGATCTTGCATGTGAACTGGCCTTGTGGCCTTGAACTTGTGCTCGGAATGTGTGGTGACGTTGTGATCCACCCTGAGCTTGCTTTGCCTTGCTTGACTGGTCTTGTGACCCCTTGTTCTCCCCCACTTTGCCTATGGGGGTGTGTCAAACTTATATGCTATAGTCTGTGTAGGCTGTAGTGGGGTAGACAATATGGGGTACAACACTTTTAGGTTTTCCTACTAGCACCCACCTCTTTCCTAGTGCATTCATTCCTCATTTCTTCACCTGGGGGGTAGGAGGATTTTTCTGAGGCTTGTACAACTTCTCATGAGCCTAGAATTTTGCTCTAAGCCTTTGCAGCTGTGTAGGCTTCACCTTTGGGCAACGGGAAGCCTTAATACTGGGCTGCGGGGAGAGAATATTAACTCCATGGAACACACGACCCTTTTCTACGCTCCGTAGTACTTTGCCCAACTTCTCAGGTACCTGAATAATCTATAAAGGCTTTTTCTTGGCCTTTAAATCTCCCCTGAAATTTTCAAAGGCTTGAAAACCACGAGAAGCAAAATTTTCCGTTAGAGTATCTTTATAGGATACTTTTAACGAATTCTTACTTTCGTGGGTGTTCGTCTGGAGTTTCTCGATCGGTGCAAAGTCTTTTTTTGTGGAGCCTCCATTCGCCTCAACAATTTCCCTGGATGCCGACCGGCCGTGACGTTTTATATTCGCGCCATCATTTTCTCATTTTTTCACCCACTCTGAAGTCGCCACGTTGTCGCGTTTTACTGTTTTTTCGGATCTTTACGCGATCGCCAGGTCGATCTGCGGCTAATGCTGCCACCCATCAGTGCCGCAAGTGCCTTCTTCAATTTGTAGCACGACAAAATTTGATGGCCCTCTACGGCGCAAAAATCACATTTTGTCGGTTGCTGCTTCGCGTCAAATTTGTCGATATCCATCGGTTCGGCGAACGTGGGGGGTGTCGATCGCTCCGTGCCGAATGTACGGTTCAGCCCACAACGTCGTGTTTCGGGTTGACCTCGAGTCAATGCGTCGTATCGCTCAGGCAACACGCACGATGTCGCGGTAATTGTTGTAGTTCGCTGCAATGACTTGTCGGCGAAACTCCTATTTTAACTCTTCTGTGTACGCCTGGATTTTTTCGCCCTCGGTCAGGTCAGTGATGCGGTTGAGCAGTTGCTCCATCTACTGCGTGTACTTTGCTACACTCCCGTATAGCTTGTGTCGGTGTATCTGCTGCCACGCCATGTAAGTTGTATTAATTGGCTCAAAACGTTCAATGAGGTCTGCCTGAAACAGCTGTCACATTTTCTCCCCCCTGGGCACGTCAGTGAAATAAATCCACTCGAGTGCTGGTCCCCGCAACATTGTCGCAGTGAGCCAAGTTCGTGATGCATCGTGTTTTGGGATCAAACAGCCAATGGCTTCGAAGTAAATTTTGAGGGTCGCCACGAATCGTCAAACGTCAGATCCTTTCACTCTGGGATCAAACGCTTCAGGGAGCCTCGAGCGAGCTACTTTGAGGTTCGGCGAAGGTGGTGCCATCGATCCGTGAAATGTCGGTGTGGAGCCGCTGCTGCTGCTGATGCTGTCGCTGCTACGTTCGCTGCTGCATTGACTGTTGCGGTGGCGGCTGCGGATTGGTTGGTCTGGAGGGCTTCGTGTTAGAACATTATAGCTTATACATTTGTGTAGGCTGTAGTGGCCCATAAGGAGTACAACCCAATTAGGGTTAGTACTTGTACCAACTGTTTCATAGTTCAATCATTCTCGTTCTAGTTTTCTCATGGTATCGAGCAAGTTCCCTCGTGGGAATTGTTCCTAGGGCCCACCAATTCGTCCTTTTTTTTCCTGCTCGGAGCGCGCTCCGCCCCTGCCCGAGTCGCGCTCCCCTCTCTCAACCCTGTCGCGCCGCCTTAGCGGCTCTGTAGCGTCGCCCTCGCGGCCCCCATTCTGTCGCGCCGCCCTAGCGATTGCGTCGCGCCGCCCTTGCGGCCCCGATCCGCCGCCCTAGCGACCCCGTCGCCTACCCCGCGACACCGGCGCCGCCCTTTCCTGCCCCGATCCGCCGCCCTGCGGCCCCGTCGCCTACCCGCGACCCCGGCGCCGCCCTTCCCGGCTCCGATCCGCCGCCCTGCAGCCCGGTCGCCTTCCCCGCGACCCCGGCGCCACCCTTCCCGGCCCCGATCCGCCGCCCTGCTGCCCCGTCGCCTACCCGCGACCCCGTCGACGCCCTTCCCGGCCCCGATCCGCCGCCCTGCAGCCCCGTCGCCTACCCCGTGACCCCGGCGCCGCCCTTCTCGGCCCCGATCCGCCGACCTGCGGCCCCGTCGCCTACCCCGCGACCCTGGCGCCGCCCTTCCCGGCCCTGACACCGCACTTCCCGACCCGGCCCCGCCTCTGCTGGTCCCGTCGCCTACCGTTGCGGCCCCGGCGCCGCCTCTGTTGGCCCCTAAACTGCTCCACCCGGCCCCGCCGTCGCCTCCACGCGGCCCCGCCGTCACCGCTGAGCCGGTGACGCCGCCGCCTGCTGCCGAGCCGCCCGCCACTCGAGCCGCCCGAGCAGCTGCACCGCGCCGAGCCGCCCGAGCTGCCGAGTTGCCAAGCTGCTTGAGCCGCCCGAGCCGCCTGAGCCGCCGAGCCGCCTGTGCCGCCGAGTCGCCGAGCCGCAGTTGTTGCTGAGCCACCGAGCCGCCTGAGCCGCCCCGTCCGGTAAGAGCAGCGCCTCTATCACTGCACTGCACTTACCCTACTGTTCACGCTGCTAGTCTACTACTGTCATGGCTACCCCTAGTGTCCTCGCTTTTGACGCCGAGGGTCGGGCTATTGACTTAGACGTCTGGCAAGATGACCTGCAGCTTTTCCTACAGTGCGATAGGGCAGACAGTCTCTCCCTCTTTGACCTTACCTCTGGCGCCTCTCCTGCCCCTGCTGCTGACGCTGACAACACAGTTCGCTCAAAGTGGGCCACACGCGATGCTGCTGCACGTCTTGCTGTGCGTCGCCACCTGCCTACCTCTGAGCGTGCGCACTTTAGCCAGTACAAGAGTGCTCAGACCTTGTACGACGCTGTAGTTGCACGCTTCTCCTCCCCTACCACTGCTGCACTGAGCCGCCTCATGCTACCGTACCTCTTCCCTGACCTTGCTGCCTTCCCCACAGTCGCTGACCTCATTACGCACCTCCGCACTAGTGACACTCGCTACCGCGCTGCGCTTCCTACTTAGTTCTGCGCCAAGAACCCCCCCCCCCATGTACATCACCCTCTACTACATAGTCACTCGGCTCCCTCACTCTCTGCGCGTAGTCAGGGACCACTTCCTCTCAGTTTGCCCCACCACTCTCACTGTTGACCTCCTTGAGAAGGCCCTCCTAGCAGCAGAAAAGAGCATAGTCGCTGTAGGAGCCTCTCGTGGTGACCCTCGCACCCCCATATTTGAGGGGTGTTCCCCCAACCCCCCTTTTGCCCTCTGTTGCCTCTGCTGTTGCGGCCGACCTCGGTGGGCTTGACTCGGTCGGTGCGGCGTCTACCCCTAGCGGGAGATGCGCCCTGGCAAAGCAAGGGGGGCAGGGGCGCTGGAGGCGGCGGAGGGAGTGGGGGTGGAGGTGGGGGTGGAGGTGGGGGCGGAGGGAGTGGGAGTAGCGGGGGCGGTGGAGGCGGCAGTGGAGGCGGCGGAGGGAGTGGGCGTGGAGGTGGGGGTGGTGGCGGTGGTGGAGGTGTCGGTGGCGGCAGTGGAGGCGGAGGCGGCGGCGGCAGTGGCGGTGGGAGCGGAGGTGGCGGAGGTGGCGGCGGTGGAGGAGGCGGTGGCGGAGGAGGTGGAGCTGGTTGGGGTTGCGCTACGCAGAGGGTCAGCTCCGGTAGGGTCAGCAGCAGCAGCAGCGCAGTCGTGACATCCCCCCCCCTCAGCAGCTCCATGAGTGGTACGCTGCACGCCAGCGGGGTGGGGGTACTGGTCCGTGCACCTACGTCCTACGCACCGGCGACCGCGCGGGTGAGCAGTGTGGGGGTGCGGACTCCACCCAGCGCTGCTTTGGCCGCCTGACGGACGCTTGGCGTCACCAGTTCCCGGAGGCCACTGAGATCCCCGGCTGGGGTGAGCTGTCTAGGGCGGAAGTAGCTATCTTTGACCTTGACTTTGATGCTATTCTTGCTGCCATGTATGCTGTGACTATTAGAGATGAGGGTGACTGTTACAGGTGTTTTCCGCCCGACCCGTGCATTGAGACTGCTGCTCTAGGTACTGGTGAGGCGGCTGCTCTAGGTGCTAGCGAGGCTGCTGCTCTAGGTGCCAGTGCGTCTGCTTCCTCAGGTGCTGGTGAGTCTGCGCTCTCAGGTACCGCGTCGGCTTCGGCCTCCCTCACCTTCACACTTGACTTGGGGGCTTCTCGCTCCTTCTTTCGAGACCGCACCACACTCACGCCGCTTGGTCGGCCAGTTGCAGTCTCCCTGGCAGACCCCTCTAGGGGCCCTGTCCTTGCTCACTTCTCCACTGTCCTCCTGGCACCATGTCTGGTCTTTACCTCCCCTCGTTCTCTACGAACTTGGTGAGTGGTGCTGACCTACAGGATGGGGGAGTTAACCAGTTCACTCTTGCGAGCCAGCGGGTGACCCACTGCACGGACGCTCGGACGGGCCGACACTTGGCCACATTTACACGTCGCCCGGGGTTGAGCCTATACACACTGACCACTGCGTCTCCTCCTGTCCCTGCGTCTGGTCAGGTAGCTGCGTCGGGTTAGGTGTTTGCTGCAGCGTCCAAGTCTGGTCCTAAGTCTGCCCCCTGCTCGTGTCGCCTCCTGTCTCACGAGACTCTCCTCTGGCACCACCGCCTTGGTCACCCCTCCCTGCTTCGTCTCCGAGGCATGGCCTCCCGTTTCCTTGTCTCTGGTCTTCCCCGGTCCCTCCCTCCCCTTCCTCTAGGGCCTGGCCCTACTTGCATCCCGTGTGTCGAGGGGCGGTAGCGGGCTGCCCCTCACTCCTCCCAGTTTCCTCCAACAGAGGCCCCGCTACAGACGCTTCACATGGACTTGTGGGGCCCGGCCCGCGTCCGTGGACAGGGTCACGAGCGCTACTTCCTGATGGTGGTTGACGACAACTCGCGTTACACCACAGTCTTCCCCTTGCACAACAAGGGTGATGTCACTGAGGTGTTGATCTAGTGGATCCGCGCAGCTCGTCTCTAGCTCAGGCAGAGCTTCGGCTCGGACTTTCCTGTTCTGCGTTTGCACTCTGACAGAGGCGGAGGGTTCTCCTCTGGCCTTCTGCGAGCCTACCGAAGTGCACGAGGCATCTGCCCTAGTTGCTGAGCTCGTCGACTTTGCAGCTCGCTGTCGTCTAGACTACGCTGCTAGTCTTGTCGCTGAGTCTCAGTCTGCCTGTCCTCTGTCCGTCGGGGGTGAGTGTGCCCTTGGCACGGACGTCATTGAGGACAGGCAGGAGGAGTTCCAGTGTCTGGCAGCTGCTTCACCTCATCTCGTGTCCGTAATGCTGGACGTAGCTGCTCACAGTGACTACGAGCTACACTCTCTTGACTTCAGTACTGCTTTCCTACAGGGCAGCCTGCACGAGGAGATCTGGCTGCGCCGCCCACCTGGCTTCACTGGGTCTTTTCCTCCTGGCACCCAGTGGAGCCTCCAGCGGCCAATCTACGGTCCCCGCCAGGCACCGCGTGAGTGGCACAACACACAGAGGACTACACTTGCGGCGCTTTGGTTTGCTCCCTCTACTGCCGACCCGTCGCTGTTTCTGCGCACCGACACTTCTCTGCCGGCGTTCTACATCCTCGTGTACGTCGACGACTTGGTCTTTGCCACAGCTGACACTGCTGGACCCGCCCAAGTGAAGTCCGAGCTGCAGAAGAGACACACGTGCACAGACCTGGGTCAAATGCGCAGCTACCTTGGCTCGCAGATCACCCGGGACAGAGCACGCCGCACCATTACCCTGACTCAGTCACACATGGTGCAGCAGGTCCTTCAGTGCTTCGGCTTCACGTACTCCTCGCCTCAGGCCACTCCTCTGCCTACTCGCCACTCGCTCTCAGCTCTGCCTTCGAATGAGTCCGTAGAGTCGAGTGGCCCGTACCCAGAGCTTGTTGGCTGCCTCATGTATCTGATGACCTGCACACGACCTGACCTTGCATACCCTCTTAGCATTCTCGCACGCTATGTTGCTCCTGGGAGACACAAACCAGAGCACATGGCTGCAGTAAAGAGGGTGTTTCACTACTTGTGCAGTACATCGGGCATGGGGCTTGTGCTTGGAGGGCAGAGTCCAGTGGTCCTCACTGGGCACGCAGACGCTTCTTGGGCTGACGACCAGGCTACACAGCGGTCGTCACAGGGTTACACCTTCAGTCTTGGTTCTGGCTCTGTTTTGTGGCCGGCTACTCGCTCGTCTTCTGTTCTCGGCTCTAGTTGTGAGGCTGAGATCTACGCAGGAGCCATGGCTGCTCAGGAGCTACGCTGGCTCACCTACCTGCTGACTGACCTCGGAGAGCCGCCTCGTTCTCCTCGAGTGCTGTATGTAGACAACAAGGCCATGCTGGCCTTGTGTCGGGAGCAGCGAGTGGAGCACAGAGCGAAGCACATTGCTCTCCGCTACTTTCTTGCTCGTGAGCTGCAGTAGCGTGGTCAGCTGCGTCTTACGTACGTGGCCTCTGAGGCCAACACTGCTGATATCTTCACCAAGGCGCTTGCGCCTTGTGATCATCAGCGCTTCTGTACTTAGCTGGGTCTTGTGCCTGCCTTGCCTCACTTGCTCATCTCTTGACCTTGTTTGTACTGTTGCATATGTATGTACACCTGCTCTTGCTTGTCTAGCCTTTTATATACACTGAACGAAATAATTGTCCTTATGCATTCGAAATGTATGATAACTTCCACCCAATTGGGGCCTTTACAAGTTTTGTCATAAGCATATTGCATACAGGGTTTAGTATCGAGTGTTTCAAGTTTGTGTTGGCTACCTATAGCCCCCACAACACCTCAACCTCAAACGAGTCAGCTCTTCCCTCTCGACACTCCACACGGACATTTCTTTCCGAAATGTCCCGCTCCTTATTTTGTGCGCTCTTAGATCTAGACACATTAGGTACAGAGGAGATTACGGGCGGATTCTACGATTTAGCAGTAGCGCTAACACCCCCGCAGCATGAAGCGCCTCAGCGAGGAGAAACAGAAGCGGATCATGCAGCTTATTGAAGAGGGGCGTAGTTACCGCCAAATCGCTAAGGAGTTGGGAGTTTCAAAGTCTGCAGTTCATGACAAGCTCCTCCGCCATCTCGGTCCAAAAACCTTTGACGAGCTAGTGCCATCCCCGGCGAAACCTGGTCGGCCGCGCAAGTTACCAGAGCAAATCGCGAGGATTGTTATGAGGTCGATAGTTTCAGGTGAATCGAAATCCGCCGAGGCGGCAGCGGGAATGATCTCCTCATCGCACGGCATCAGTGTCACGGGCGCCACCGTGCGAAACACTCTCAAGAGGCACAGAGTTAGGGCGGTAGAAAAGCCGACGAAGCCTAGATTATCGGCAAAAAATGTCAAGGACCGCATGCAGTGGGCCAAGGACCATCAGCACTGGACGATCGACGACTGGAAACGTGTGGTGTGGAGCGACGAAACGAAAATCTGCCGGTTTAGTAGCGACGGCCGTAGTTGGGCCTGGATTAGGAAGGACTGTCACATGGAGCCGCACCACGTGAAATAGACCGTCAAACATGGCGGCGGCTCCATCATGATTTGGGGGTGCATGACATACAACGGCGCGGGTTTCATGTGCAAGTTAGAGGGAAGAATGAATGGCGAATTGTACCGTTCAATCCTTCAGGACGAGCTACAACAGACTATTGAGCATTACAAGTTGGATCCAGAGACCGTAGTGTTCCAGCATGACAATGACCCGAAGCATACATGCAAGATGGTTAGAAATTACCTTGCCAAGCAGCCGTACACTATGCTCCCATGGCCAGCGGGTAGTCCGGACCTCAACCCCATAGAACATCTGTGGGTTTACTTGAAGAAGCAGCTGCTTGCTTACCCCCACCCCCCTGCAGGCATTCTCGAGCTATGGGACAGAGTACAAGTGGAATGGGAGAAAATCCCTGTGGCTTGGTGCAGTGAGCTGATCAACAGCATGCCTAGGCGTGTGCGGGCTGTGCTCAAGGCCAAGGGTAGTTGGACCAAGTACTAGATTCTGCTTGCTTTGCATGTGTGACGGCAATTGTAAAAAACTGTCCATATGCTAGTATTTGCCTATTTGTACATTGTCTGCAGTATAACCGAGTTTATGGCCAACATGCAGCGTGTTTAGATGTACAACCCTTCACGCTTTAACCTCATGTGGTCCAGTTATTAAGGCTTAATCACCATGGCCACAAATGCCCGTTCATGTCTTGAAACATGAACATATGGACAATTATTTCTTTCAGTGTATATATGTACTCCTGCATGTGAACTGGCCTTGTGGCCTTGAGCTTGTGCTCGGAATGTGTGGTGACTTTGTGATCCACCCTGAGCTTGCTTTGCTTTGCTTTGCTTGACTGGTCTTGTGACCCCTTGTTCTCCCCCACTTTGCCTATGGGGGTGTGTTAGAACATTATAGCTTATACATTTGTGTAGGCTGTAGTGGGGTAGCCCATAAGGGGTACAACCCAATTAGGGTTAGTACTTGTACCAACTGTTTCATAGTTCAATCATTCTCGTTCTAGTTTTCTCACTTCGAGTCGCCGAATTGCCGCCTGCGTCTGTTCCATGTCGGTACAACGGCTGGCGATGTCGCTCGTCGTCACGTACTTGTCGCCCTAGTCCTCCATGCCTGACATTGCGCGTTCGAAAAAACCGAAACGAGGAGGAGCAAAAAAACACGGAAACGGTTTTACGTACCCGTAATCGGTGTTTATCAGCGTCGCCCCCGCGGTTTTTAGTGGTCGAAAAACTGTCGAAAAACTGTCGCGTGTAAACGGGCTTTGATTTCCAAGTGTGAGGATCTAGGATCTAGGATCCACCTGGGTACAACACGAGGCTATATATAGTCTTGACACAAGGCCAGTCACCCAAGTGTTACGCGAATGTTCTGAGGGTCGCGAAGCGTCCCGAATAGAACCTTCCCTAACTCTGTAGAAAGCAATTCGGTGGAAACCGAATAGGCTTGAGTTCGGTACACGTAACCTGGTTCGGTGCTATAACTATAATAAAATATAGGAATGCACCTAACCTAGGAAATCAAGCATATCTATGCACGATAAATAAAACCCAAGCTAGATATAGCATAATATAGTCTAGGCAAGCTAGCAAAGCCAGCATAAGCCATCGTACTCTCATTGTGGCAGAGTCAGCTTTTTGTAGAAGATACAGTCACGTGATTTCGTCACTTCGTGTCTCAAGTAGTCCAGCAGGATCAACGCCTTGTACTCTTTGATTCCGAGGTGAATGCTTCAGCGAGCCAGGTTACCAAATTTTCCATTCCTTGATGTGTGGGGCCTGTACTGTACCATGCAGCCAAACACCCAAAGCAGGCGCGTGTCCGCCTTTCTGCCCATCCAAGCCCTGTAAAGAGAGTTGTTGTTCTCGAGGCTTCGTGAGGACAACAAGTTGTGCAGCCGGACAGCCCATCGCAAACGGCCAATACATGGCTGCTCTATCAAGGGTTTTATCCTTGTAGCGAGGCTCCTGTTTGTCCGTTCTGCTACTCCTTGCTGCTCATAAGCATAGGGCATATGTCAAGATACAGCTAGAAAAGTTAGAATGAGAAAGGAGGGGGTTTGCATAAGCAGCAGTTGAGATACATATAGGAAACCCTAATTGGGGTGTACTCCCTATAGAGTACCCCACTGCAGGCTAGACAAGCATGATATTCTGACAGCAGAAACACCAGGTGTTCAATCCCCTTCTGCTTGAAGAGCTCCGTGAACTCTGTCGAGAAGAACTCTAGGGCTCCGTCTGTCTGGTAACTTTTTGTCAAACATTATATATGTTATTGTTGTGTAGGCTACAATGGGTTAGCCTTTAGGGGGTACAGAACTTTAGGGTTTCATACTTGTACTCCCAACTTTCCTAGTTCAACCACTTCTTGTTTCTGACATGGTATTAAGAGCTAAGGTTCTAGACTTAGGACTTACCTAAAGGCCCACCGTTAGAAGCGCCCTCGAGCGCCGTATCGACTTAGCGCCCTCGAGCGCCTCTCTCCTAGTGCGCCCTCGTGCGCCTCTCCTTCTCCTGCTGCCCGTGCGCAACTCGCTAGTGCCGCGCGCGGCCTTTTTTTTTTGCGCGTGTCGCCCGCTAGCAGCCCGCGCGCGGGCTGTTTTTTGTGCGCGCACCGACCGTTAGCCGCCCACGCAGCCACGACATGCCCGCTAGCCGCCCGTCGACCGGCCCTCCGGGCCGCGCGTAGCCCGCTAGCGGCCCGCAGCCCCGCCCGTAGGCCGCCGCGTCGCCCTTGTACGCCGCCGCCTGCGCGCGACTGCAGCCCACGCACAGCCGCGGACCGCCCGCTACAGCCGCCCATGCGCAGGCCCGCCGTCACGCCGTGCCGCGTAGCCTAGGCCAAGCCGCGCCGCCCCGCCCTGCCCGAGCCGCGCCGCCCGAGCCGCGCCGCCCGAGTCGCGCCGCCCGAATCGCGCCGCCCTAACCGAGCCGCGCCGCCCCACCTACTGCAACTACTGCTACTGCTACTACTGCTATTGCTACTGCTACTACTACTACTACTACTGCTACTACTGCTACTGCCACTATGGCCACTCCTACGGTTCTCACCTTTTACGCTGAGGGCCGCCCGATTAAGTTCGATGTCTGGCTCGATGACCCTCACCTGTACCTCCAGATCACTGCCAAGGACGATGCTTCCCTCTATGACCACACGTCCAGCGCTGCTCCCACACCTGCTGCTACTGATGACAGCACTGCTCGCTCACAATTGCAGACTCGTGACACTCATGCTCGCCTAGCCGTTTGCAGCCACCTACCGTTAGATGAGCACGAGCATTTCGGCCAGCATAAGACCGCCAAGGAGCTGTACGATGCTGTCGTTGCACGCTACTCCTCCCTTGCTACTGCTGCGATAGGCCGTCTCTCGCTGCCTTACCTCTTCCCCGATCTCTATGCCTTTGCCACCGTAGCTGACCTGATCACTCACCTCCGTACTAGTGATCTCCGCTATTGTGCCGCACTTCCCCCCAACTTCCTTGCCAAGAACCCTCCCCCAATGTACCTCACCCTCTACCATCTAGTCACTCGCCTCCCTGACTCTCTACGCGCTGTCAGGGACCACTTTCTCGCTCTCTCCCCCACGGACCTCACTGTCGACCTACTCGAGAAGGAGCTCCTTGCAGCTGAGAAGAGCATTGTAGCTGTAGGAGCCTCTCGTGGCGACCCTCGCACTCCCTTCTTTGAGGGATGCTCCCCCTCCCCCCTTCTCCCCTCCATTGCATCTGCTGCTGCTGTCGACTTCCTTGGTGCTGAGGGGGTCGGGGCTGCGTCTGCTCCCAGTGGGAGGCGCAAGGGCGGCAGAGGCCGGGGGGGCAGGGGCGGCGGAGGTGGCGGCGGGGGCGGCGGTGGTGGAGGGGGTAGAGGGGGCGGGGGTGGTGGCGGTGGTGCCAGTGGTGCTGGTGGTGGGGGGGGCAGTGGCGGAGCCGGGGGTGGTGGCGGCGGCGGTGGTGGGGGAGGCGACGGTGGTGGTGGCGGCAGTGGAGCTGGTGGAGGGCGCGGTGGAGCGGTGCTGCGTGGCGGGTTCGGTGGTGGCTAGAGGCAGCAGCAGCAGCGTCCCGGCGAGACCCAGTCGCCTCAACAGCTCCGTGAGTGGTACTCTCAGTGTGGGGGGTCTAGGGGTGGTGGTACGTGCCCGTACGTCATCCGCACAGGTGACCGCACTGGTCAGACCTGTGGGAGATTCCATACGGCGCACCGCTGCTTCTCCTGTCTCGACGACGCCTGGCGCGAGCAGTTCCCTGACGCCTCTGAGCTCCCCTGCTGGGCTGGTCTGCTTAAGAAGGGAATTGATATCTTTGCTCTTGATTATGATGCTATCCTTGGTGCCATGTATGCATTGACTATTAGTGTTGAGGGTGACTGTTACCTGCGTGTACCGCCCGACCCGGGTATTGGGACCAGTGAGGCTGCAGCTCTAGGTGCTAGTGCGTCTGCTACTCTAGGCCCTGGTGAGGCTGTTGCCCTAGGTGCTAGTGCGTCTGCGTTTGCTGGTACTACGTCTACTGAGGCACTGCACACCTTCACACTGGACTCAGGTGCTTCCCGCTGTTTCTTTTGCGACCGCACTGCCCTATAGCAGCTTCCTAGACCGGTTGCTGTCTCCCTCGCTGACCCCTCAGGGGGTCCGGTCCTTGCGACCTCCACCACTGCCCTCCCTTGTCCTGTTGTCCCATCTGGCACGCTGTCGGGCCTTTACCTCCCCTCGTTCTCTACGAACTTGGTGTCGGGTTCCGCGCTCCAGGACGCGGGTGTTCACCAGTTCACCCCTGCCTACAAGCGTGTGACGCACTGCACGTGTGCCCAAACGGGTCGTCACCTGGCTACCTTCACTCGGCAGCCGGGGTCGGACTTGTACACACTGACCACTGAGTCCCCTCAGGTAGCTGCGTCTGCGTCTGCATCAGGTCAGCTGTCGGCCCCCACCTTGTGTCGCTCCCTGTCGCACAGGACTGTCCTCTGGCACCACCGCCTTGGTCACCCGTCAGTGCAGCGCCTTCGCGGCATGCACTCACGGTACCTTGTCTCTGGTCTTCCCAGGGTTCTCCCTCCCCTCCCACCCTCGCCTGCTCCTCCGTGTCTTCCCTGTGTCGATGGGCGGCAGCGCGCCGCTCCTCACTCCTCCTCGTTCCCTTTCACAGAGGCTCCCCTGCAGACTCTCAACCTGGACGTGTGGGGCCCCGCCCGCGTCCGGGGACAGGGCCACGAGCGGTACTTTCTGCTGGTCGTCGACGACTACACGCGCTACACCACGGTCTTCCCCTTGCGTACCAAGGGTGAGGTCCCTGATGTTCTGATCCCTTGGATCCGCGCTGCTCGTCTCCAGCTCCACAAGCGGTTCCAGTCGGACTTTTCTGTCCTGCGTCTGCACTCTGACAGAGGTGGTGAGTTTTCCTCTGTCTTGGCAGCCTACTGTGCGGAGCACGGCATCCGCCAGACGTTCACTCTTCTGGCCTCTCCGCAGCAAATGGGGTTGCTGAGCGCCGCATTGGTCTAGTCATGGAGGTCGCTCGTACCTCCATGATCCATGCGGCTGCCCCCCATTTCCAGTGGTCGTTTGCGGTGCAGTATGCCGCGCATCAGCTCAACCTCTGGCCCCGTGTCTCCGTTCCGGAGACCTCGCCCATACTGCGTTGGACGGGGGAGGTTGGCGATGCGTCGGTGTTCCGAGTCTGGGGATGTCGGGCCTTTGTCCGCGATACGTCTGCGGACAAGCTCTCCTCCCATGCAGTTCCCTGTGTCTTCCTTGGCTTTGTCCCTGACGCGCCTGGCTGGCAGTTTTTCCACCCCACCTCGCGTCGTGTCTTCCCCTCTCAGGACGTCACCTTTGACGAGTCGATACCCTTTTACCGTCTCTTCCCCTACCGCACTGCCCCGCTCCCCCCCCCCGCCGCTCTTCCTCACCCCAGGTGTCACGTCGGTAGACCCCCTCCCTCCCCAGGGTGCTGCTTCCTCAGGTGTTTCCCAGGTAGACCCGGTCGAGCTTGTCGAGGTAGCTATTGACTCTGGTCCTGCGCGAGGTGCTGAGTGTGCTGAGCCTGGTGGTGCTCGGTCTGGGGGTACTGAGACTGGGGGTGCTGAGCCTGTGGGTACGGAGACCGAGGGTGCTGAGCCTGGGGGTGCTGAGCCTGGGGGTGCGGAGACTTGGGGTGCTGAGCCTGGGGGTGCGGAGACTTGGGGTGCTGAGCCTAGGGGTGAAGAGAGTGCGGGCGCTGAGCCTGGGGGTACTGAGCCTGGGGGTGCTGCGAGTGGGGGTTCTGAGACTGACCGTACTGCGCTTGGTGACGCTCCCTCTTCACAGCGCTGGTGGCCCTGCAGGTGCAGTGTCGCAGCCGGAGCCGCCTTCCCCTCAGTGACTACGTGAGTGGTACGCTCGGCGCTGCAGCCTCCGGAGTGGAGCTCCTGGTGTTGCGGTGCCACCCACTGCTGGAGGTGGTGCCGCTACTGGTGCCGCTGGAGGTCCTGGAGCTGCTGGAGGTGCTATTGGTGCTACTAGAGGTACTGGCACTACTGGAGGTGGTGCCGGTACTGGTCCTGCTAGGGGTGCTGCTGGCGCTGCTGGAGGTCCTGGAGCTGCTGGGGGTGCTGCTGGCGCTGCTGGAGGTGGTGCCGGTACTGGTCCTGCTCGAGGTCCTGGAGCTCCTGGAGGTACTTGTGGTGCTGGTCCGGCTGGAGGCTCTAGTGCTGTCTCTGCTGGTTCTGGGAGCACTTGACGGTCGCGGCCGTACTTCGTTCCGCTCCTTCAGCAGGTTCTTAGTCCGCTGCCTCCTCCTGGTCCTCCTCCCTCCTTAGAGTGTCCTCCGCCTGTCCAGTCACTGTCACAGCTACCGCCTGCCTCACCACTTCCTCGTCCTTCTCCCTACACTGGTCCGACAGGCGGTCTTACGGAGCGTCGTGAGCCTGAGTCTCGTCCGGTGTCGCCTGAGTCTCGTCCTGTCTCATCTGTTCGTGCTGCTCGCCCTGGTCGCCGTGTTCCGCTTGAGCGTCCTCCACCTATCCCTGGCACACACTATATGACTCTGCGTCCTTCCATTGCTCCACAGCGTGTCCCTCTACCGTCTCCTCTTGCGTCCTCTCTCCCTGCCCTCGCTCACCTGGAGTCTGACTCCCTTCGTGCTGCTAGTCCTACTGTTACGCGTCTCCTGTCCACTGTTGTCACTGACCCTTCCTTTGAGTCAGCTGCTTCGTCTGCCTTAGTTGCTGAGCTTGTCGACTTTGCTGCTCACTGTTATCTCGACTACGCTGCCAGTCTTGTTGCTGAGTCTGAGTCTGTCTGTCCTCCGTCCGTCGGGGGTGAGTGTGCTCTTGGCACGGACGTCCTTGAGGACAGGCAGGAGGAGTTTGAGTGCTTTTCTGCTGCTGTACCTCATCTCGTGGCCATGCTGCTTACCCCTGAGGGAGACCCGGATGCTCCAGACATCCCGACCCCGCGCTCTTACGCTGAGGCGATCGCGGGTGAGTACTCCTCTCAGTGGCAGACAGCCATGGACGCAGAGATGGCATCCTGGAAGTCCAGTGGCACTTACGTCGATGACGTTCCCCCTCCTGGGGCGAACATCGTCAGTGGCATGTGGATTTTTAGGGTGAAGCGGCCGTCAGGTTCTCCGCCTGTCTTCAAGGCTCGTTACGTTGCTCGAGGTCGGCATCGAAAGGTGCACTTGGATGCTGCTAAGAGGGTACAGCGCTACTTGTGCAGTACATCAGGCATGGGGCTAGTGCTTGGAGGGAGGAGCTCAGTTGTTCTCACTGGGCACTCAGACGCTTCTTGGGTTGACGACCAGGCTACTCATCGGTCGTCACAGGGTTACACCTTCAGTCTTGGCTGTGGCTCGGTCTCTTGGCGTTCAACTCGCTCGTCTTCAGTTCTCAGCTCCAGTTGTGAGGCTGAGATCTACGCCACAGCCATGGCTGCACAGGAGTTACGCTGGCTCACCTACCTGCTTACTGACCTGGGAGAGCGGCCTCGTTCTCCTCCAGTGCTGTACGTCGACAACAAGGCTGCCATTGCCTTGTGTGAGGAGCACAGACTGAAGCACAGAACGAAGCACATCGCTCTGCGCTTCTTCCTGGCTCGAGAGTTGCAGCAGCGTGGTCAGCTTCGTCTGCGTTACGTGGCCACTCAGGCCAACACTGCTGATATATTCACCAAGGCACTTCAGGCTGGTGATTATCAGCGTTTCTGCACTCTGCTAGGGCTTGTGCCCACCTTTCCTCATTTTCTGTAGGCTTGCCTGTACTGTGATCTCTATAAACATTTATACCTGCTTGCTTGCTTTGCTAGATTGAGATCACTGTGGTGTTGGTGCTGCATATATGCCTCTGCATGTGAACTGGCCATGTGGCCCTACACCTGTGCTCGGAGTGTGTGGTGACGTTGTGATCCACCCTGAGCTTGCTTTGTCTCTCTTGACTGGTCTTGTGACCCCTTGCTCTCCCCCACTTAGCCTATGGGGGTGTGTCAAACATTATATATGTTGTTGTTGTGTAGGCTACAATGGGCTAGGGGTACAGAACTTTAGGGTTTCAAACATGTACTCCCAACTTTCCTAGTTCAACCACTTCTTGTTTCTGACACTTTTCAGCTTCATTCCTGATTGTCGTTCAGCGCGCTTGACCATGCGATGTAACACTCGAAGGCCAGTGAGCGTCAGTCGGTGTTGACAGCTCAGACGTAGCGGGTGCTTGCGTCGATGAAAGTAAGCGTGTAGAATTCGCCATTGAGCCCTTCTTGGCTGAGGTTCATGAAGTCGTTGTAGACATTGTCAAGCGGTTTGTACCGTTCGTAAACCCTAAACCCTAAACTCAGGTCAGGAAAGGGTTTGTGGGCGAGCGCCACAGCTGGGCATACGGTGCACGGTGGGTCTTCAGATTCTGCTGTGAGGGATCCCCCGCGTGGAAGAAGCAGTGCTCCGTCGTCGAAGACGCCAGCCTTGAGAGAGTTCTTGAACGTGGCGTGTGATGGGTGGCCGAGCCGCTGATGCCAAGTCTTTGGTTCCGCACGGTAGCCGACGGTCTTTTGATAGTATTTGTTCCTCTCTTCTGCATCATACTGCTCCCTTCCAGGTCCTGTGTCATTGGCGGCGTCGGTGTCAGCTGCGAAGGCCCGAATGGAATCCCGTTCCAGAAGCGCGCGAGGAATTCTGATGATGTCGTCGGTGTCGTCGGCATGAACTTGATCGTCGGTGACAAGGAGACACTGGGATGGCAGCGCCTCGGGCGAGTCGGCGACGGGAAGTCCTTTCATGGGGATTCGGAAGTAACTGTATTTGGTGCCGATGACCTCAATCTGTTGTGGTCCTTGTTCTGGCGGCGGTGGTTCCTCGGTAGGTTCCGGTAATTCCGCTGCTCCCCTCATAAATTACCTCTTCCTCTGACTCTTCTTGCATTGGCTCCGGTGTGTCAAGAGCGCATTGGTTTGGCAGGGAAGGCCCACCCCAGTTGGGGCCACGTGTTGCCCAATACGGATCGACTTACGCGACATCTACAGGAGGGAGTCCCGGAGCTTTGGGATTGGCGGGAGCTGGTTGTCCCCATCCACCTTCGGTTGAGGTCCCCCTGCCGCCTCCGACTCCCCAATCGCCTCCAGTGGCACCAGCCTCTGTTGTAGCAGCGGCGCCGCCTTCTTCCAGTGCCAAAACAGCGCCCCATCCGCCTGCGGCTGCTTCTTCCAGTGTTAGAACTTCTCCCCATGGCCCGACGGCGGGACCGGGGCTGCCCCAGCCAGTTGCTGGAGTGTCTGTGGTGCTTTCTTTGGTGACTGAGTCTGCTCTTACTGACTTGCCACTGTCTTCTTCTTCTTCCATTGATGCAGGTCCGGTTTCTCCTGGATTGGAGGTCGATGCTGTTGGGATGCTGCGTAGTCGCAGAAGACCATCGGAAGCGGGTCGCTCAAGATCCATCTCCTCATAGTGTGACCAAGCCAGCGGCTCTATGGGAGTAGTTTTCAGAAGGAGAGTTCGATCTGAGTCGCCAGTGGTGCCTTGAGCCGAGAAGTTTAACACGAAGACCCCGTTGTCATCATCAGCACCGATGTAAGTGTTTTTGTAGTTAAGTTCAAAGGTCTTGTCTTTGCAGTTGCTGCGAATGTCAATTCCGCACCGCATGAGCTGCGCCGAAGAAAGTAGGTTGTACTGAAGATCCAGAGCAACCAGCACATCACCGATGTGAATTGTTAAGTGAGTGTCTTCAGCCTCAAGGCAGACATCCCCAATGTCGTAGGCTTTGAGACGTCCGTTGTTGGCGACGGTAATTTCACACGGTCGCCTCATGCGCTTCAATTTTTTAATGAATGTCGGTGATCCCACCATGTGTTGCCCACAGCAGTTATTAAGATACCATGTATTGATGTCTTCGCAGTTGCGTCGTGCAATCCCGGCAATCTTTGGAGTTATGACGCGGCCAAAATCTCGAGTGTACGGTGAGAGGTCGATGTATCATCTCGCGGAAATGCTGGAAGGAGACTTTGGCGCAGGTGGAGGCAACTCAAAATCAGGGATGTTGGACGGTCGATCGATCCAATTGTGAACGGTGGGATCATTATCTTGACTAGGTGCGACGGGGTTGATGGGTGCGATAGGCGGGAACACGGTGCCATTGAAGTATCAGATTCGTCTGCAACGGCGCACCATGCAGCTCATTAGTGATCCCTTGTCCTTGCCCTTGACCATGATGCGTGCAAGAGTTTAGGAGCTGCTCGCGACGGAAGGTGGTGACACGGTCGACGTTGTACCGGAAGGGGCCGAGGATGCTGAAGTCTGCTGATTGGAGGAGTTGTTACGCCTCTCGTCAGCTGCCTTGCGCTTGTAGCATCGACCAATAGTGTGCCCGAGTTTCTTGCAGTATTTGCAGAAGGTTACTTTCTTGCCGTGTTGCTCCCCTTCAATTGCTCAAGTGTAGAAGACTAACTTTTCCCGCTTGTAGTTCTTCTCATTGTACAGATCGATCTCCTTTTGTTTGGAGAGAAGCGAGGCGCATAAGGATGACTCGAAGATGGTTGCTCGAGCACGAAGCAGTGATTGGCATTGGCGCTAGTCGGGTCCGAGGTCGAAGAGAACCATCGAGACGAACATGTCATCAGGGACGGTTCCGCCACACTTCTTGATGTGGTCGCGCAAATTGCGGCACCGGTTGATATATGGTCCCGCTTTCTCCCCTTGTTGCATTTTGGCTGAAGTCTGTTGGCTGAGCAGGCGACTCATTGTCACTAGATCTGTTGCCATGTATGAGTTGCGTAGGTGCTCCCAAGATGTGTGCGCAGGAGCCCACTCTGACCTGTAAGAGCGAATGCCAAGCTGCTCGGAAGGGGAGAGGTTTCGGAGAAGGGTGGTATACGTGTGAAGTGATTCTTGGTAATACTGATGCTTCTCCTAGATGGTCCCTTCTAATGGGAAAGGGAAGATTCCATCGTAGTACATCCATATCTGAGCGGTTGTTGCGAGGAGCTAAGTTTCGAAGCTCCACGTGTAAAAATCCTTGAACTGGGGGAACTGAGGTCTTCAGCTTTGAAGTTAGAACAAATATCGTTTGCATGGTGGCGGTCGTTTCTGAATGTGCATGATGTGGACTGTGTTGTGCAGGAGCTGAAGCTTGACGGTTGTGCAGGAGCTGAAGCTTGACGGTTGTCAGAGGTGAAGGACCTCTCGGAGTTGACGCGACGGTCTTCTCCAGGGAGAGAGAGTCCAGCAACTCCTCTTGCGTAGCTCGAGCCATCGATGCTCATAGCTTGATGGCTCTCAAGAGCGTTGATGCGAGCGACTAGCTGCTCGACGACAGCGGCGCTGATGGAAGTCATTGCTGATGGCGCATTAGTCGTTGCTGGTGGTGGGCCCGGAGAGTCTGCAGTAGCTTTCCCTTCACGACCCATAGTGATGCAAACTTGTAAGATATTGAGTGATTATAGAGAATTTGTTCTAGGAAGAACGAAAGCTTAAATGGCCTTATATTCCACTCTAGCTCTCATACCATGATGTTATAACTGAAGGATCGAAGTGGATAGAATAAATATGTTAAGTCTGAGAAAAGAGCGCTGAGTCTTAAAACTGACCTTGTTAATAAGTTGAAAAAAAACACGATGATTATAGGATAGAAGTACAAGGGTTCAAATAGCAAACTAGCTAGCCATGTACTCTGAGGGGTACATTATCTTATTAACTGTAACCACGACTATTGCTATTCTCGACAATTACCATGTTGCAACGATTAACTGTCGTACGGTTACTGGTCGGTCAAGAATCACGACCGTTGACTGTCTTCGACTGTTGACCTTTGGGTGACTCTCGACCTTCCGCATGCTCTATATGAGCTATTGCGGTACTAGTACAGCGCGTTGTTCTGTTAAGAACTGGCGCATTAGTGGGAAACCTTCGGGAATGCTTATAGTAACCATTCGGTTATTCCAACAACGAGGATGAAGACCGAGCGACATAAACATATATTGAAGACAATTTAAATCATGAAGAATTTGAAGTGCAAGCGCAGGAAATGCAATTAAAATTTCGAATCGAACGGTTGCCTTTCCTGCTGTAGCCCCCTTAAAGTACATGGCTAGCTATGACTCTTCGTATTCCTTCGTATTCCTATATAAACCCGTGTAACAGTCAAATGCTGTAGCCTTTAAGGGCTGTGAGCAGGGCCTGTGAGCGGTGTGACTGTGGTGCAGTCGCGGAAGAAGCAGCGAGACGCACCTGAGTCGAGTAGGAAAGTATGCAAGGCCTCCTCAGATTCTGCACTTGTGCTAGCACCTAGAGTAGTAGTATCTACACCACCAGGTGCCTCTCCACCCCCAGCACTAGTACCCCAAGCTCCGCCACCGGGGCTGCCCCACCAGACAACCCACTCACGAAGCTGCTGCGGTGAGAGGGTCTCCGGCGGACGCTGCTGCTGCTGCTGTCCACTCTCAGAACCTCTGCGTCCACCAACGGCACTACCAATAGGAGTAGACTCATAGGCACCTTCAGTTGGAGCACCACAGGCTCCACCACCGGGATCTGCCCCACCGGACAGCCCACTCACGAAGCTGCTGCAACGAGAGCATCTCCTGCCGACGAGTACGAGCAACGCAAGGCACCAACACCTCTAGCTCAAGCATGGCTAGCTCTGCCACCAGGGCTGCCCCACCAGATAGCCCACTCGCGAAGCTGCTGCGGCGAGAGAGACTCCTGCACACTCGGCTGTCGCTGATGTAGGATAGTGGTAGTGGCCATGGCAGGCAGTGGCAGTAGTAGTAGGAGAGGTGGTGCCAGTAGGACGAAAGCGGGCTAAGGGCGCTCGACGGGCTAATGGAGGGGCGCACGCTAGGGCCGCGCCATGAGAAGAAAAACGGGCAGCAGTAGAGGCGCGCCACGAGCAAAAAATTGCCACGTCCTAAGCTGCTGGGCACACTAGTTGCAGGGTGTGTGAGCTGCAGGACGGCGCGCGGGCTGCAGGGCAGGGTGGCGCGTGGGCTGCAGGGCAGGGCGGCGCGCTGGCTGCAGGGCAGGGCGGCACGCGGGCTGCAGGGCAGGGCAGCGCGCTGGCTGCAGGGCAGGGCGGCGCGAGGGCTGCAGGGCAGGGAGGAACGGGGGCTGCAGGGCATGGTGGCTTGCGGGCTGCAGGGCAGGGAGGAACGGGGCCTGCAGGGCAGGGCGACGGGCGGGCTGCAGGGCAGAGCGACACACGGGCCGCAGGGCAGGGCGGCGCACGGGCAGCAGGGCAGGGCGACGCGCGGGTTGCAGGGCAGGGCGGTGCGCGGGCAGCAGGGCAGGACGGCGCACGGGCTGCTGGGCAGGACGGTGCACGGGCTGCAGGGCAAGGCGGCGTGCGGACTGCATGGTATGGCGACGCGCGGGCTTCAGGGCAGGGCAGCAAGTGGGCATAGTGCAGGGCAGGGCAGAGCGTATGGTGTAGCGCGTAAGGACGCTGCTCTGGCAGGGCAGGTCACGACCGGGCAGGGCAGTTCAGGCAGTGCGAAAGTAACGGTGGGCCCTAACGGAGCGGTCCTACAGAGGGACCTGCTCTGAATACCATATAAGGAATTAAGGACAAGAATGGGCCCTTTCTGTCAGAATATTATTATCTAGCCTATAGTGGGGTGCTCTATAGCGAGTACAACCCAGTTAGGGTTTTCTATATGTATCCCAACTACTGCTAGTGAAACCCCTCCTTTCTTCATTTTTGTTTCTGCCTGCTAATCTTGACACGGTTTCAGAGCAGGTCGACCCCCTTGGGTCGATCCTGTGGGTGGGCCCGCCACCTAAGTGCTTCCGCTGCTGTTCTGCTTCTCGCCGTCTTCCTCCTACCGGGGTTAGGGTTTTTCATCCCGTCGTGCGCTCGGGGCGCGCGGCGAGTTTCTGCCCGCCGTGCGCCCCGAGGCGCGCGGCGGTTTTCTGCCGTGGGGGACCCGCGCGCACCACCCCGCCCTTCCCGCCGCGTCGCCCTGCAGGCCGCACGCGGGTCTGCAGGGCGCGTGCAGCCCGTCTGCCCGTCGCGTGGCCTTGGGGAGCAGCGCGCGGCCCCCGCCCTTCCTGTCGCGCGCGGGTCTGCAGGCCGCGCGCGGCCCGTCTGCCCGCCAGACGGCCCGTCTGCCCGGCCCCCGCCCGTCCGTCGCGGCGCCCTTGGGGAGCCGCGCGTTCCCCTCCGCCCGTCTGTCTTGGCGCCCTGGGGAGGAGCGCGCGGCCCCTCCTGTCCCGTGGCAAGCATGGGGGTGCGCGGTGTGGGTGTTCCCCTCCTTGTTCATCTCCCACTGCTGCAGCTGCTGCTAAGGGGGGTGGAGGTGTGGGAGCCGCAGGAAGTGGAGCTGTGGGGGTGACGTGGAAGTGGAGCTAGGGTTTCTGCATGGGGTGTGTGAACAGGGTGTGGGACAGTTAGGGGAGGTTGCGCGGAGGTCGTCGTCGTGTCGCCAGCAGCGCCAGTAGTCCGGAGCCCTTGCTCTCGGTAGCCCAGTGAGCCTGCTGTGCCAGTCGCCCGTGGGTCCGTTGCTCCTACCGCTCGTCGTAGCCGTGGAGTCTATTACTCCAGTAGTCCGGGGGCCTTGCTCCGGTAGCCACTGTGCCAGCCGCTTCTGTTGCCCGTATGACTGCAGCTTCAGCCGTCGCCTCCAGTCTACTCTACTCTCACAGTCACTCCTCCTCCTCACTTGTGAGAAGAAACGAGAATGAATCAACTATGAAAGAGTTGGGTACAAGTACTAACCCTAATTGGGTTGTACCCCTTATGGGCTACCCCACTATAGCCTACACAAAATGCATAAGCTATGATGTTCTGACACACCCCAATAGGCAAAGTGGGGGAGAACAAGGGGTCACAAGACCAGTCAAGCAAAGTAAGCTCAGGGTGGATCACAAAGTCACCACACAGTCCGAGCACAAGGGCATGTCAGAATCCCAACCACTAGACCATTGGGACAAAAAGGGCTTGTTTCAGTAGCGGGTCAGTGCGCCCATAACCCCCCAGGCGAACGCGCCTGTAACCCTCTCCAGGATCAATCGGGCATCCACAGTGCAGATCTACTGACACCCCCCCATACTGGAAGGCCTAGGACTTAGCACAGCGGCAACAGCCTACATGTGCATAGACCGGGAATCGAAGCCGAGACCGCTCTGATACCATGTCAGAATCCCAACCACTACACCATTGGGATAAAAGGGCTTGTTTCAGTAGTGGGTCAGTGCGCCCATAACCCCCCAGGCGAACGCGCCTGTAACCCTCTCCAGGATCAATCGGGCATCCACAGTGCAGATCTACTAACTAGTCAAGGCCACAAGGCCAGTTCACATGCAAGAGTACACACATATATATAAAGCTAGACAAGCAAGAGCAGGTATATATATATATATATATATATATATATATGTGACAGTAAAAGCAAGGTCAAGAGGAGAGCAAATGAGGCAAGACAGGCACAAGACCCAACTGAGTGCAGAAGCGTTGATGATCACAAGGCGCAAGTGCCTTGGTGAAGACATCAGCAGTGTCGGCCTCAGAGGCCACGTACGCAAGCCGCAACTGTCCACACTGCTATAGCTCACGAGCAAGGTAGTAGCGGAGAGCAATGTGCTTTGTTCTGTGCTCCAGTCGCTGCTCTCGACACAAGGCCAGCATGGCCTTGTTGTCTACGTACAGCACTGGAGGAGAACGAGGCTGCTCTCCAAGGTCGGTCAGCAGGTAGGTGAGCCAGCGAAGCTCCTGGGCAGCCAAGGCCCCGGCGTAGATCTCAGCCTCACAACTGGAGCCGAGAACGGAAGACGAGCGAGTAGCCCGCCATGAAATAGAGCCGGAACCAAGGCTGAAGGTGTAACCCTGTGACGACCGCTGCGTAGCCTGGTCGTCAGCCCAAGAAGCGTCAACGTGTCCAAGACCACTGGACTCCGCCCTCCAAGCACTAGCCCCATGCCCGACGTACTGCACAAGTAGCGCAACACCCTCTTCGCTGCAGCTATGTGCTCTGGTCGGTGTCTCCTAGGAGCAACATAGCGTGCAAGAATGCTAAGAGGGTATGCAAGGTCAGGTCGTGTGCAGGTCATCAGGTACATGAGGCAGCCAACAAGCTCTAGATACGGGCCACTCGACTCTACGGACTCATCCAAAGGCAGAGCTGAGAGTGAGTGGCGAGTAGGCAGAGGAGTGGCCTGAGGCGAGGAGTAGACACAGGTGGTGCCAGAGGAGAGTCTCGTGACACAGGAGACGACACGAACAGGGGGCAGACTCAGGACCAGACCTGGACGCTGTAGCAAACATCTGACCTGACGCAGCAACCCTACCAGACTCATCAACGGGAGGAGACGCAGTGGTCAGTGTGTCCAGGCTCGACCCCGGCGGACGGGTAAACGTAGCCAGGTGTCGGCCTGTGCTAGCCTCTGTACAGTGCGTCACCCGCTGACGCGCAGGAGTGAACTGGTGTATACCCGCATCCTGTAGGTCAGCACCACTCACCAGGTTCGTAGAGAACGAGGGGAGGTAGAGACCAGACAGGGTGCCAGAGGGAGCCGTCGGACACGGGAGGACTGTGGAGAAGCGAGAGAGGACAGGACCCCCAGAGGGGTCAGCCAGAGACACTGGAATTGGCCGACTCAGCGGCGTGAGAGTGGTGCGGTCCCGAAAGAAGGAGCGAGACGCCCCAGAGTCAAGGGTGAAGGTGAGGGAGGCCGAAGCCGGCGTAGTACCTGAGAGCGCAGACTCACCAGTACCTGAGGACGCAGACACACTAGCACCTAGAGCAGCAGCGTCGCAAGCACCTAGGGCAGTCGCCTCACCAGTACCTACAACAGCAGTCTCAATGCCCGGATCGGGCGGGAAACACCGGTAACAGTCACCCTCATCACTAATAGACACAGCATACATGGCAGAGAGAATAGCATCAAAGTCAAGATCATAGATGGCAACACCTGCCCTAGACAGCTCGCCCGAGCGAGGGATCTGTGAGGCCTCCGGGAACTGGTGATGCCACGCGTCCGTCAGGCGGCCAAAGAAGCGCTGGGTGGGGTGGGCTCCCCCACACCGCTCACCCGCACGGTCGCCGGTGCGCAGAACGTAGGAGCACGGACCAAAACCCCCACCTCGCTGGCGTGCAGTGTACCACTCACGGAGCTGCTGAAGGGACAGGGTCTCACGACCGCGCTGCTGCTGCTGGCGCGAGCCACCACCGGAGCCACTCCTCTGCGAAGACCCGCGACCAGCTCCACCGCCACCCCCGCCGCCTCCACCGCCTCCGCCGCCTCCGCTACTGCCACCGCCTCCGCCTCCGCCTCCACCGCCGCCACCTCCGCCACCTCCGCTCCCACCGCCACCGCCGCCGCCGCCTCCGCCTCCACTGCCGCCACCGACCCCTCCACCCCCACCTCCACTCCCACTGCCACCCCCACTCCCCCCACCGCCGCCACCTCCACCTCCACCGCCCCCGCTCGCTCCTCCAGCGCCCTTGCCCCCCTTGCCCTTGCCAGGGCGGCGTCTCCCGCTAGAGGCAGACGCCGCACCGACCGACTCAAGACCAAGGAGGTCAGCCGCAGCAGCAGAGGCAACAGAGGGCAGAAGGGGGGAGGGGGAACACCCCTCAAAGATGGGGGTGCGCAGGTCACCTCGAGAGGCTCCTACAGTGACTATGCTCTTCTCTATCGCTAGGAGGGCCTTCTCGAGGAGGTCGACAGTGAGAGTGGTGGGACAGACTGAGAGGAAGTGGTCCCTGACTACACGAAGGGAGTCAGGGAGGCGAGTGACTATGTAGTAGAGACTGATGTACAATGGGGGGGGGGGGGTTCTTGGCGCAGAAGTCAGCAGGAAGGGGAGGCGAGTGACTATGTAGTAGAGACTGATGTACAATGGGGGGGGGGGGTTCTTGGCGCAGAAGTGCAGCGCGGTAGCGACTGTCACTAGTGCGGAGGTGCGTAATGAGGTCAACTACTGTGGGAAAGGCAGCAAGGTCAGGAAAGAGGTACGGTAGCATAAGACGGCTCAGTGCAGCAGTGGCAGGGGAGGAGTAGCGCGCGACTACAGCGTCGTACAAGGTCTGAGCACTCTTGTACTGACTAAAGTGCGCACGCTCGGAGGTAGGGAGGTGGCGACGCACAGCAAGACGTGCAGCAGCGTCGCGCGTGGCCCACTGGGAGCGAACAGTGGCGTCAGCATCAGGAGTAGGGGCAGGGGAAGCGCCAGAGGTGAGGTCAAAGAGAGAGAGGCCGTCTGCCCTATCGCACTGTAAGAACAGCTGCAGATCATCTACCCAGACCTCAAAGTCAATGGCCCGACCCTCAGCGTCAAAGGCGAGGACACTAGGGGTAGCCATGAACCTAGACGACTAGCAGTGCAAACAGTAGGGTGAGGGCAGTGCAGTGAAAAAGGCGCTGTGCTCACCAGACTGGGCAGGTCGGGCGGCCCGGGAGTAGGGGGGCTCGGCGGCTCGGCTGCTGGGCGGCTCGGCGGCTCTGCTGCTGGGCGGCTCGGCTGCTGGTCGGCTCGGCTGCTGGGCAGCTCGGGTGCTGGGCGGCTCGGCTGCTGGGCGGCTCGGCTGCTCTGCTGCTAGGCGGCTTGATTGTGCTGCTGTAGGGCGGCGCGGCGGTTGGCTGCTCGGCCGAGTGAGACGGCTCGGGTGGCGGGCGGCGCTGCAGCAGGTGACGGGGCCGAGAGCGAGGCGGCGGGGCCGCAGGTAGGGTGGCGGGGCCGCTGAGTGAGGCGGCGGGGCCAAGAGTGAGGCGGCGGGGCCGCAGGTAGGGTGGCGGGGCCGCTAAGTGAGGCGGCGGGGCCGAGAGTGAGGCGGCGGGGCCGCAGGTAGGGTGCCGGGGCCGCTGACAGGGTGGCCGGGCCGTAGGTAGGGTAGGGCGGCGGAGCCACGGGTAGGGTGGCGGGGCCGCGGGTAAGGCGGCAGAGCCGCGGGTAGGGGCGGCACGTGACGCCGCAAAGGGCAGCGACGGGCTGGTACGGGCTGCGACGGGCCGGGACAGGCGGCGCACGGGCCGGTACGGGCGGCGACGGGCCGGGAGAGGCGGCGCACGGGCGGCGACGAGCCGGGACAGACGGCGACGGGCCGGGGCGGGCACCGCACGGGCGGCGACGGGCCGGGACAGCGACGAGGGGCCGGGACGGGCGGCGCACGGGCGTCGACGAGCCGGGACGGGCGGCTAAAGGGCGGCGCCGGGCCGCGTAGGGTGGCGACGGGCCGCTAAGGGGGCCTAAGCGAGGCGCGCTGCGGGCAGGAAAAAAACATGTTCGATTTTGGTGGGCCCTAGGAACAGTTCCCACGAGGGAACCTGCTCGATACCATGAGAAGAAACGAGAATGAATCAACTATGAAAGAGTTGGGTACAAGTACTAACCCTAATTGGGTTGTACCCCTTATGGGCTACCCCACTATAGCCTACACAAAATGCATAAGCTATGATGTTATGACAACTTGCCCTCTGTGATAGCCTCTAGCTTTGCTTGTAATTGTGAACTACTGCTATGCCTGCTCATTGTACTGATTACACCCCACTTTGGCTATAGGGGTGTGTCAGAATGTTATTATCTAGCCTGTAGTGGGGTGCTCTATAGCGAGTACAACCCAGTTAGGGTTTGCTACATGTATCCCAACTACTGCTGGTGAAACACCTCCTTTCTTCATTTCAGTTTCTGCCTGCTAATCTTGACACTTTCTGCTTCTCAGGTACCATGTCCTTCCATGATACTACAAGCACATGTCACAGCTCATCATGCAAGTCTTTGTCCTCATGCAGGTTCCACAATACACGATCACCAAGCTGCCCCTTGAATGTTTCAGCTTCATTAGAAGCCGTGCACCAGGCCCTCAGATTGGTTTGAGGGTATGCTGTGTGGAAGTAAGGAACAGGAATGATCAACTATGAAATGAAAACAGTACAAGTACCAACCCTAATTGGGTTGTACCCCTTATGTGCTACCCCACTACAGCCTACAACATGTATAAGCTATAGTAATCTGACACACCCCCATAGGCAAAGTGGGGGAGAACAAGGGGTCACAAGACCAGTCAAGCAAAGCAAAGCAAAGCTCAGGGTGGATCACAAAGTCACCACGCATTCCGAGCACAGGTTCAAAGGCCAGACGGCCAGTTCACATGCAAGATCATATATAGAGATATACAAGAGTCAAGCAAGCAAGAGCAAGAGTATATATAGGCGAAGGTACAAGCAAGGTCAAGAGGAGAGCAAGTGAGGCAAGACAGGCACAAGACCCAACTGCGTGCAACAACGCTGATGATCACAAGGAGCAAGTGCCTTGGTGAAGACATCAGCAGTGTTGGCCTCAGAGGCCACGTACGCAAGTCGCAACTGTCCACGCTGCTGTAGCTCACGAGCAAGAAAGTAGCGGAGAGCAATGTGCTTCGTTCTGTGCTCCAGTCGCTGCTCTCGACACAAGGCCAGCATGGCCTTGTTGTCTACGTACAGGGTTGGAGGAGAACGAGGCTGCTCTCCAAGGTCGGTCAGCAGGTAGGTGAGCCAGCGTAACTCCTGCGCAGCCATAGCCCCAGCGTAGATCTCAGCCTCACAACTGGAGCCGAGAACAGAAGACGAGCGGGTAGCCCGCCACGAGACAGAGCCGGAACCAAGGCTGAAGGTGTAACCCTGTGACGACCGCTGCGTAGCCTGGTCGTCAGCCCAAGAAGCGTCTGCGTGCCCAGTGAGGACCACTGGACTGCGCCCTCCAAGCACTAGCCCCATGCCCGACGTACTACACAAGTAACGCAACACCCTCTTCGCTGCAGCCATGTGCTCTGGTCGGTGTCTCCCAGGAGCAACAAAGCGTGCGAGAATGCTAAGAGGGTATGCGAGGTCAGGTCGTGTGCAGGTCATCAGGTACATGAGGCAGCCAACAAGCTCTGGGTACGGGCCACTCGACTCTACGGACTCATCCGAAGGCAGAGCTGAGAGCGAGTGGCGAGTAGGCAGAGGAGTGGCCTGAGGCGAGGAGTACGTGAAGCCGAAGCGCTGAAGGACCTGCTGCACCATGTGTGACTGAGTCAGGGTAATGGTGCGGCGTGCTCTGTCCCGGGTGATCTGCAAGCCAAGGTAGCTACGCAGTTCACCCAGGTCAGTGCACGTGTGTCTCTTCTGCAGCTCGGACTTCACGTAGGCGAGTCCAGCAGTGTCAGCTGTGGCAAAGACCAAGTCGTCGACGTACACGAGGATGTAGAACGGCGGCAGAGAGGTGTCGGTGCGCAGAAACAGCGACGGGTCGGCAGTAGAAGGAGCAAACCCAAGTGCCGCGAGCGTAGTCCTCAGTGTGTCGTGCCACTCACGTGGCGCCTGGCGGAGACCGTAGACTGGACGCCGGAGACTCCACTGGGTACCAGGAGGGAAAGACCCAGTGAAGCCAGGTGGGCGACGCAGCCAGATCTCCTCGTGCAGGCTGCCCTGCAAGAAAGCAGTGCTGAAGTCGAGAGAGTGCAGCTCGTAGTCACGGTGAGCAGCAACGTGCAGCAGAACCCGAAGAGTGGTCATCTTCGGGGTGGGGGAGAAGGTCTGAAAGTAGTCAACCCCCTGCCGCTGACTGAAGCCACGAGCCACGTAACGCGCCTTGAAGACAGGCGGAGAACCCGGCGGCCGCTTCACCCTGAAAATCCACATGCCACTGACGATGTTCGCCCCAGGAGGGGGAACAGCGTCAACGTAGGTGCCTGTGGACTTCCAGGAAGCCATCTCTGCATCCATAGCTGCCTGCCACTGAGAGGAGTAGGGACCCTCTACCGCCTCCGCGTAAGAGCGCGGAGTCGGGATGTCTGGTGCATCCGGGTCTCCCTCAGGGGCTAGCAGTACAGACGCGAGACGAGGTGAAGCAGCGGCTAGACACTGGAACTCCTCCTGCCTGTCCTCAAGGACGTCCGTGCCAAGGGCACACTCACCCCCGACGGACGGAGGACAGGCGGACTCAGACTCAGTGACAAGACGAGCAGCGTAGTCTAGACGACAGCGCGCAGCAAAGTCGACAAGCTCAGTGACAAGGGCAGACGCAGCAGACGACTCGAAGGAAGGGTCAGTGACAGCAGTAGCAAGGAGACGCGTGACAGTAGGACTGGCAGCACGAAGAGAGTCCGACTCCGGGTCGGCAAGAGCAGGAAGAGAGAAAGCAGGAGGAGAAGGTAAAGGGGCACGCAGAGGAGCAGTGGACGGACGCAAAGACATCCGGTGCGTGCCAGGGACAGGAGGAGGACGCTGACGCGACCCGCGACCACTAGCGCGCTCAGTACGAACAGGCGACGCAGGACGAGACGCAGGCTCACGACGCTCAGTAAGACCTCCAGTCGGACCAGCGTAGGGAGAAGGAGCAGGCAAAGGGGAGGCAGGCTGTAGCTGTGGCTGTGACCGGACAGGCTGCGGACCCTCTAAGGGAGGAGGAGGAGGTGCAAGACCAAGAACCTGCTGCAGGAGCGGAACGAAGTACGGTCGGGGCCGCGCGGTGACGCCAGAAACAGCAGGAACAGCACCAGCAGGCCCGTCAGGAGCACCCACTCCAGCAGCACCTCCAGCAGAACCACTAGACGCTCCAGAACCTCCAGCAGCAGCACCAGGAGTACTGTCAGTCGGACCTCCAACTGCAGGCTCAGCGTCAACACCCTCAGCAGTACCAGCTCCAGGAGAGCTCTCAGACCCAGCAGCTCCAGCACCCACAGGACGAGCACCGCCAGGACGCGTGGCAGCAGTACCCTCTGCAGTCGAAGAACCACCAGCTCCAGCAGCACGCCTCCAGCGCCGGGCAAACCACTCACGCAGCTCCTGTGGGGAGAGTGGCTCCCGGCAAGACGAAGCTCCCCCAGGCACAGCACCCCCAGGCTCAGCACCCCCAGGTACAGCACCCCCAGGCTCAGCACCCCCAGGAACAGCACCCCCAGGCTCAGCACCCCCAGGCTCGACACCTCCAGGCTCAGCACCCCCAGGCACAGCACCCCCAGACTGCGCACCCCCAGGCTCCGCACCCCCAGGCTGAGCTCCCGCAGCAGCACCCGAGTCACCAGTGACCTCGACAGGCTCAACCGCGTCTACCTGAGACCCACCTGAAGGGGCAGGACCCTGAGGGGGGAGGGGGACTACCGGGGGGGGACCTGGTACCAAGAAGAGCGGGGGTGGGGGGAGGGACGGAGTGCGGTAGGGGAAGAGGCGGTAGTAGGGTACCGACTCGTCGAACGTGACGTCCTGGGAGGACAGAACACGTCGAGAGGTGGGGTGGTAAAACTGCCACCCAGGGGCGTCGGGGGGGAACCCCAGGAAGACGCAGGGAGAAGCACGAGGGGACAGCTTGTCCGCAGACAGGTCGCGAACAAACGCCCGAGATCCCCAGACCCGGAACGCCGACGCATCGCCAACCTTCCCCGTCCACAGCAGAGCTGGGGAGGTCTCCGGTCGAGAGACCCTGGGGTGGAGGTTGATCTGGTGCGCAGCGTACCTGACCGCAAACGGCCACAGAAAATGGGGAGCTGCCGCATGCATCATGGACGTACGAGCGACGTCCATGACCATGCCAATGCGGCGCTCAGCAATCCCATTCTGCTGTGGTGAGTCCGGAAGCGTGAAGGTCTGACGGATGCCTTGCACACGACAGTAGGCACTCAGGAGGGCAGAGGAGAACTCTCCGCCTCTATCCGAGTGCAGACGCAAAACAGGGAAGTCAGAGCCAAAGCTCCTCCGAAGCTGAAGACGAGCTGCGCGGATCCAGTCGATCAACACCTCAGTGACCTCACCCTTGCTGCGCAAGGGGAAGACTGTGGTGTAACGCGAGTAGTCGTCAACCACCAGCAGGAAGTAGCGCTCCTGACCCTGTCCACGGACGCGGGCTGGGCCCCACACGTCCATGTGAAGCGTCTGCAACGGGGCCTCTGTCGGAGCAAACTGGGAGGAGTGAGGGGCAGCACGCTGGCGCCCCTCGACACAGGGGACACAGGCAGGGCCAGGGCCCGGAGGAAGGGGAGGGAGGGACCGGGGAAGACCAGACACAAGGACTCGCGAGGCCATGCCTCTGAGCCGAAGCAGAGAGGGGTGGCCAAGGCGGTGGTGCCAGAGGAGGGTCTCGTGAGACAGACAACGACACGAACAGGGGGCAGACTCAGGACCAGACCTGGACGCTGCAGCAAACACCTGACCAGACGAAGGGACTCTACCAGACGCAGTACCTGGAGGAGAAGCAGTGGTCAGTGTGTACAGGCTCGACCCTGGCCGACGTGTAAACGTAGCCAGGTGGCGACCTGTATCCGCCTCCGTGCAGTGGGTCACCCGCTGACGAGCAGGGGTGAACTGGTGGACACCCGCATCCTGGAGGTCAGCACCACTCACCAAGTTCGTCGAGAACGAGGGGAGGTAGAGACCAGTCAGGGTGCCAGAGGGGGCCGCCGGACACGGGAGGACAGTGGAGAAGCGAGACAGGACAGGCCCCCCAGAGGGGTCAGCAAGGGACACCGCAACAGGCCGACTCAGCGGCGTGAGAGTGGTGCGGTCCCTAAAGAAGGAGCGAGACGCCCCAGAGTCAAGGGTGAAGGTGTGAGAGGCCGAAGCCGACACAGTACCTGAGAGGGCGGACTCACCAGTACCTGAGAGCACAGACGCACTGGCACCTAGAGCAGCAGCCTCACTAGTACCTGACGCGGCAGTACCAATGCCCGGGTCGGGCGGGAAACACTGGTAACAGTCATCCTCATCACTACCAGTCACAGCACACATAGCAGAGAGAATAGCATCAAAGTCAAGATCATAAATAGCTACACCAGCCCTAGACAGCTCTCCCCAGCGGGGGATCTCAGCGGCCTCCGGAAACTGCTGACGCCAGGCGTCGGTCAGGCGGCCAAAGCAGCGACGGGCTGTGTGGGCGCCTCCACACCTCTCCCCTGCACGGTCACCAGTGCGAAGAACGTAGGGGCAGGGACCAAGCGCACCACCGCGCTGACGCTGCAAGTACCACTCACGGAGCTGCTGAGGGCCGGGGACGGTGCGAGAGCGCTGCTGCTGCTGCGGCTGCTGCTGCGGCTGCTGCTGCTGCTGCTGCTGGCGCTGACCACCCCCAGAGCTGCTCCGCTGGGACGAGCCACTCCGACCCCCGCCTCCACCGCCACCCCCGCCTCCACCGCCACCCCCGTCTCCACCGCCACCTCCCCCACCAGGACCGTCGCCCCCACCGCTCCCACCGCCTCCTCCGCTACCACCTCCGCCGCCACCTCCGCCTCCACCGCCGCCACCAGTTCCTCCACTCCCGCCACCACCCCCACCGCCACCCCCACTCCCCCCTCCACCCCCACCGCCTCCTCCACCGCCCCCTCTAGCTCCACCCGCTCCCTTGCCCCCCTTGCCCTTGCCAGAGCGGCGTCTGCCGCTGGGGGCAGACGCCGTGCCGACCGACTCAAAACCAGCAAGGTCGGCCGCAGCGACAGAGGCGACAGAGGGCAGCAGGGGGGAAGGACCACACCCCTCAAAGATGGGGGTGCGAGGGTCACCCCGAGAGGCCCCTACAGCGACTATACTCTTCTCAGCCGCTATCAGGGACTCCTCAAGGAGGTCGACAGTGAGAGTGGTGGGACAGACAGAGAGAAACTGGTCCCTAACGACACGAAGGGACTCAGGGAGACGGGTGACGAGAAAGTAGAGAGTGATGTACATGGGAGGAGGGTTCGCAGCGCGGAACTCAGCAGGAAGGGCAGCGCGGTAGCGGGTGTCACTAGCGCGGAGGTGGGTAACGAGGTCAGCAACAGTGGGAAAGGAAGCGAGGTCAGGGAAGAGAAACGGTAGCATGAGGCGGCTAAGGGTAGCGGAGGAAGGGGAGGAGTAGCGTGCAACTACAGCGTCGTACAAGGCCTGAGCGGTCTTGCACTGACTAAAGTGGGCACGCTCAGAGGAAGGGAGGTGGCGACGCACAGCAAGACGTGCAGCAGCATCGCGGGTCGCCCACTTGGAGCGAACTGCAGAGTCAGCATCAGCAGGCGGGGCAGGGACAGCGCCAGAGACAAAGTCAAAGAGAGAGACCTCATCTATCGCATCACACAGTAAGTACAGCTGCAGGTCTTCGATCCAGACGGCAAAGTCAATGGCCCTCCCCTCAGCGTCAAAAGTAAGAACATTGGGGGTGGCCATGGCAGCAGCTGAAAGTCTCACCGGGCTAGGAGAGTCGGGTAGGTCAGCAGCAGGCGGCTCGGGCTGGTGGGGCGGCTCGGGCGGATCGGGCGGCTCGGGTACCGGGCGGCTCGGCTGCTGCTGGGCGGCTCGGCTGCTGCTGGGCGGCTCGGCTGCTGCTGGGCGGCTCGGCTGCTGCTGGGTGGCTCGGCTGCTGCTGGGCGGCTCGGCTGCTGCTGGGCGGTTCGGCTGCTGCTGGGCGGTCCGGCTGCTGCTGGGCGGCTCGGCTGCAGTGTAGTGGCGGGGCCGGGACAAGGGACGGCGGGGCCGTCAGGGTGCAGCGGCGGGGCCGGGACAGGGGACGGCGGGGCCGTCAGGGTGCAGCGGCGAAGCCGGGACAGGTGCAGCGGCGGGCCGTCAGGGCGTAGCGGCGGGCCGTCAGGGAGCAACGGCGGGGCCGGGATAGGGGACGGCGGGGCCGGGACAGGAGACGGCGGAGCCGGCAGAGGTGCAGCGGCGGGCCGCTGGGAGCACCCGCGACTGAGCCGGCGGCGGGGCCGCGTAGTAGCGGGCGGCGGGGCCGCGGCTGAGCAGGCGGTAGAGGCCGCGCCGTAGAGGGCGGCGGGGCCGCGGCTGAGCAGGCGGCGGAGGCCGCGTCGTAGCGGGCGGCGGGGCCGCGGTTGAGCAGGCGGCGTGGCCGCGTCTGAGCAGGCGGCGGGGCCGCTTCGTAGCGGGCGGCGGGGCCGTGTCGGAGCAGGCGGCGGGGCCGCGTCCGAGCAGGCGGCGGGGCCGCGTCGTAGTGGGGCCGCGAGGAGGTGGTGGGGCCGCGACTAGACGGCGGGGCCGCGAAGGAGAGGCGGGGCCGCTCGAAGGGTGGGCGGGACCGCTAGGAAGGGCGGCGGGGCTGCGTGAAGGGCAGCGGGGCCGCGTGGGGAAGGGCGACTCGGGGGGTCGCAAAAAAAAAAAACGATCGCGCGCCTCGGGGCGCGCTTCGGTGGGCCCTAGGCGAAGTTCCCACAGGGAACCCGCTCTATACCATGTGGAAGTAAGGAACAGGAATGATCAACTATGAAATGAAAACAGTACAAGTACCAACCCTAATTGGGTTGTACCCCTTATGTGCTACCCCACTACAGCCTACAACATGTATAAGCTATAGTAATCTGACATGCTGATGGATCAGCGTGCCCCGGCCAACGAGGTGTCCAAATCAGCGTTTACGGTTTTTTTAATACTGATTTTGCCAGTGTAAAAATCTTAAGTAAACTGAACCAACAGTGAAATAACAAAAAACTATAGCTGAAACCCGAGTACAAGGTGTGTGGTGTTGTTGCTGTGATAGGTTCCAGCGAGGCTAAACACTTCGGCGCGCACCTGATATCTGTGCAGTGCATGCGAAAAAATGCCAAGTGTGTGGGTGGGGTCTCAGGAATCACGGGAAGGTACAGATTGTACACGCGTACCCTATCACCCCCCCTCCATTTCAGTGTGACTCACGTCACTATACTGATTCGTCAGTGTTACTTGTAAAGAAACACGCAAAATGGTCAGTGTGACAAGGTAGGATATACTGAAATTTCAGTCCAAAATTGAAGCATATGCTGAATTTTCAGGGAAAACGAAAATCACAGCTACAAAATCAGCGTAATCAACGTGTTTTACGCTGATATCTGAGGGCCTACCGTGCACATCTGCCTGCAATCCCCATCTGCCTCAAGGAAATGAGTTTCCCTTTCAGCTCCGGCACTAAGAGTACGTCCTTCAAAACAACCCGCTTTTCGTCAGTTCTCTTGAAGGCTGCTTTGTCGACGCCCAGCACCTTAATCTTGTACCCGCATCCTGAATTAATTTTAGTGATGCACGTGTTCTCAATCTTAGACTAGAATGGATGGATGAGTACAAGTAGGGCAAGGTCTAACCCTAAAGTGTTGTGCTCAGCAGAGGCTACCCCACTATAGCCTACAACATTGAAACATAGTTTGAGATACTCTCTACTTATTATGCATAGAAACTTATTGTCGATGAATGTTGGCTATTTTATAACTCGATCCATCAATGTTCTTGTGTGTTTTTTGTTTGCGCTAGGATATTGCCCAAGTCAACTCCCCTAAGCGCTTCAAAACCACTATCTCATCAACCCCAATAGTTGCCCTTCAATAGCTTTAGTGTAGAGGTGCGGTAAAGAAAAACATGACCAGGTCGTATGAAGCATGCCCAACCGCGTATGTCAGGATCTGTTGGTGCAGGGTGCAAACGTGGCAGGTTGGAGGTTAGATAGACACGTATTGAAACGATATTCTTCTTTCAACACGGACGTATGAGGTGCTTCCATGTCAGCTATGAACGATGCCAGGTACGAAGGACGAATGGAAGGAATGCAATATTATTTTCTGTTTTAGGCTCTCCCTTTCAGAACGTGGGCCTCGAAGCTCAATTCGAATTGGTAAGTGCGACAGGTCGCAGAGTGAAGCTTCAGTTCCGGGAGGTGGGTCTCAGGGTTGTTTCACGCTCAAATTAATAAAACCTCCAGAAGTACAGTATAAGCGGCATCAACCACAGCTCGGCTTTTTTCCCGTGCGAGTTCAAGACATACCCCCATAGGGTTCAGAACTACCACCAGTTTGTCCTCCAACCCCCGTCAGCCCTGTTCGCCACGACTTTTGTAGGCCATCGAAGGGATTGGCGGGGGATCCGGAACCCGCCATGCACCTTCCGAAAGGGCTGTAATCAGGGTTTTAGGGCCGGTCAGACCGACAAAATCCTGTCGAACCTGAAGGTCCCCTCCGAGCCTCGGTGGGCTCGCTGTCGTGGCGAACACCCACTTTTTTGGGCCATCCAAGGGATGGGCGGGAAAACCGGAATGCGCATGGCAGTTTCCTGCCCTGCCAGCTAGGAACCCCATCCCCTCCCTCGCCTCTCCCTCGTGCATACCACGAATTTTGGGGGCGCGGAAGGGGATGGCCGGGAAATCTCGCCCTAAAGGAAGGGGGGAGGTAGGTGCTAGATCCCCTTGTCCCCCTTCCTGATCCCATTGGCGAAATTTCGAGATCCCCTTGTTCGACGGCGAGCCCCCGGACGTAGTTCGCATCTTCCGGCGCACCTTCTGGACCCCGCCCATCCCTCGCCCCTAGCCTTTAACGTGGTCGTGGCGAACACCGCCTTGTTCACTCCCTCCCTCTCCCCGCAAGCCTTTCACACCAGCCCGACCTGCATTGCCTGCCGAATCAGCCATGCTTATGTGAGGGTATCAACCACTCACCTCAACGCAAACATTCAATCTCCGAATTGTTGCGCCTGCGTCTTGTTCCTGACAGCCCACGCGGTTGTTACTTGGTGCGAAGGGTCCATCCGGGTCGGAGACTCTTGTGCGGCATTTATTTCCTTCGAGGTGAGGAATTTGCGTTACTAACATGTGCATACGGTAAGTCAAGTGATGTCATTCTTGCAGAGTTGGATGCGAACCTGTTCCCTCGGACAAAGAATTCGGATTGCAAAGTTATTCTTTCGCAGCTAGCAGGAAGATATGTCCATTCCGCGTTTGTCTCTCCTTGGCTTGTTGACTGCATTTCTTGAAATACCATGGCGTGCCTACTCACCTCAGCAGCGTAAATTTGGAAACCTGTCGCCTAAAGCTATTAATTTGTTCTGCCCTGTCACGTTCACTCGTGATGTGTCAATTTGAGAGAATGCAAACAGCATTGCACTGTAAATGCTGGAAACTGGGGAATGGGATGATGTTGAATTGTATAATTTGTATCCCGACACTAATACATTGTCTGCGAATGCTTGCTGCTTTCCTTGTTCACCACACTTCTTCCCTGTGCTCACCCAAATCCCCTCCCTCGTAACGGTAGTCATTACGTCCCTTTTCCCGTTGTTCCCCTCCATCCTGTCCATCCCCTCCTCATCGGCTGCTTAAGGGTGCATGGCCTTCACATGAACCCTTTCTTCTCGTTCCCTGTACCGCTGATTACTTTCATTCATCCTTTCTTCATATTTCAATTTCTATCATTCCATTCATTCCCTGCTTCCTCCCCTTCCATCCCTGTTTTCCCCCGTCAGAGCCATGGCCGCTCACAACTCCTCCGACTTCCTTCAAGGGGCCCTCGCCCTCGCCTGCACGCTCCCCCCTCCCTGCAGCGCGCACTACTCCGCCTCCGCGCCCATCCTCTCCGCGGATTCCGCCGTCCTCCCCGCCTCCGCTCTCCCCTTCTCTCCTCTCTCTCACTCCCTCCTCCGCATGAGCGCAACCACCAAGCCGCTTGCTCTCCGCGCCACCTCCCCCTCCCCGCTCCGCGACCTCCAGCAAATCACCGAGCGCCACGTGGCACTCGCGCGCCAGTTCGCGCTGGGATTCGCGCAGGAGGTGGCGGAAGCCGCGCTGGACCACCTTGCTGACGTGTACTATGCGCTGATGCTGGTGGGGGAGCGGCTCCGCCTCCCCCTGCTTGGTTCCCCCTCCGCTTCCCCCTCCGCGGATCCCCTTCACCTGCTCATGAAGCAATCGAACGCCCCTTTCGCCGCCGTGATTCCCGGCGATACTGTAGCGGAGCTGGTGGTTACACAGGGAATTTACAGCTTCCTTAACCTGTACAATACTGTGCTTATAGTGAGGATTCTCCTTACCTGGTTCCCCAACGCTCCTTCCGCCATTGTCAGCCCCCTCAGCACCATCTGCGACCCCTACCTCAACATTTTCCGAGGGTTAATTCCCCCTATCGGAGGCACCCTCGATCTATCCCCGATTCTGGCCTTCGTGGTGCTCAGCGCGTTCACCAACGCGTCCGTCGCCTTGCCCGCGGAAATGCCCGAGGGGGGGGCTCCGGGGGAGGGTCTGGCGGGGCAAAGGGGCGGAATGCTGGGAGGCAGGCGCAGGCGGCCTGTGAGGCTGACGCGGGAGCAGAGGGAGAAGATGCGCGCAGCATCGAGAGCAGCTGAGCAGGGCCAGGAGGCGTAGGGAGCCAGGGAAGCTGGTTGTTCCTGGGATGGCTGATTACTGCTGTCCTTCCACTGGCTGGTCATTCTGAAGCTCAAGTTGAGATATATGGTGTCAAGCCTGAGAACCGAGGCAGGGAATGGCGGGCTTGTGTGGAGCAGATGAGCAGGTGGGGAGGAGGTGTGCTGGTGATGTACATTTGTTGCTGCGTGACAGGAGAAGAGAAGAGAAGATGTGTGGGGTAGAGAGAACAGCATGGCTGGAGTATGGGATCTTTGCTTGTGATGGCAGGCTGTTGGGATTACATCACAGTCAATGTTGATCCATCCAATTGGTGTTTATGACATTTTTCAGTTTTGTTGATTGTTTCGACTCTGTGGATGCTTAACCTACCGTACCTACCGCGGGAAACTTTACCACTATTGAACTTAAACCTGTGCCCTTGCTTCTAAATCAAAACTACCTGATGAGTTGCTTGGAACGGAATGAAGTGAGCACAACAGACACATGTCATCATGGTGATCCTGACTTAGGGCGTGTTCCTACAGCCCCTTATCAGGCGACCTCTTGTCAGACTTGTGCGGTTCAATGCGATTCAATGCGATCGAATGTTATTATGCGCGTTCCAGTGCGGTGCGACGCGAATCTGACAAGAGGTTCGCCTGATAAGAGGCCGTAGGAACACGCCCTTAGCTAGCGAACCAGTCAGCAGGGCAACCCAGTGTTTGCTCATGGAGCCGATCTCCAATCTCCGATCCGAAGCCGCCCATGGTACCATACGGCGCCTAAACATTAGGAAATTCCATGCAGTACCGTACCAGTATCACAAGCTCCTGATTGATTGATGGAGTGATACCGCTAGGTATGTTACTGTTTACGAGTATGAACCACAGCACCAAAAAAACAACTCTCTACCATTAAAACTTCTTCTGCAACAGTACCCTGTTATCCTTGAAGCACACCACACAGCGGGTCCTCTTGAGCACATCCATGCCCATCACTGCCCCCGCTCCCATCACTGCCAGGGCTGGCAGGTCCCCCACTATCATGGGGTGGCTTGTAAAGGGGATACGGCCGCTTGACGTCCCTGCTGGCCCTCCTTGCTTTGTTATAAGGAACAGATCGGCGACTGCTCCTCCCATTTGTCAGAATGAGGAATGAGTGTTGCATTGATGTTGGTTGGGGTACATATGACAAACCCTAACTTCTGTACCCCCTAAGACAAACCTCACTACAGGCTACAACATTTGACATACCCCCATAGCCTAAGTGAGGGGTGTCTAGCAAAAACAAAAAGAGTACGGTCACAAGACCAGTCCAAAAGAAAACAAAGCTCAGGGTGGATCACAACGTCACCACACACTCTGAGCACAAGCAACAGTGGCCACAAGGCCAGTCCAAGAGATCACAAGTATATATAGTAAATGTACAGACGAAGCAGGCAATAAACTCAAGTCTACGCATGACTAGAACCTGTGTCAACAAGGCCTAACTGCACACAACACCTCTGGTGGTCACAAGGCGGAAGCGCCTTGGTGAAGATGTCTGCAGTGTTGGCCTCGGACTCTACGAACTCGAAGCGAGCCTGTCCACGCCTCTGCAACTCTCGCAGAAGAAAGTACCTGATGTGAATGTGCTTCACTCTGCTCTCCAGTCGCGGCTCACGACAGAGGAGGATCGACGCCTTGTTGTCAGTAAACAAGGTCGGTGCAGAGCTCGGCCGCTCACCAAGGTCAGTGAGCAAGAAGGTCAACCACCGCAACTCCTGTGCCGCCATGGCACCAGCGTAAATCTCAGCCTCAGCTGTAGAGGTCGAGACAGAAGAGGAGCGCGTGGAACGCCAGGAAACAGCTCCAGAACCCAGACTGAAACAGTACCCCTGAGTAGACCTGTGAGTCTCAGCGTCGTCAGCGTAAGAGGAGTCACAGTGACCAGTAAGTACGACAGACTGCTGCCCTCCAAGAACTAGCCCCACGCCTGATGTAGTCGCTAGGTACTTCGCCACCCTCACAGCTGCCGTCCAGTGAACAGGACGGTGTCTCCCTGGCGCAACAAAGCGCGCAAGGATGCTGAGAGGGAAGGCGAGGTCCGGGCGAGTACAAGTCATCAGGTACATGAGGCAACCCACAAGCTCTGCGTAGGGACCACTAGGCTCAAACGGCTCGTCAGGAAAGGGACCAGTGAGTCTGTGGTCAACAGCTAGAGGTGTGCGCTGTACGGTGGAGTGCTGAAGCCCGAACCGCTGAAGGACCTGCTGCACCATGTGTGACTGTGAGAGTGTAATGGTGCGAGCGGCTCTGTCCCTGGTGATCTGCAGGCCAAGGTAGTGGCGCAGTTCACCAAGATCAGTGCACGTGTGTCTCTTCTGCAGTTCGGACTTCACGTCTGCCAAAGCAACCCTGTCCGGAGTGGCGAAAACGAGGTCGTCGACGTAAACCAGAACAAAGAACGGTGTGGAGCCACGACGAACGAACAGCGACGGGTCGGCAGAAGACGGCTGGAACCCAAGGTCAGAGAGGGTAGAACGCAGAGTGTCGTGCCACTCACGAGGGGCCTGGCGAAGACCGTAAACAGGTCGTCTCAGCCTCCACTGGGTCCCAGGAGGGAAGGTGCCAGTGAAGGCCGAGGGACGACGCAACCAGACCTCCTCGTGTAGGCTGCCCTGAAGGAAAGCAGTGGAGAAGTCAAGAGAGTGTAACTCGTAGTCTCTCTGTGCTGCTACGTGTAGTAACACCCGAAGAGTGGTCATCTTCGGGGTAGGTGCGAAGGTCTGAAAGAAGTCAACTCCCTCGCGCTGACTGAAACCTCTAGCCACGTAGCGCGCCTTGAAGACCGGGGGAGATCCCGGTGGCCGCTTCACCCTGTAGATCCACATGCCGTCGACTACGTTCGCCCCAGGGGGGGGAACCTCATCGACGTAGGTGCCTGTGGATCTGTAGGAGGCCATCTCTGCGTCCATGGCAGCTCTCCACTGAGAGGCCCAAGGCCCTGACACTGCCTCAGCGTAAGTGCGAGGAGTCGGAATGTCAAGGGCGTCGGGGTCACCCTCAGGGGCGAGGAGCATGGCACAGAGATGAGGGGAAGCGGCCGCCAGGAACTCTAGCTCAAACTGCCTGTCCTCTAGGGCGTCACAGCCAAGGGCAGACACACCCCCGACGGCCAGAGGACTGGTAGGAGGAGCAGCCACAAGCGTGGTGGCGTAGTCAAGGCGGCGGGTAGAGGCAAAGTCAGTAACTGCGGCAGTAAGAGCGGACACAGAGGACACAGAGGCACGAGGGTGAGTAACAAGAGAGGCGAGAACACGAGAGAGAACAGGACGGTACGTGCGGTAGTAGTCAGTGACAGGAGTAGGGAGCGACACAGTGAGGGCCGACTCAGGAGGAGACGGAAGCACAGACTGAGACGGACGAGGTGGACTAGAAAGAAGGAAGGCAGTACGAAGGTCAGTGAAGGGAACAGGAGACGAGGGACGAGCACGAGGGGAGCGACGAGTAGCCCAAGAACGAGACGGAGGAGAAGAGGACAAGGGCGGAGAACTGGGGAAAACAGCGGGGGAGGAGTCAGGAGGAGGAAACGTGGGACCGTAGACAGGAGGAGAGGCGGAGGAGGGAGGAGAAGGGGAGGGGAGACCAAGGATCCGAAGACCCGAGACAGGAGGAGGAAGTGGCTGCTGCTGCTGCGGCTGCGACTGCTGCTGCTGCGGACGCGGCTGCTGCTGGGACTGCTGCTCCTGCGGGTCCAGCTGCTGCTGCTGCTCCTCCAGCCGCTGTAACTCCCTCTCCTCTCTCTCCAACGCCAGCTGATCGTCACGGGCACGGCGAACACGAGCCTGGTGCCTAGTCGGGTAGGGGTGGGGGGGCGGAGTAGTGTCCGAAGCAGCGGCAGCTCCAGAGTCCACTCCAGAAGAACTAGGCTCACCACCCCCAGAGGCAGCACTAACACCAGCTCCAGACCCAGGCTCACCTGAACCCAAAGGAGGCGCACCCTCACCCCCAGACGCAGCACCCCCAGTGTCCGCGCGGCCAGCACCAGCTCCCGGACGACAAGCGTCCTCTGCACCCACCTGGTCAGCTCCAACTCCAGAACCAGAAACTCCAGCTCCAACCCCAGCTCCAACTCCAGCACCCCCAGAACCAGAAACTCCAGTGCCAACTCCAGCTCCAACTCCAGCTCCAACTCCAGCTCTAACTCCAGCACCCCCAGAACCAGAAACCGGTACAGGAACAGGCGTCGCACCAACCTCTCGAGAGCTAGCACCAGCGGCACGCTGCGAGGAGGACTGTGGGGAGGGAGGCTGTACCGGAGGGGCTACCGAAGGAGGAGGGGTAGCCTGGGACACACCTGACGGGGCTGGACCAGGGGGGGGAGGCTGTACCGGGGGAGCAGGAGGGGGAACGGCAGTCAGGAAGAGGGGGGGAGGAGGAACCGGGAGACCTCGACTGGGGTACCTGACGTAGTACGGAGTGGACTCCTCGAAACGGACGTCACGGGAGTCAAAGAACCGGTGAGAGGGAGGGTGGTAAAAGGTGAAGTCAGAGGAGTCCTCAGGGAAACCAAGGAAGACACAGGGGACGGCACGAGGCGAGAGCTTGTCCGCGGAGGTGTCGCGGACAAGAGCCAAGCACCCCCAGACACGAAACCGCGACGCAACACCAGGGAACCCTGTCCAAAGACTGGTCGGTGAAACCTCTGGTCGAGAGACACGTGGCCAGAGGTTCAGCTGGTGCGCGGCGTACCTGACCGCGTAGGGCCACAGAAAATGGGGGGCACAGGCGTGAGTCAGGGAGGTGCGGGCGATCTCCATGACCAGGCCTATGCGGCGCTCAGCAACCCCATTCTGCTGTGGGGACTCTGGAAGCGTCCAGGACTGACGAATGCCCTGCTCGCGACAGAATCCAGCGAGAATGCCGGAGCGAAACTCACCCCCACGGTCGGAGTGGAGACAGCTGACACGACGACCACGAGTGTCCTCGGTGGTGAGCAACCACCTGATCAGCGTAGAAGTCACCTCAGACTTCTTCGCCAGAGGGAACACTGTGGTGTAGCGGGAGAAGTCGTCAACGACCACCAGAAAGTAACGCTCACGCTCAGGGCCTAGACGAGGGGCTGGGCCCCAGACGTCCAAGTGAAGCGTCTCAAAAGGCTCGGTGGCCGGACGAAGGGAGGAGGAGTGAGGGGTGGCGCGCAGCCTACCCTCGACGCAGGGACGACACGGCGGCGCAGGCGAAGGCGGCAGCGACGGCAAGACACGTGGGAGGCCTAGGACAAGACGCTGACTAGACATAGCGCGCAGACGTGGAAGGGACGGGTGCCCCATCCGGTGGTGCCACAGAACGGTGGGGTGGGCAAGCGACCGGCAGGAGCACGACGCAGCGACTGGAACAGACGGAGGAACCTGACACGACACAGACACCTGGGGGGACGTAGCAACCTGGTGAGACGCGGGGACCCGAACGGGGGGGGGAACCGGGGGCAGTGGCAGTAGGGGGGGCTGCTGGTGCGGCCGCTGGTGCTGCTGCTGCTGCTGCTGCTGCGGCTGCGGCTGCTGCTGCTGCTGCGGCTGCTGCTGCGGCGCACGCGGGCCAGTGTGAAGAGTGTAGAGACCCGAGCCCGGCTCAGCAGTAAAGGTAGCAAGAGGCTGGTAAGAGTCTCCGTCAACACACACCGCAGTCTCTCCAGAAGGCTCAAACCACACACCCACGTGCTGGCTCACGAGGGGTCGCACGCCCACCAAGTTCCGGGAGAACGAGGGGACGTGAAACCCAGTGAGAGACCCGGAGGGAGCAGCAGGACACGGTAAAGTGGTAGTGTGACGTGCAGTGACTGGTCCCGTAGTGGGATCAGCCAACGCTACAGAAACAGGCGCAGGAAGTGGTGTAAGTGTCGTGCTGTCCCGAAAGAAGCAGTGGGAGGCTCCAGAGTCCAGTGTGAACGACAGCGAAGCGTCCTCTGAGGTAGTCGCTGGTCTAGAGTCTACACAAGTACCTACACTAGCAACAGGCAACTCAGCAAGACTAGCACCTAAGCTAACAACACCAGAGTAAACAGAGTCAGAAACACTAGAGTCAACAACAGCATACATAGCATGAGGAGCACTAATCAGATCAACTAACTGCTCAGCAGACATGCCCCACAGAGCGGAGCCGTAGCGCTGAACCAGAGGAAGCCAGTCAGGAGCAGGACCGCCAACCCCGTAGGTCAACCGGACCGTGTCAGTGAGCTGAGCAAAGCACTGACCAGGGGGGTGAAAGCGGCCACAAGGGTGGCCCCGACGAGGACCTGTCTGAACCTGGTAGGGGCAGGGAGGGTAAGCAGCACCGCGCTGGGGCTGACGCAGCCCCGACCCCGGAGCCAGCTGCTGACGCTGCTGCTGCTGAGGCTGCTGGGAGGAAAGGGGCTGCTGCTGCTGCTGAAGGTGCTGCTGACGCTGAGCCTGGTACCACGCCGCTGCTCCACCTAGCGGGGCCGACAGTACAGGAGGCGACTGACGAGCTCGAGGGTCGCTGCCACCAGCTGGTGCAGTGGAGTCACCGGCCGCTGCACGAGGGGTCTCTCCAGACGCTGCACTCCCACCACCGCCAGTCGCAACAGCACCCCCACTACCTCCGCTACCTCCGCCTCCACCTCCACCGGAACCACCTTTCTTGCCCCCCCTGCCGCGGGACCGCGACGCAGTCGTAACAGCAGCCGCAGTCGCGTCAGTAGCGGCAGTGGCAAGAGAGGCAGTGAAGGTGGGTAACTGCGGGACTGTGCACCCGTGGAAGAGTGGGGGGGATACAGTACCAGAGGCGGCAGCTACCGAACGAAGGTTGCTCTCGACATCCTTGAGTGCAGACTCAAGGACCTCGATAGTCAGCTCACTAGGGTGCTTCAGCAGAAGCGCGTCACGAACGGAGGCAAGGCGGTCAGGGAGGCTAGTGGCGATGAAATAGACAGTAATCGCCATGGGGGGAGGAAGCAGTGCAAGCTGTGCCTCAGTGCAAGCAGCGCGGTAACTAGCGTCAAGCGAGCGGAGGTGAGCGATCAAGTCAGCAGAGCGCTCAAACGAGGCAAGATCAGGAAACAGGAACGGGAGGAAAAGACGGCCGAGAGAGACAGTAGCGGGAGTAGAGTAGCGGGCCTTAATCGCAGTGAGGTACGCAGCAGCGGTGCGAACCTGAGTAAAGTGGACCTCCTCGGACTCAGGGAGGAGGCTGCTGAGTGCGATGCAGGCCGCAGCGTCACGCGACGTCCAAGCCGTCCGGTCAGCGCGCTGACGGGCAAAGCGAGCCGTAGCAGCATCGTCAGGAGCAGGGCCTAAAGCTGTAGGCTCGGGGGGCTCGGGGAGGTCACCAGTAGCGTGTGACCAGAGGGTCTCGCCCCCCTGGACCTGACTCTCTAACAGACGACGAGCGCGAAGAAGCCAGACGGAAAAGTCAAGGGGTCTACCGTCGGCGTCGAAACGAAGAACTCGCGGAGTCGCCATAGTGAGAACGAACAGGCGAGTAACAACCGGGGGGGGAAGAGGACTCAGTCGCAGCGGAAGAGTGGGCTAGGACGACGGGCCAAGACGTAGGGTAGGGCAACGGGCCAGGGCCTAGGGTAGGGCGACGGGCCAGGGCCTAGGAAGGGCGACAGGCCAGGGCCTAGGGAGGGCGACGCGACGGGGGAAAGGTCAGGGCGACGCGACGGGGCAGGGCGACGCGACGGGACAGGGCGACGCGACGGGGCAGGGCGGCGCGACGGAGCAGGGCGACGGGACAGGGCAGGGCGACGCGACGGGGTAGGGCGACGCGACGGGACAGGGCGACGGGACAGGGCAGGGCGACGCGACGGGACAGGGCAGGGCGACGCGACAGGACAGGGCGACGCGACGGGACAGGGCGACGGGACAGGGCGACGGGACAGGGCGACGCGACGGGACAGGGCGACGGGACGGGGGGGGGTAACAGGCAGGCGCGACGCGACGGGGGGGAACGGGCGCGACGCGACGGGGGGGAACGGGCGCGACGCGACAGGGGGAACGGGCGCGACGCGACGGGGGGAACGGGCGCGACGCGACGGGGGGAACGGGCGCGACGTGACAGGGGGGAACGGGCGTGACGCGACGGGGGGGGAACAGGCGTGACGCGACGGGGGAGATGACGCTAGGCTCGGTACTAGGCGCGGTAACTACGAAACTGGTACGAACGAGAGGTAGGATCAGGCTCGGGAGGTACGAACGGAGAACGGAGGAACGGGATCCCACAGGATCCTAACCTAGCTGATACCATGTCAGAATGAGGAATGAGTGTTGCATTGATGTTGGTTGGGGTACATATGACAAACCCTAACTTCTGTACCCCCTAAGACAAACCTCACTACAGGCTACAACATTTGACACCCATCACTGCCAGGGCTGGCAGGTCCCCCACTATCATGGGGTGGCTTGTAAAGGGGATACGGCCGCTTGACGTCCCTGCTGGCCCTCCTTGCTTTGTTATAAGGAACAGATCGGCGACTGCTCCTCCCATTTGTGTTGTTCCACCTCCCACGTCCACCATTGAAGCCACACCCTGGGAAGAGGAACAAAGGGAGAGGAAGGGAGTGGGGGGGAACATGGAAGAAAGAAGAAGTGACGTTGGGATGTGGAATTTTCTGTCAAATTTCAATGACGTGCAACCTCTCATGGTGACATTGGTGGCCTATGCTAGTATTATGGTTATTTCAGTTATGTTGGTTGTATGGGTTGCACAATGCTCGTTAGTTATATGTACGGTTTTTTGTAAGGTTTCTGAAAAGGTTCTTACAGTGGTTGTTACTAGTTTGATACCTGTGGGGGCACGATATCTGCGGGGGCGCGCAGCCTAGGGGCAGGGCGACGCGTGGGCTAGAGGCAGGGCGCACAGGCGCGCACGACGGGCTGGGGCAGGGGCCACGGGCCACGCGACAGGCTGGGGCAGGGCGCACGGGCTACGCGACGGGTTAGGGTAGGGCGCACGGGCGACGCGACGGGCTGGGGCAGGGGCCACGGGCCATGCGAGAGGCTGTGGCAAGGCGCACGGGCTACACGACGGGCTGGGGCGACGGCCTAGGACACGGGCTGGGGCGACGGGCTAGGGCGCGGGCCAGGGCGACGGGCTAGGGCACAGGCCTGGGCGACAGGCTAGGGCGCGGGCCTGGGCGATGGGCTAGGGCGCTGGGGCGACGGGCTAGGGCGTGGGCCTGGGCGACGGGCTAGGGGCGCAGGCTAGGTGCGCGGAGGGCGCTAGGCGCGGAGGTCCGCGACGGCGCGGGCTAGGGGCACGGAGGGCGCTGACGCACGGAAGAGGAGGCGCTAAGGCGCGGAGGGCGCGGAGGCTAAGGCACGGAGGGCGTGGAGGGCGCGGAGGCTCAGGCGCGGAGGGCGCGGAGGGCACGGATGCTAAGGCTCGGAGGGCGCGGAGGGTGCGGAGGGCGCGGAGGGCACGGAGGGCGCGGAGGTGCGCTAGAGAGGGCGGGGGCTAGGAAGTAACGAGGAACTAATCTACTTGTGATACCATCTCAAAGTAAGAATGCAACGGAATGATGAGATTAGGAATGTGGGTGATACAAATAGCAAACCCTAACTGAGTTGTACTCACTAAGGATCACCTTACTACAGCCTATCACAAAGATCAACATCTGACACTAGGAACTTAGGAGGGAGGGAGAGAGGATGTCGCAAAAGAAGGAGGGTTTCACTATGGATCAATTGGTACAAATAGAGAACAAACAAGAAAGGAAAGGTGCACCACCAACAGTTTGTAACAATAACGACAGTAACTACAGCAAGCAGGATATAACAACTTTGACACACCCCCTTAGCCTTCTTGCGGTAGGAACTGGTGCAGTCAGCACCCCTTGAAGGAGTAAATCAGCCGCTGTGGAAGAAGGCAGAGAGGTAATGAAGGAGGATGCAAGAGGAGAGGAGAGAAGAGGAGAGGAGGTGGGGGGCTTGCATGAGCGCGCACGCTCAATGCCCGGGGTACCCGCTTACGAACCTCTTTTTACAGAGGGGGAAGTAAGAGAGGAAAGGGAGAGGAGGTGGGCTAGGTGGGCATGAGCGCGCACGCTCATAGCGATCCCCTCCGCTAATAACCCCCAAGTCTCGATGAGGAGAGGAGATGGGCTAGGTGGGCATGAGCGCGCACGCTCGATGCGATCCCCCCCCCCCCCCCCCCCCCTCCGTTAATTGTGAAAGTTGGAATTGGAACCAATTTGTCATTAGGGTAGGAACTAGCATACATAGATGGAAGAGGAGGTTGGAGGGAAGGGGCAAGTTTGACCATAGGTTGGGTTGGCCTCTCTTGGGGAGTGAGGCAACCTTAGGTCAAGTGGGTTGGGTTGTTCACACTTTGTTGGAAGTGAGGCAACCTTTGGCCCACTTGAGTTGGGTTGGCCTCACTTGTGCGAAGTGAGGCAACCCTAAGCCAAGTGGGTTGCATTTGGGGGCTCCACCACAATAGGGTGGATTGGCTGTCAAACATTTATCATATGGCCTTATTTAGGCTGTAGAGGGGTAGATACTAAGGGGTACGGTTTCCTAGGGTTTCATACTTGTACCCATCACATTTCCTAGTCAACCATTCCTCGTTATTTCACATGGTATAGAGCAGGTTCCCTAGTGGGAACGTTTCCTTGGGCCCACCACGAAACCAATATTTTTTTTCCTTACCTGCCCGGAGCGCGCTTCGCGCCTGCCCTAGTCGCGCCCCGTGCGACTGCCCTCCCGTCGCGTCCCCTGCCCTTAGCGGCCCGTCGCGCCCTCTTAAGGCCCCGTCGCGGTGAAGTTACTGAAACGAGAAAGAATGAACTATGAATGAGTTGGGTACAAGTACTAACCCTAATTGGGCTATACAATATGCATGAGCTAAAATGTTCTGACACACCCCCATAGGCAAAGTGGGGGAGAACAAGGGGTCACAAGACCAGTCAAGCAAAGAAAAGCAAAGCAAGCTCAGGGTGGATCACAAAGTCACCACGCATTCCGAGCACAAGTTCAAGGCCACAAGGCCAGTTCAGATGCAGGAGTACATACATATATAAAAAAGGCTAGACAAGCAAGAGCAGGAGAACATATATATGGAACAGTACAAGCAAGGTCAAGAGGTGAGCAAATGAGGCAAGGCAGGCACAAGACCTAGCTGAGTACAGAAGCGCTGATGGTCACAAGGCGCAAGCGCCTTGGTGAAGATATCAGCAGTGTTGGCCTCAGAGGCCACGTACGCAAGACGCAGCTGACCACGCTGCTGCAGCTCACGAGCAAGAAAGTAGCGGAGAGCAATGTGCTTCGTTCTGTGCTCCAGTCGCTGCTCCCGACACAAGGCCAGCATGGCCTTGTTGTCTACGTACAGCACTGGAGGAGAACGAGGCGGTTCTTCGAGGTCAGTCAGCAGGTAGGTGAGCCAGCGAAGCTCCTGTGCAGCCATGGCTCCTGCGTAGATTTCAGCCTCACAGCTAGAGCCGAGAACAGAAGACGAGCGAGTAGCCGGCCACAAAACAGAGCCGGAACCAAGGCTGAAGGTGTAACTCTGTGACGACCGCTGCGTAGCCTGGTCGTCAGCCCAAGAAGCGTCTGCGTGCCCAGTGAGGACCACTGGACTCCGCCCTCAAAGCACAAGCCCCATGCCCGACGTACTGCACAAGTAACGCAGCACCCTCTTCGCTGCAGCCATGTGCTCTGGTCTGTGTCTCCCAGGAGCAACATAGCGTGCGAGAATGCTAAGAGGGTATGCGAAGTCAGGTCGTGTGCAGGTCATCAGGTACATGAGGCAGCCAACAAGCTCTGGGTACGGGCCACTCGACTCTACGGACTCATCCGAAGGCAGAGCTGAGAGCGAGTGGCGAGTAGGCAGAGGAGTGGCCTGAGGCGAGGAGTACGTGAAGTCGAAGCGCTGAAGGACCTGCTGCACCATGTGTGACTGAGTCAGGGTAATGGTGCGGCGTGCTCTGTCCCGAGTGATCTGCAAGCCAAGGTAGCTGCGTAGCTCACCCAGATCAGTGCACGTGTGTCTCTTCTGCAGCTCGGACTTCACTTGGCCGAGTCCAGCAGTGTCAGCTGTGGCAAAGACCAAGTCTTCGACGTACACGAGGATGTAGAACGGGGGCAGAGAAGTGTCGGTGCGCAGAAACAGCAACGGGTCGGCAGTAGAGGGAGCAAACCCAAGAGCCGCAAGTGTAGTCCTCAGTGTGTCGTGCCACTCACGCGGTGCATTGCGGAGACCGTAGACTGGCCGCCGGAGGCTCCACTGGGTGCCAAGAGGAAAAGTCCCAGTGTAGCCAAGTGGGCGGCGCAGCCAGATCTCCTCGTGAAGGCTGCCCTGCAGGAAAGCAGTGCTGAAGTCAAGAGAGTGTAGCTCGTAGTCACGGTGAGTAGTTACGTGCAGCAGTACCCGAAGAGTCGTCATCTTCAGGGTAAGAGAGAAGGTCTAAAAGTAGTCAACTCCCTACCGCTGACTGAAGCCACGAGCCACGTAACGCGCCTTGAAGACAGGCGGAGAACCCGGCGGCCGCTTCACCCTGAAGATCCACATGCCACTGACGATGTTCGCCCCAGGAGGGGGAACAGCGTCAACGTAGGTGCCTGTGGACTTCCAAGAAGCCATCTCTGCGTCCATAGCTGCCTGCCACTAAGAGGAGTAGGGACCCTCTATCGCCTCAGCATAAGAGCACGGAGTTGGGATGTCAAGTGCATCCGGGTCTCCCTCAGGGGTAAGCAGTACGGACACGAGATGAGGTGAAGTAGCGGCCAAGCACTGGAACTCCTCCTGCCTGTCCTCAAGGACGTCCGTGCCAAGGGCACAGTCACCCCCGACAGACGGAGGACAGACAGACTCAGACCCAGCAACAAGACTAGCAGCGTAGTCTAGACGACAGCGAGCAGCAAAGTCGACGAGCTCAGCAACTAGGGCAGACGCAACAGTGGACTCAAAGGAAGGGTCAATGACGATAGTCGCAAGGAGACGCGTGACCGTAGGACTGGCAGCACGAAGAGAGTCCGACTCCGGGTTGGCAAGAGCAGGAAGAGAAGACTTAGGAGGAGAAGGTAAAGGGGCACGCAGAGGAGCAGTGGACGGACGCAAAGACATCCGGTGCGTGCCAGGGACAGGAGGAGGACGCTGACGCAAACCGCGACCACTAGTGGGAGCAGCACGGACACGCGACGCAGGGCGAGACGCAGGCTCACGACGCTCAGCAAGACCTCCAGTAGGACCTGTGTAGGGAGACGGAGCAGGCAGTGGGGAGGCCGGCTGTAACTGTAACTGCGACCGGACAGGTTGTGGACACTCGAAGGGAGGAGAAGGACCAGAAGAAGACGGTAGACCAAGAACCTGCTGATGGAGCGGAACGAAGTACGGCCGAGGCCGCGCGGCGACTCTAGACACAGCAGGGACAGCACCAGTACCCTCAGCGGCAGCACTAGCACCAGCATCACCTCCAGCTCCAGTACCTCCAGCAGCACCAGTAGGACCCGTAGCACGACCGCCTCGAGGACCGACAGCAGTAGCCTCTGCGCGAACACCCGCAGCAGCTCCAGCTCCAGAAGTACCCGCAGGCCCAGCAGCTCCAGTACTCTCAATACGAGCACCTCCGGGACCCGCAGGACCAGCACCCTCAGCAGTAGTAGAACCTCCATCTCCAGCAGCACGCCTCCAGCGCCGGGCAAACCACTCGCGCAGCTCCTGTGGAGAGAGTGGCTCCCGCCGAGACGAAGCACGCGGAGAACCGCCAAACACAGCACCAGCAGGCTCAGCTCCCTCAGGCTCCGCACCTCCAGGCTCAGTACCTCCAGACTCAGCACCCGCAGGCTCAGCACCCCCAGTCTCAGCACCCCTAGGCGCAGCACCCCCAGGCTCAGCACCCCCAGACTCAGCACCCCCAGGCTCAGCACCCCCAGTCGTAGTACCGTCAGGCTCTGCACCCCCAGGCGTAGCACCCACACGCTCAGCACCCCCAGAGTCAGTACCCTAGGCTCAGCACCCTCAGCAGCACCACAGTCACCAGTGACCTCGACAGGATCAGCAGCGTCTACCTGGGACACACCTGAAGGGGCAGGACCCTGAGGGGGGAGGGGGTCTACCGGGGGGGGACCTGGCACAAGGAAGAGCGGTGGCGGGGGGAGGGACGGAGTGCGGTAGGGGAAGAGCCGGTAGTAGGGGACCGACTCGTTGAACATGACGTCCTAGGAGGACAGAACACGGCGAGAGGTGGGGTGGTAGAATTGCCACCCTGGCGCGTCAAGGGGGAAACCTAGGAAGACGCAAGGAGCAGCACGAGGGGACAGCTTGTCGGCAGACAAGTCGCGGACAAACGCTCGAGATCCCTAGACACGGAACTCTGACGTATCGCCAACCTTCCCCGTCCACAACAAAGCTGGGGAGGTCTCCGGCATGGAGACCCTGGGCTGAAGGTTGATCTGATGCGCCGCGTATCGGACCGCGAACGGCTACAGAAAATGGGGGGTAGCCGCATGCATCATGGACGTATGGGCGACGTCCATGACCATGCTAATGCGGCGCTCAGCAATCCCATTTTGTTGTGGAGAGTCAGCGTGAAGGTCTGGCCGATGCCTCGTGCACGACACTAGGCTCACAGAAGGCCAGAGGAGAACTCTTCGCCTCTGTCAGAGTGCAGACGCAGAATAGGAAATTCCGAGCCGAAGCTCCGCCTGAGCTGGAGACGAGCTGCGCGGATCCAGTCGATCAACATCTCAGTGACATCACCCTTGCTGCGCAAGGGGAAGACTGTGGTGTAACGCGAGTAGTGGTCAACCACCAGCAGGAAGTAGCGCTCGTGACCCTGTCCACGGACTCGGGCGGGGCCCCACACGTCCATGTGAAGCGTCTGCAGCGGGGCCTCTGTCGGAGGAAACTGGGAGGAGTGAGGGGCAGCCCGATGCCGCCCCTCGACACAGGGGACGCAAGTAGGGCCAGGCCCCAAAGAAAGGGGAGGGAGGGACCGGGGAAGACCAGAGACAAGGACACGGGAGGCCATGCTTCGGAGACGAAGCAGGGAGGGGTGACCAAGGCGGAGATGCCAGAGGAGAGTCTCGTGAGATAGGAGGCGACACGAGCAGGGGGCAGACTCAGGACCAGGCCTGGACGCTGCAGCAAACACCTGACCCGACGCAGCTACCTGACTAGACGCAATGTTTGGAGGAGACGCAGTGGTCAGTGTGTACAGGCTCGACCCTTGCCGACGTGTAAACGTGGCCAGGTGTCGGCCTGTCCGAGCATCCGTGCAGTGGGTCACCCGCTGACTCGCAGGAGTGAACTGGTGAACCCCCGCATCCTGTAGGTCAGCACCACTCACCAAGTTTGTAGAGAACGAGGGAAGGTAAAGACCAGACAGGGTGCCAGAGGGGGCCGCCGGACACGGGAGGACAATGGAGAAGTGAGCAAGGACAGGGCCCCTAGAGGGGTCTGCCAGGGAGACTGCAACTGGCCGACCAAGCGACGTGAGTGTGGTGCGGTCTCGAAAGAAGGAGCGAGAAGCCCCCGATTCAAGTGTGAAGGTTTTGGAGGCCGAAGCCGACGCAGTACCTGAGAGCGGAGACTCACCAGCACTGGAGGAAGCAGACGCACTAGCACCTAGAGCAGCAGCCTCGCTAGCACCTAGAGCAGCAGCCTCACCAGCACCTAGAGCAGCAGTCTCAATGTCCGGGCCGGGCGGGAAACACCGGTAACAGTCACCCTCATCACTAATAGACACAGCATACATAGCAGCAAGAATAGCATCAAAGTCAAGGTCAAAGATAGCTAACCCTGCCCTAGACAGCTCTCCCCAGTGAGGGATCTGAGTGGCCTCAGGGAACTGGTGACGCCAAGCGTTCGTTAGGCGGCCAAAGCAGCGCTGGGTGGGGTGCGCACCCCCACACCGCTCACCCGCACGGTCGCCGGTGCGCAAGACATAGGTGCACGGACAAGTACCCCCACCCCGCTGGCGTGCAGTGTACCACTCAAGGAGCTGCTGAGGGGACAGGGTCTCTCGACTGCGCTGCTGCTGCTGGCGCTGACCACCATCGGAGCCACTCCTCCGCGAAGAGCCACGACCTCCTCCTCCTCCTCCGCCACTGCCTCCTCCACCTCCTCCACCTCCACCACCTCCGCTCCCACCGCCACCGCCGCCGCCGCCTCCGCCTCCACTGCTGCCGCCGACACCTCCACCCCCGCCACCACTCCCACCACCACCCCCACCCCCTCCACTGCCTCCTCCGCCGCCTCCACCGCCCCCGCTAGCTCCTCCAGCGCCCCTGCCCCCCTTGCCCTTGCCAGAGCGACGCTTCCCGCTAGGGGTAGACGTCGCACCGTCCGACTCCAGACCAACGAGGTCGGCCGCAGCAGCAGAGGCAACAGAGGGCAAAAGTGGGGAGGGGGAACACCCCTCAAAGATGGGGGTGCGAGGGTCACCACGAGAGGCTCCTACAGCGACTATGCTCTTCTCAGCTGCTAGGAGGGCCTTCTCAAGGAGGTCAACGGTGAGAGTGGTGGGGCAAACTGAGAGGAAGTGGTCCCTGACTACGCGAAGAGAGTCAGGGAGCCGGGTGACTATGTAGTAGAGGGTGATGTACATGGGGGGGGGGGGGGGGTTCTTGGCGTAGAACTCAGCAGGAAGCGCAGCGCGGTAGCGAGTATCATTAGTGCGGAGGTGCGTAATGAGGTCAGCGACTGTGGGAAATGCAACAAGGTCAGGGAAGAGATACGGTAGCATGAGGCGGCTCAGTGCAGCAGTGGCAGGGGAGGAGTAGCGTGCAGCTACAGCGTCGTACAAGGTCTGAGCACTCTTGTACTGGCTAAAGTGCGCACGATCAGTGGTAGGAAGGTGGCGACGCACAGCAAGACGTGCAGCAACATCGCGTGTGGCCCACTGCTAGCGAACAGTGGCGTCAGCATCAGCAGCGGGGGCAGGAGAGGCACCAGAGGTGAGGTCAAAGAGGGAGAGACCGTCTGCCCTATCGCACTGTAGGAAAAGCTGCAGGTCATCTACCCAGACGTCAAAGTCAATGGCCCGACCTTCAGCGTCAAAAGCGAGGACACTAGGGGTAGCCATGACAGCAGTAGACTAGCAGCGCGGACAGTGGGGTAAGGGCAGTGCACTGACAGAAGCGCTGCTCTTACCAGACAGGGCGGCTCGGCGGCGTGGGCGGGTCGGCTGCAGGGCGACTCGACGACTCGGCTGCTGGGCGGCTCGGCGGCTCGGCGGCTCGGCGGCTCGGCTGCTGGGCGGCTCGGCTGCTCGGCTGCTGGGCGGCTCGGCGGCTCGGTGGCTCGGCTGCTCGGCTGCTGGGCGGCTCGGCGGCTCGGCTGTAGGGCGGCTGGGCGACTTGGCTGCTCGGCTGCTGGGCGGCTCGGCTGCTTGGCTGCAGGGCGGCTCGGCGGCTCGGCTGCTGGGCGGCTCGGCAGCCGGCTGCTCGGCTGGGTGAGGCGGCTCGGGCGCCTCGGGTGGCGGCCGGCGCTGCATTAGGCGACGGCGCCTGCGCCGTAGTGGTGACGGCGCGGCCGATTGGGGACGGCGCCGAGGCCGGCAGAGGCGGCGCCGGGGCCGCATAGGTAGGCGACGGGACGGGACGGGGAGCGCAGGGGCCGCAGGGAGGCGCCGGGGCCGCAGGTAGGCGTCGGGGCCTCAGGTAGGTTGCGGGGCCGCAGGTAGGTGGCGGGGCCGCAGAGGTAGGCGTCGGGGCCGCAGGTAGGCGCCGGGGCCGCAGGTAGGTGGCGGGGCCGCAGGTGGGCGCCGGGGTCAGTAGGTAGGCGTCGGGGCCGCAGGTAGGCGCCGGGGCCGGTAAGGGTGGCGTCAGGGCTGCAGGGTAGGCGACGAGGCCGCAGGGCGGCGGATCGGGGCCGGGAAAGGGGCGGCGCGATGGCCGCGAGGTAGGTGACGAGGCCGCAGGGCGGCGGGTCAGGGCCAGGAAGGGCGGCGCCTTCGCGGCTCCTTCACGGCCCCTCTGTGGCTCCTTCGCGGCTCGTCGCGGCCCCTCAGCGGCCCCTCCCCGGCTTTTCACGGCCCTACCGCCCCATCGACGCCGCCCCAGTAGCAGTTGCCGTCGCGCCTGATGCCGCGGCTGCTTCTTCTATGGCCGGTCGCCGCCGCCGCTGCTGCTGTGACAGCCACCGCCGCTCTTGCTGAGACAACCACCGCTGCCACTGCCATGACAACCGCAGCCGCCGTCCCGGCCCTACCCTGCAGCCGAGGCGCGGCCCTCATCTGCCACCCTGTCGCGGCCCTGTTCCTGCCGGCGCATCTCGGCCTTGCCCCACCGCTTGCGGACCTCTACCCCACCGCCCCTGGTAAGAGCACCACCGAGCCGCGCCCCTCCTGCTGCTGCTGCTGCTAGCCTGCCACTGCTGCTGCTAACCTGCTGCTACTGCTGTCATGGCAACCCCCAATGTGCTCACCTTTGATGCTGAGGGTCGGGTCGTCGACTTTGAGGTCTGGGTCGATGATCTGCAGCTCTTCCTGTAGTGCGATAGAAAAGACGGTCTCTCACTGTTCGATCTCACATCTGGCGCCTCTACTGCCCCTACTGCCGACGGTGACAGTACTATTCGCTCACAGTGGGCCACACGCGATGCTGCTGCCCGTCTTGCTGTGCGTAGTCACCTGCCGTCCTCTGAGCGCGCGCACTTTAGTCAGTACAAAAGTGCTAAGACCTTGTATGACGCTGTAGTTGCACGCTACTCTTCCCCTGCCACTGCTGCCCTTAGTCGCCTCATGCTGTCGTACCTGTTCCCTGACCTCGCCGACTTTCCCACAGCCGCTGACCTCATTACGCACCTCCGCACTAGTGACACACGCTACCGCGCTGCGCTTCCTGCCGAGTTCTGCGCCAAGAACCCCCCCCCCCCCCATGTACATCACCCTCTACTACCTAGTCACCCGACTCCGTGACTCCCTTCGCTTGGTCAAGGACCACTTCCTCTCTGTTTGCCCCACCACACTCACCGTTGACCTCCTTGAGGAGCGCCTCCTTGCAGCGGAGAAGAGTATAGTCGCTGTAGGAGCCTCTCGTGGTGACCCTCGTGCCCCCCTCTTTGAGGGGTGCCCCCCCTCCCCACTTTTGCCCTCTGTTGCCTCTGCTGCTGTTGTCAACCTCGTTGGCACAGAGTCGGTCGGCGCTGCGTCTACTCCTAGCGGGAGACGCCGCAACGGCAAGGGCAAGGGGGGCAAGGGCGCTGGGGGAGCTGGCGGGGGCGGTGGAGGTGGCGGTGGAGGAGGCGGAGGGGGTGGGGGTGGCGGTGGTAGTGGTGGAGGGGGTGGGGGATTCGGTGGCGGCGGCAGAGGCGGAAGCGGCAGTGGCAGTGGGAGCGGAGGAGGCGGCGGTGGCGGCGGTGGCGGCAGCAGCGGTGGAGCTGGTCGGGGTGGCTCTGTGCAGCGGGGCGGCTTCGGTGGTGGTCAGCGCCAGCAGCAGCAGCGCACTCGTGAGACCCCCCCCCCCCGCCCAAGCAGCTTCGTGAGTGGTACGCTGCGCGTGAGCGGGGTGGGGGTACTGGTCCCTGCACCTACGTCCTGCGTACCGGCGACTTCACTGGTGAGCCGTGCGGTGGCCCGCACACCACCCAGTGCTGCTTCGGCCGCCTGACGGACGCCTGGCGTCTCCAGTTCCATGACGCTACTGAGATCCCTCGCTGGGGCGAGCTGCTTAGGTCGGGGGTTGATATCTTTGATCTTGATTATGATGCTATTCTTGCTGCCATGTATGTTCTCTCTACTAGTGATGAGGGTGACTGTTACCTGTGTGTTCCGGTTGACCCGAGCATTGAGGCTGCTGCTCTAGGTGCTAGTGAGGCTACTGCTCTAGGTGCTAGTGCGTCTGCTGCTTCAGGTGCTAGTGAGTCTGCTGCCCCAGGTGTTGGTGAGTCTGCTCTCTCAGGTACCACGTCGGCTCACGCTTTGCACACTTTCACCCTTGACTCGGGTGCTTCCCACTCCTTCTTTCGAGACCACACCACACTCACGCCGCTTAGTCGGCCGGTTGCAGTCTCACTGGCAGACCCCTCTGGGGGTCCTGTCCTTGCCCACTTCTCTACTCTCTTACCGTGTCCGGCGGCCCCTTCTAGCACCCTCTCACGTTCTCTACGAACTTGGTCAGTGGTGCTGACCTACAGGATGGGGGGGTTGACCAGTTCACTCCTGCGAGTCAGCGAGTGACCCACTGTAGTCAGTGAGTGTGCTCGGACGGGCCGACACTTGGCCACGTTTACGTGTCAGCCTGGTCGAGCCTGAACACACTGACTACTGAGTCTCCTCCGGTTACTGCGTCTGGTCAGGTAGCTGCGTCTGGTCAGGTAGCTGCGTCGGGTCAGGTGTTTGCTGCAGCGTCCAGGTCTGGTCCTGAGTTTGCCCCTTGCTCGTGTCGTCTCCTGTCTCATTAGACTCTCCTCTGGCACCACCGCCTTGGTCACCCCTCCTTGCCTCGTCTCCGAGGCATGGCCTCCCGTTACCTTGTCTCTGGTCTCCCCCGGTCCCTCCCTCCCCTTCCTCCGGGGCCTCCCCCTATCTGCGTTCCATGCGTCGAGGGGCGGCAGCACGCCGCTCCTCACTCTTGCGAGTTTCCACCGACAGAGGCTCCCCTGCAGACTCTTCACATTGACGTGTGGTTGACGACTACTCGCGTTACACTGCACTCTTCCCTTTGCGCACCAAGGGTGAGGTCACTGGGGTGTTGATCGACTGGATCCGCGCTGCTCGTCTCCACCTCAGGAGGAGTTTTGGCTCGGACTATCCTGTTCTGCGTCTTCATTCCGACCTTCTGCGAGCCTTCTGCCATGCGAGGGGCATCCGCCCGATGTTCACGCTTCCGGCCTCTCCACAGCAAAATGGGATTGCTGAGCGCCGCATTGGCATGGTCATGGACGTTGCTCGTACTTCCATGATCCATGCGACTGCTCCCCATTTTCTGTGGCCGTTCGCGGTTCAGTACGCGGCGCAGTAGATCAACCTTCAGCCCCGGGTCTCCTTGCCGGAGACCTCCCCCACCCTGCGGTGGACGGGGAAGGTTGGTGATGCGTCGGCGTTCCGTGTCTGGGGATCTCGGGCTTTCAACCGAGACTTGTCTGCGGACAAGCTGTCCCCTCGTGCTGTTCCCTGCGTCTTCCTTGGCTTCCCCCCTGACGTGCCTAGTTGACAGTTTTACCACCCCACCTCGCGTCGTGTTCTGTCCTCCCAGGACGTCACGTTTGACGAGTCGGTTCCGTACTACCATCTCTTCCCCTAGCGCGCTGCCCCCCTCCCCCCCCCCCCGCCGCTCTTCCTCGCGCCAGGTCCCCCCCCGGTAGACCCCCTCCCCCTTCAGGGTTCTGCCCCCTCGGGTGTGTCTCATGTAGACGCAGTCGAGCCTGTCAAGGTAGCTGTTGAATCTGGTGCTGCTAGGGATGCTGAGCCTGCGGGTGCCGGGTCTGGGGGTGCTGAGCCTGAGCGTGCGGAGCCTGGGGTGCTGGGTCTTGGGGTGCTGAGCCTGGGGGTGCCGGGTGTGGGGGTGCTGAGCCAGGGGTTGCTGAGTCTGGGGTTGCGGAGCCTGAGGGTGCTGGGCTTGCTCGAGTGGAGCCTGGTGGTGCTAGGCCTAAAGGTCATTCGGGTGCTTCGTCGCGGCGGGAGCTACCCTCTCCCCATGAGCTGCGTGAGTGGCTTGCTCGCCGCTGGAGTCGTGCTGCTGGAGCTGGTGGTGCTACCGGTGCAGGAGGTTTTGCGGCTGTTGGAGGTTCTGGAGCCACGGGTCCCGGAGGTGCTCGTACCGGCGGTACTGTAGCTGCTGGACCTGGTGGTGCTGCTGGTGCAAGAGCTGGAGGTGCTGCTAGTGTAGGTGCTGCTGGAGGTACTACTGGAGCTGGTGCTGCTGGGTCTTCCTGTGGTCCTGCTGGAGCTGGAGCTGTTGGAGGTGTTGGCGCTGCTGGAGCTACTGGGGGTGCTATTGGAGCTGGTGGTGCTGTTGGCGTTAGTGCTGACCCTAGGGGTGCTGGTGCTGTCCCTGCTGGTTCTGGAGGCGCTGCGCGACCGCGGCCGTACTTCGTTCCGCTCCTTGAGCAGGTTCTTGGTCTCCCGCCTTCTACTGGTCCTGCTCCCTCCTTAGAGTGTCCACCGCCTGTCTATTCCGAGTCACAGTTCCAGCTCGCCTCCCCACTGCTTGCTCCTCCTCCCTACACTGGTCCTACTGCAGGTCTTGCTGAGCGTTCTGAGCATGTGTCTCGTTCTGCGTCGCTTGTTTGTGCTGGTTGCACTAGTCGTTGTGTTCCACGCCAGCGTCCTCCTGCGGTCCCGGGCACGCACCAGATGGCACTGCGTCCTTCCACTGCTCCTCTGCGTGTCCCTTTGCCGTCTCCTCCTGAGTCCTCTCTTCGTGCTCTTGCTGACCCGGAGTGTGACTCCCTTCGTGCTGCCAGTCCTACTGTCACGCGTGTCCTGGCTACTGTTGTCACTGACCCTTCCTTTGAGTCCAGTGCTGCGTCTGCCTTAGTTGCTAAGCTTTTCGACTTGCTCGCTATCGTCTAGACTACGGTACTAGTCTTATTGTTGAGTCGGAGTCTGTCTGTCCTCCGTCCGTCGGGGGTGAGTGTGCTCTTAGCACGGACGTCCTTGAGGACAGGTAGGAGGAGTTCCAGTGTTTTGCTGGTGCTTTGCCTCATCTCGTGTCCATGCTGATTCCCCCTGAGGGAGACCCGGATGCACCAGACATCTCGACTTCTCGATCGTACGCTGAGGCGATCGATGGTCCCTACTCCTCACAGTGGCAGTTAGCCATGGACACAGAGATTGCTTCCTTGAAGTCCACAGGCACCTACGCCAACGAGGTTCCCCCACCTGGGGCGAACATTGTCAGTGGGGTGTGGATTTTCAAGGTGAAGCGGCCGCCGGGTTCTCCGCCTGTCTTCAAGGCGCGTTACGTGGCTCGAGGCTTCAGTCAGCGGCAGGGAGTTGACTACTTTCAGACCTTCTCTCCCACCCTAAAGATGACCACTCTTCGGGTGCTGCTGCACATAGCTGCTCACCGTGACTACGAGCTTCACTCCTTTGACTTCACCACTGCTTTCCTACAGGGCAGCCTGCACGAGGAGATCTGGCTGTGCCGCCCTCGTGGCTTCACTGGGTCATTTCCTCCTGGTACCCAGTGGAGCCTCAAGCGGCCAGTGTATGGTCTCCGCCAGGCACCCCGTGAGTGGCACGACACACTGAGGACTACGCTTGCGGCTCTTGGGTTTGCTCCTTCTACTGCTAACCCGTCTCTATTTCTACGCATCGACACCTCTTTGCCGCCATTCTACATCCTCGTGTACGTTGATGAATTGGTCTTTGCTACTGCTGACACTGGTGGACTGCAGAAGAGATACACGTGCACAGACCTGGGTGAACTGCGCAGCTACCTTGGCTTGCAGATCACCCGAGACAGAGCACAGCGCAACATTACCCTGACTCAGTCACACATGGTGCAGCAGGTCCTTCAGCGCTTCGACTTCACGTACTCCTCGCCTCAGGCCACTCCTCTGTCTACTCGCCACTCGCTCTCAGCTCTGCCTTCGGATGAGTCCGTAGAGCCGAGTGGCCCTTACCCAGAGCTTGTTGGCTGCCTCATGTACCTGATGACGTGCACTCGACCTGACCTTGCATACCCTCTTAGCATCTTGGCACGCTATGTTGCTCCTGGGAGACACCGACCAGAGCACATGGCTGCAGCGAAGAGGGTGTTGCGCTACTTGTGCAGTACGTCGAGCATGGGGCTTGTGCTTGGAGTGCAGAGTTCAGTGATCCTCACTGGTCACGCAGACGCTTCCTGGGCAGATGACGAGGCTACGCAGCGTTCGTCATAGGGTTACACCTTTAGCCTTGGTTCCGGCTCTGTTTCGTGGTGGTCTACCCGCTCGTCTTCTGTTCTCGGCTCCAGCTGTGAGGCTGAGATCTACGGAGGGGCCATGGCTGCACAGGAGTTACGCTGGCTCACCTACCTTTTGACTGACCTAGGAGAGCCGCCTCGTTCTCCTCCAGTTGTGTACGTAGACAACAAGGCCATGCTGGCCTTGTGTCGAGAGCACAGACTGGAGCACAGAACGAAGCACATTGCTCTTCGCTACTTCCTTGCTCGTGAGCTGCAGCAGCGTGGTCAGCTGCGCCTTGCTTACGTGGCCTCTCGGGCCAACACTGCTGATATCTTTACCATGGCACTTCAGCCTTGTGATCATCAGCGCTTCTGTACGATGCTAGGTCTTGTGCCTACTTGGCCTCACTTGCTCACTTCTTGACCTTGCCTGTACTGTGATCTATATATATATGCTTGTGCTTGTTTACCTTTATATATATCCTCCTACATGTGAACTGGCCTTGTGGCCTTGAACCTGTGCTTGGAATGTGTGGTGACATTGTGATCCACCCTGAGTTTGCTTTGCTTGACTGGTCTTGTGATCCCTTGTTCTCCCCCACTTTGCCTATGGGGGTGTGTCAAACATTTATCATATTGCCTTTTTTAGGCTGTAGTGGGGAAGATACTAAGGGGCACGATCTCCTAGGGTTTCATACTTGTACCCTTCACATTTCCTAGTCAATCATTCCTCGTTATTTCACATTGGCACCCCACAATGCAAGGCTACACCCAAAGTTGGGTGTAGTCCCAACCCAACTGTACACCACAATTGGTGTACAGTCACAAGTGTTGGTATGCTACAATATATATTTCTAACATTAATAACGCCCAAGTCCTCAGCCCTCTTTTCAGTCAACCCCTTTGACCTTACTCCCTCCGCACCTTTCTATTTCCGCCACCCCCTCACCCTGCTCCCCTTCCCCCCCCCCCCTGTCAGTAGAGCTACAGTGTGAGATCCCCGATCGATCCTTGGGGGGTTACAGGCGCGTTTGCCTGGGGGGTTATGGGCGCACTGACCCGCTACTGAAACAAGCCCTTTTATCCCAATGGTCTAGTGGTTGGGGTTCTGACACCCCCCCCCCCCCCCCCCTCTCCACGGCGTCAAGCTCTGCAGGAAAAGAGAGGAGAGGAACGGGTTGCTGGCTGGTCACCCCCGCCACCCCCACATCTCTCCCCCCCCCCCCCCCCCACGGCAGAGTAGGGCAGCAGATCGGTTCCACCGGCTTTTAATATGCTCCTCGCGACGTTCTTCTGTTATAAGCTATAGGCTATACGAAAGCGTTTAAAACTTGACTACAAGCTGAAACTTAGCAACACTTAACTTCCCTTAAATCCCTTCGAGTGTGACAGCTTGTCACCTCCCAGCCAAGGGTCTAAAAAAACATATAAGGGAGTATGCTTAGCTTGCTTGTAAGGTGAGAGATCTGGTCGATCAGCTTTTCGACAGCACTATGTGGGCGTTTCTACTCTCGTCAATAGGTAGTAGTAGAATTCCAGAGTGATAAATTCAACCAGGTACAAGCATGTTTTTTATATAAACTCCTTAGCACACAGTAGGATAGCACACAGTAGGAAAGGACACAAACCGATTGTTGAACTGGAGTCGAGGACTTCGCCAGATATGCCAAAGAAAACGGTTGTCAAACTGCTGCGGCATTTGGCTTGATTTGCCTGTTGAAGAGAATTGTCTTCAACTCTCATGTCTGCCAAATGTCGTGCTGACTCCACACATGAGTACTCATGAATTCTCGTTGGCAATTCTGAACACTCGTGTGGATTTACCGTTTACACGAAGTCTCTTAGTTAAAGAACAGTTTTCACCATTTTCTCCCTGTATCGAAAATGTCGCGTTACTCGCACGACGTTTCTGGCGAAGCTGCGTGTACGCCGAATCAACGCGGGATTTGGATTTATAACGTTGGGAGTTTAAGTTATAGGATAGGAGAGGTGGTAAAGGGAGGTAGACCACCTAACGACAAGAAAGGGTGATACTACACTACTAGCTAGCAATGCAATTATAATTGAATAACATAATCTGATAGTACTGGTGCTGGAGGTACTGGAGCTGGGGGTGCTGCGAAGCCAGTGAAGCGGCAACCGTTTTTCTGGCCGTTTTTTGCTAACTTTTTTGTGTCTGGTAGGTTGTGCTTTGTTGTTTTTGCTAGGAATTGTAAAAGGTGAAGTGTTACTGTATACCCCTTACCGCAGCAATCGGAGCACGCAGTAACGAGGTTGAAGACGAAAAAGGCAGAAGTGGCGCGAAGGGTCATACGGCTACGAGGCATCTAGACCGTCAAGGCAGATGGCATCCGGAAGCAGCATTGGCGAGGATTTTGCCCGGACAGTTTCGTAACTGTCTGGAGTCGCACAGTTGAGTTTCGTTGCAATAAGGGAATGTACCCCTTAGAATACATGGATAGCTAGGTCATTTCGTATTCCATCTTGTACTCTTATTTATACATTTGTTTTGCATGTTTTATCATCTCAATCAATTTACATCCACTCTGAATTGATGTCAAGGGCCCACCACTCCAATCAATTGTGTGCAAACCTTCGTGAGGTGATCCTAGGGTCGATCATCTTCTGATCGCAGCAGTTTTCCACTTTTAAGAATAATCTCTAAAAGATCCTGGAGCTCCACCACATCCTAACAAAAATCTAGTCTTCACTTACCGAACATATTCAGGCGAACGTTCGCTTGGCAATGTTATTGCTTGATTCAACAAATCAGTTATATATTTGTGTTCGTTTGGATATTGTCTATTTAATCTCCCCTAATTACTTAGAAATCATGTACTACCGTACGTGCAAGTAAAGAAGAATTATGGCATTTCAAAAGCTTTGTATGGTACGGTATTGGGGTGTGGTACATGAAAAGATAAGTTTTATTGAATGGTCGTAACCAAGTTCATTAAAACATAGCTATATCGTATTGGGCAACCCACCCGCAGATGTCGGGATCTGTAGCCCAGGTGCAGTGTGCAAACGTGACAGGATGGATTGTAGTGGTCCACGTTTCGAAATAATATTTGTGAGGACGCGAGCGTATGATCTGCTTCCACGTCAGCTATGAACGGGGCCAGGTACGACGGATGAATGCAATCAATCCGCTCTTGCTTTCACAACAAGCACAACCAGCACGACCTGCTTTAGCTCTCTCAAATCAACCATGATGTCGGAAGAGGTGACAAGCGGTTCACTCTGACATTCTGTTTCCAAATTGTCACGCGTGTACCTGACTTAGTTGCTGAACTCCCACGAGGTCATAACTCGGTGCGACAGAATAACTTGTGCATCATTGACTTTCTTTGAGGTGAGGAATTTGCATTGATAACGTGAGCATCAGTCACGTGAATTCATTCTTGCAGACTTGGATGCATTCCTCCGTAGATTATGAGTGTTCTTCCGACACATTCTAAGATTTCAGATAGCAATGCTGCTGTTTCGGAGCTAGCAGGGTGTTATGTCCAGTCCGCTTTTTTCTCTACTGGTCTTCTCGAATGCTTATCTTGTAATACCTCAAGGGTGTGTACGCACCATACCATCGTAAATAGAAATGCATCGAGAGCACCGTACTGTAAATGATAGGAAGCGGGGAAAGGGATGATGAAAAACGTAGAATCCAAGCCGGACATAGTGAAATTGCATTACGTCTACATCACCATTTCATGCTGCATTATCCGCCTTCGCTTTTTGCTTTCGGTGCGAATACTTCCCTACACTCCCCCATATCCTCACTCTAGCTGCGGTACTAACGACATTTCTGTTTCCTCCCTTCCTATCCCGGACATCCCCCTCTCTGCTTATCTCGTCTCCTCATCAGAGTCAAAGCAGCTTATAGCCGGCTACCTTTAAAGGTCCCTCGCGTTTAGTATGAACCCTTCGTGTCCGTCCCTTCACCAATAATAAGTATTTCTCCAAATTTTAAAATTTCTCTCGTTTTTCCCCGTCCATCAGAGCCATGGCTGCTCAAAACTCCTGCGACTTCCTTCAAGGGGCCCTCGCCTGCACGCTTCCCCCTCCCTGCAGCGCGCATTACTCCGCCTCCGCGCCCACCCTCTCCGCGGATTCCGCCGTCCTCCCCGCCTCCGCGCTCCCCTTCTCCCCCCTCTCTCACGCCCTCCTCCGCATGAGCGCAACCACCAAGCCATTTGCGCTCCGCGCCACCTCCCCCTCCCCTCTCAGCAACCTCCAGCAAATCACCGAGCGCCACGTGGCACTCGCGCGCCAGTTCGCGTTGGGATTCGCGTAGGAGGTGGCGGAAGCCGCACTCGACCACCTTGCTGACATGTACTACGGGTTGATGCTAGTGGGGGAGCGGCTCCACCTCCCCCTGCTTGGTTCCCCCTCCGCCTCCCCCTCCGCGGATCCCCTTCACCTGCTCATGAAGCAACCGAACGCGCCTTTCGCCGCCGTGATTCCCGGCGATACTGTAGCGGAGCTGGTCGTTACACAGGGAATCTACAGCTTCCTTAACATGTACAACATTGTGCTTGTAGTGAGGATTCTCCTCACCTGGTTCCCCAACGCTCCTTCCGCCATTGTCTGCCCCGTCAGCACCATCTGCGACCCCTACCTGAACATTTTCCGAGGGTTGATTCCCCCAATTGGGGGTACCCTCGATCTATCGCCGATTCTGGCTTTCGTGGTGCTCAGCGCGTTCACTAACGCGTGTGTCGCCCTGCCCGCGGAAATGCCCGAGGGTGAGGCTCCTGGGGGGGAAGTGTCAAGGGGAAGGGGCGGAATGTGTGAAGATAGGAAAACAGGAATGAATGAACTATGAATGAAAGTAGTACAAATATGAAACCCTAACTAGGTTGTACCCCCTATGGGATACCCCACTACAGCCTACACAGCAGTATAAGCTATAGATATGTTCTGACACACCCCCATAGGCAAAGTGGGGGAGAACAAGGGGTCACAAGACCAGTCAAGCAAGACAAAGCAAAGCTCAGGGTGGATCACAAAGTCACCACACAGTCCGAGCACAAGAGCAAGGCCAAAGGCCAGTTCACAAGCAAGAGTACAGACATATATATAAAGCTAGACAAGCAAGAGCAGGTATATATATATGTCACAGTACAAGTGAAGTCAAGAGGAGAGCAAGTGAGGCAAGACAGGCACAAGACCCAGCTGGGTGCAGAAGCGCTGATGGTCACAAGGCGCAAGTGCCTTGGTGAACACATCAGCAGTGTTGGCCTCAGAGGCCACGTACGCAAGTCGCAACTGACCACGCTGCTGCAGCTCACGAGCAAGGAAGTAGCGGAGAGCAATGTGCTTCGTTCTGTGCTCCAAGCGCTGCTCTCGACACAAGGCCAGCATAGCCTTGTTGTCTACGTACAGCACTGGAGGAGAACGAGGCGGCTCTCCAAGGTCAGTCAGCAGGTAGGTGAGCCAGCGAAGCTCCTGTGCAGCCATGGCCCCGGCGTAGATCTCAGCCTCACAACTGGAGCCGAGAACCGAAGACGAGCGAGTAGACCGCCACGAGACAGAGCCGGAACCAAGGCTGAAGGTGTAACCCTGTGACGACCGCTGCGTAGCCTGGTCGTCAGCCCAAGAAGCGTCCGCGTGGCCGGTAAGGACCACTGGACTCCGCCCTCCAAGCACTAGCCCCATGCCTGACGTACTGCACAGGTAGCGCAATACCCTCTTCGCTGCAGCCATGTGCTCCGGTCTGTGTCTCCCAGGAGCAACATAGCGTGCAAGAATGCTCAGAGGGTATGCAAGGTCAGGTCGTGTGCAGGTCATCAGGTACATGAGGCAGCCAACAAGCTCCGCATACGGACCACTCGACTCTACGGACTCATCCGAAGGCAGAGCTGAGAGTGAGTGGCGAGTAGGCAGAGGAGTGGCCTGAGGCGAGGAGTACGTGAAGCCGAAGCGCTGAAGGACCTGCTGCACCATGTGTGACTGAGTCAAGGTAATGGTGCGGCGTGCTCTGTCCCGAGTGATCTGCAAGCCAAGGTAGCTGCGCAGTTCACCCAGGTCTGTGCACGTGTGTCTCTTCAACAGCTCGGACTTCACGTAGGCGAGTCCAGCAGTGTCCGCTGTGGCAAAGACCAGGTCGTCGACGTACACGAGGATGTAGAACGGCGGCAGGGAAGTGTCGGTGCGAAGAAACAGCGACGGGTCAGCAGTAGAAGGAGCAAACCCAAGAGCCGCAAGCGTAGTCCTCAGTGTGTCGTGCCACTCACGCGGTGCCTGGCGGAGACCGTAGACTGGCCGTCGGAGGCTCCACTGGGTGCCAGGAGGGAAAGTCCCAGTGAAGCCAGGTGGACGGCGAAGCCAGATCTCCTCGTGCAGGCTACCCTGTAAGAACGCAGTGCTGAAGTCGAGAGAGTGAAGCTCGTAGTCGCGCTGAGCGGCTATGTGCAGCAGCACCCGAAGAGTAGTCATCTTCGGGGTGGGAGAGAAGGTCTGAAAGTAGTCAACTCCCTGCCGCTGACTGAAGCCACGAGCAACGTACCGTGCCTTGAAGACAGGTGGAGAGCCTGGCGGCCGCTTCACCCTGAAGATCCACATGCCACTGACGATGTTCGCCCCAGGAGGGGGAACCGCGTCAACGTAGGTGCCTGTGGACTTCCAGGAAGCCATCTCTGCATCCATAGCTGCCTGCCACTGAGAGGAGTAGGGACCCTCTACGGCCTCCGCGTAAGAACGCGGAGTCGGGATGTCTAGTGCATCCGGGTCTCCCTCAGGGGCAAGCAGTACAGACGCGAGATGAGGTGAAGCAGCCGCTAGACACTGTAACTCCTCCTGCCTGTCCTCTAGGACGTCCGTGCCAAGAGCACACTCACCCCCGACGGACGGAGGACAGACAGACGAAGACTCAGCAACAAGACTAGCAGCGTAGTCGAGACGACAGCGAGCAGCAAAGTCGACGAGCTCAGCGACTAGAGCAGACGCAGCAGTGGACTCAAAAGAGGGGTCAGTGACGACAGTAGCAAGCAGACGCGTGACAGTGGGACTGGCAGCACGAAGAGAGTCCGACTCAGGGTCCGCAAGCACAGGAAGAGAGGACTCAAGAGGAGAAGGCAAAGGGGCACGCAGAGGAGCAGTGGACGGACGTAAAGACATCCGGTGCATGCCAGGGACAGGAGGAGGACGCTGACGCGAACTGCGACCACTAGCGCGAGCAGCACGAACAGGCGACGCGGGACGAGACGCAGGCTCACGACGCTCAGCAAGACCTCCAGTAGGACCAGTGTAAGGAGAGGGAGCAGGCAGTGGAGAGGAAGGCTCCAGTAGGGGCTGCGACTGGACAGGCGGTGGACCCTCTACTGGAGGAGAAAGACCAAGAACCTGCTGAAGGAGCGGAACGAAGTACGGCCGAGGCCGCGCGGCAGCTCCAGACTCAGCAGGGACAGCACCAGCACCCTCAGCGACAGCACCAGCGCCACCCACACCTCCAGCGGCAGGACCAACAGCAGCAGGCTCAGCACGAACGCCCTCAGCAGCTCCAGCTCCAGGAGGACCTGCAGGGCCAGCAGCTCCGGGACCGGCTGCACCCGCACCCTCGACGGTCGAAGAAGCTCCAGCTCCAGCTCCAGCAGCACCTCCAGACTCAGCAGCACGCCTCCAGCGGCGAGCGAACCACTCGCGCAGCTCCTGTGGAGAGAGGGGCTCCCGGCGAGACGCAGCAGCAGGAGAAACCCCAGGCTCAGCAGCTCCAGACGCAGCACCCCCAGGCTCAGCAGCTCCCAGCTCAGCACCCCCAGGCTCAGCAGCTCCCGACCCAGCACCCCCAGACCCAGTACCTCCAGGCACAGCACCCCCCGGCTCAGCACCCCCAGGCTCCGCACCCTCCGCAGTAGCACCCTCAGGCCCAGCACCCCCAGCAGTAGCACCCCCAGGCTCAGCACCCCCGCGCACAGCACCCCCAGAGTCAGCACCCCCAGGCTCAGCACCCGCAGCAGCACCAGAGTCACCAGTAACCTCGACCGGGTCAACGGCGTCTACCTGGGACACACCTGAGGGGGCAGGTACCTGAGGGGGGAGGGGGTCTACCGGGGGGGGAACCGGCACAAGGAAGTCCGGGGGAGGGGGGAGGGAAGGAGTGCGGTAGGGGAAGAGACGGTAGAAGGGGACTGACTCGTCGAACGTGACGTCCTGGGAGGACAGAACACGACGAGAGGAGGGGTGGTAAAACTGCCACCCTGGGGCGTCAGTGGGGAAGCCAAGGAAGACACAGGGAGCAGCACGGGGGGACAGCTTGTCTGCAGACAAGTCGCGGACAAACGCCCGAGATCCCCAGACACGGAACACAGACGCATCGCCAACCTTCCCTGTCCACAGCAAGACTGGGGACATCGCAGGCCGAGAGACCCGAGGGTGAAGGTTGAGCTGATGCGCCGCGTACCTCACAGCAAACGGCCACAGAAAATGGGGGGCAGCCGCATGCATCATGGATGTACGAGCGACATCCATGACCATGCCAATGCGGCGCTCAGCAATCCCATTTTGCTGAGGGGAGTCCGGAAGCGTGAAGGTCTGGCGGATCCCCCGTGCACGACAGTAGTCTCGCAGAAGGCGAGAAGAGAACTCTCCGCCTCTGTCAGAGTGCAGACGCAGAACAGGAAAGTCCGAGCCGAAGCTCTTCCTGAGCTGGAGACGAGCCTCGCGGATCCAGTCGATCAGCACCTCAGTGACCGCACCCTTGCTGCGCAAGGGGAGGACTGTGGTATAACGCGAGTAGTCGTCAACCACTAACAGGAAGTAGCGTTCGTAACCCTGCCCACGGACGGGGGCTGGGCCCCACACATCCATGTGAAGCGTCTGCAGGGGAGCCTCTGTCGGGGGGAAGTGGGAGGAGTGAGGAGCAGCCCGGAGACGACCCTCGACACAGGGGACACAGGAAGGTCCTGGCCCGGAGGGGAGAGGAGGGAGAGACTGGGGAAGACCAGAGACAAGGACACGGGAAGCCATGCTCCGAAGACGGGGCAAGGAGGGGTGACCAAGACGGTGGTGCCACAGGAGAGTCTCGTGAGACAGGAGGCGACAAGAACAGGGGGCAGACTCAGGACCTGACCGGGAAGCAGCAGCAAACACCTGACCTGACGCAGCTACCCGACCAGACGCAGGGACAGGAGGAGACGAAGTGGTCAGGGTGTAGAGACTCGACCCCGGCCGACGCGAGAACGTGGCCTGGTGTCGGCCTGTGTCTGCGTCCGTGCAGTGGGTCACCCGTCGCCTCGCAGGAGTGAACTGGTGAACCCCCGCATCCTGTAGGTCCGCACCACTCACCAAGTTCGTAGAGAACGAGGGAAGGTACAGACCAGACAGGGTGCCCGAAGGGGCAGCCGGACACGGGAGGACAGTGGAGAAGTGAGACAGGACAGGACCCCCAGAGGGGTCAGCAAGGGAGACCGCAACCGGCCGGCCAAGAGGCGTAAGGGTAGTGCGGTCTCGAAAGAAGGAGCGAGAAGCCCCAGAGTCAAGTGTGAAAGTGAGGGAGGACGAGGGCGACGCAGTACCTGAGAGCGCAGTCTCACCAGCACCTGAGAGCGCAGTCTCACTAGTACCTGAGAGCGCAGACGCACTGGCACCTAGAGCAGCAGCCTCACAAGTACCTAGCGCAGCAGTACCAATGCCCGGGTCGGGCTGGAAACACCGGTAACCCTCATTCTCCTCACTATAAGTCACAGCATACATAGCAGAAAGGATAGCATCAAAATCAAGATCAAAGATCGCTACACCAGCCCTAAGGAGCTCATCCCAGCGAGGGATCTCACTAGCCCCGGGGAACTGCTGACGCCAAGCGTCCGTGAGGCGGCCAAAGCAGCGCTGGGTGGAGTGGGCACCCCCACACTGCTCACCCGCGCGGTCGCCGGAACGAAGAATGTAGGCGCAGGGACCAGTACCCCCACCCCTCTGACGCGCAGCGTACCACTCACGAAGCTGCTGAGGCGGAGGGATGTCCCGCGAACGCTGCTGCTGCTGCCGCTGCGAGCGCTGGGCACCACCACCGCCGCTCCGCTGCTGGGTACCACCACGACCAGCTCCACCTCCTCCACCACCACCGCCTCCTCCGCCGCCGCCTCCACTGCCTCCACCTCCACCGCCTCCGCTCCCGCTGCTGCCTCCACCACCACCGCTGGCACTACCACTACCGTCTCCGCCGCTGCTGCCACCACCACCACCACCACCACCACTACTCCCGCCGCCACCCCCACTCCCTCCGCCGCCTCCGCCGCCACCGCCACCGCCCCCTCCAGCTCCGCCCGCGCCCTTGCCCCCCTTGCCCTTGCTAGAGCGACGTCTCCCACTAGGGGCAGACGCCGCGCCGACCGACTCAAGACCAAGCAGGTCGGCCGCAGCAGCAGAGGCAACAGAGGGCAGCAAGGGGGAAGGAGAGCACCCCTCAAAGATGGGGGTGCGAGGGTCACCACGAGAGGCACCTACAGCGACTATGCTCTTCTCCGCTGCGAGGAGGGCCTTCTCGAGGAGGTCGACGGTGAGAGTGGTGGGACAGACTGCGAGAAAGTGGTCCCTGACTACGCGGAGGGAGTCAGGGAGGCGCGCGACTACGTAGTAGAGAGTGATGTACATGGGGGGGGGGGTTCTTAGCGCAGAACTCAGCAGGAAGGGCGGCGCGGTAGCGAGTGTCACTAGTGCGGAGGTGCGTAATGAGGTCAGTGACAGTGGGAAAGACAGAGAGGTCAGGAAAGAGGTAGGGAAGCATGAGACGGCTCAGTGCAGCAGTGGCAGGGGAGGAGTAGCGCGCAACTACAGCGTCGTACAAGGTCTGAGCACTCTTGTACTGACTAAAGTGCGCACGCTCAGAGGTAGGGAGGTGGCGACGCACAGCAAGACGTGCAGCAGCATCGCGGGTGGCCCACTGAGAGCGGACAGTGGGATCAGCATCGGCAGCAGGAGCAGGAGAGGCGCCAGAGGTGAGGTCAAAGAGAGAAAGGCTGTCAGCTCTGTCGCACTGTAAGAAAAGCTGCAGGTCGTCTAGCCAGACCTCAAAATCAATGGCTTGACCCTCGGCGTCAAAGGCTAGGACACTAGGGGTGGCCATGATGACGACAGCGAAGCAGTGTAAGCAGTAGGGAAAGAGGGCGCAGTGACAGAGGGACTGTGCTCACCAGGCAGGGCAAGTCGTGCAGCTCAGCAGAAAGGCGGATCGACTCCCGGGCAGCTCGGCAGCTGTGGGGCGGCTCGGGTGCTGCTGGGCGGCTCGGCCGCTGTTGGGCGGTCCGGCTGCTGCTGGGCGGCTCGGCTGCTGCTGGGCGGCTCGGCTGCTGCTGGGCGGTCCGGCTGCTGCTGGGCGGCTCGGCTGCTGCTGGGCGGCTCGGCTGCTGCTGGGCGGGCCGGCTGCAGTGCAGCGGCGGGGCCTGGACAGAGGCCGGCGGGGCCGGGACAGGTGCAGTGGCGGGCCGGGAAAGGTGCAGCGGCGGGCCGGGACAGGTGCAGCGGTGGGCCGGGACAGGTGCAGTGGCGGGCCGGGACAGGGGACGGCGGGGCCGGGTGTGCAGTGGCGGGGCCGTCAGGGTGCAGCGGCGGGCCGTCAGCAGGTACAGCGGCGGGCCGTCAGGGTGCAGCGGCGGGCCGTCAAAAGGTGCAGCGGCGGGCCGTCAGCAGGTACAGCGGCGGGCCGTCAGGGTGCAGCGGCGGGCCGTCAAAAGGTGCAGCGGCGGGCCGTCAAAAGGTGCAGCGGCAGGCCGTCAGGGCTCAGCGGCGGGCCGGGAAGGTGCAGCGGCGAGGCCGGGAGAGGGGACGGCGGGGCCGTGACAGGAAACGGCGGGGCCGGCAGAATGCAGCGGCGGGCCGTCAAAAAAGGGACGGCGGGGCCGTAAAAAAAAAAAACGGGGCCCGCGGCCGCGACGAAGCGGCCGCGTGGCCGATTCGAGGGCGGCGGGGCACAGCCGGGCCGAGAGGGCGGCGCGGCGCGGCCGTAAAGCCCGCGCGACGTGGGCCCGAGCCGCGCGCGCTAAAAAAAAAATTTTCGCGCGCTACTCGCGGGGGGGCCCACAAAGGCAGCGGGAAATGCACTAAGGGGGGAGGGGGGGGAGCGCGCCTCGGGGAGAGTAGGGCGCTCCGGGCAGAGAGAATATCGTGGGTGGGCCCAAAAAAATCGGTCCTTAAGAGGGACCCGCTCTATACCATGTGAAGATAGGAAAACAGGAATGAATGAACTATGAATGAAAGTAGTACAAATATGAAACCCTAACTGGGTTGTACCCCCTATGGGATACCCCACTACAGCCTACACAGCAGTATAAGCTATAGATATGTTCTGACAGAATGCTGGGCGGCAGGCGCAGGCGTCCTGTAAGGCTCACGCGGGAGCAGAGGGAGAAGATGCGCGCAGCTTCAAGAGCAGCTGAGCAGGGCCAGGAGGCTTAGAGAGATGGGGAAGCTGGTAGTGCCTGGGATGGCGGATTGCTGCTGTGCTTGCTCTGGCTGGGCAGAGAGAAAGAGGGCCTGTTGTGAACAGGGGATGGGTGGGTTTGTGTGGGGCAGATGAACAGGGGGGAAAAGAGGGATTGCTGGTGATTATGCATGGGATAGTTGTGTGCTACTGTACATTTGCTGCTGCAGGGCGGGAGAGGAGAACAGCATGGAAGGGGATGTGACAACATGCTTAGTGTGTGAGAACTACCGTATGCTTGTAGAAGCAGACTGTTGGGATTATAGATTGGTGTTTGTTTGAAACCATTTTCATTAACTTCGTTTTGAGTTTGTTCCAATGTAAGGTCTATGCTGTGGTGAGTTGAAAGGTGCTCTGCTTCAAGGTAGACCAACTTCCTGATGAATTGCTTTAATGGAAAAAAAACACACATAGTGTGCCCAAGGCCCTAGATATCAGACTTTGTAGTCTGATTCAGAGTCCGTTTAGACTTTTTTTGTACCTAGTATGAAGTCTAAGAATATCTTTGTGTACCTATCTTTTTCTTTTCAGAGTTTTGCTTTATGAGTTGTCTGAAATTTCAGCCTAATTTTATTAGTGTAGGCTGAGCCTCATACTTGTATCATGGATGCCCCCTGAAACCCGTAATACAGCGGTTTCCACCAGCCTGGTGGCGTATAGCACTCACCATGAATCATGGGCGGGAAACCAAAATTTCCCGAGCGCGGCACCGCAAACTCCCGAGCAGGGTCCTCGCTAGGTTTTGAACCCCCCTGATGCGTCAGATGGGCCCATCGGGCACACGCTTGCCTTGTCACACCACTTTTGCCCTCTATCACACCGAAGAGTCAACCTGTCAAGGCAAAAATCCGCCCTATCAAGGAAGAGATTCGCCCTGCCTAGGGTGAAGTGCGAAGGTTCACCTTGTACAGAGCGAAGAGATTCGCCCTGTATAGAGCGAAGTGCGAAAATTTGCCCTGTCAAGGTGAAGATACTAACTGTTAGGGCGAAGATTCGCCTTGCCTAGGAAGAGATTTGCCTTGTCAGGGTAGAGATTCGCCTTGTCAGAGTAGAGATTCGTCTTGTCAGAGCTGTAAATCTCATTATTCTATGTTTCAGACAAAACAGAAATTGTGTTTAACTCTGAACGTTCAGCGTAAAAAACGTAGTGTTGTCTGAATTTTCATACTAGAAAAAATAGGTAACTCTGACAGCCAGACTAGGAAGAGGGGTGTACTCGGAGGCCTCAGACTACCTCAAAACGAATCTAGGGGCCTGACTGTGCCTACACCCTAACCCTCCTAGTCGATTTCTCAGACACACAACACAGCCCAACGTGTGCTTACCGATAAATATCATTCATGTGTCAGAGCACAAGCGCCTGTTGATGGACTAATATGTGTTGCGATCAGAAGTGATCGTTCTCAGGATCACCTCAGGAAGGTTCGCACAGTTCTAGTCTAGTGGTGGTGGGCCCTTGACCTCAATAGCAGAGTGAATGTAAATGCTTGAGATGATTAAAAACATGCAGTACAAGGAATATAAATATGATTACAGGGGAATTCGATGTTAAAATAGTAGATATAGGTAGGTGCCATAGCTAGGTAAGTCCTAGCTAGGCAAGAAAGAATAAGAAAAGGAGGGGGTTCACTAGAAAGCAGCAGGATACATATAGGGAACCCTAAGGGGTTGTACTCGCTATAGAGTACCCCAATGCAGGCTAAAGAACAATAACATTCTAACACACCCCCATAGTCGAAGTGGGGTATAATCAGCAGAGCAAGTAGTTCTAGAGCAGGTTCACATGCACAAGTAAAGCTAGAGGCAGTCGCAGAGGGCAAGTGAGGAGGAGGAGGAACTGTGGAAGGAGAGAAGATGGGAGGCAACGTCTGAAGCTGCAGAGGCACTGGCACAGGAGCGGCTGACTCAGTGGCTACCGAAGCAAGGGCGACGGACTACTGGAGTAACTCGCTCCGCGGCTATAGACGAGCGGCAGGAGCAACGGACCCACTGGCGACTGGTGCAACAGGCTCACTGGCTACCGAAGCAAGGGCGACGGACTACAGGCGCTGCAGGCGACACGACCGCTACCTCCACACAACCTCCTCCAGCTGCCCCACGCCCCTCTCACACACCCCCTGCTCAAGCCCTAGCTCCACTCCCACGGTAACCCCCTTAAACCCTAAGCCGTAGGCTCCCACACACCCACCCCCCTCAGCGGTAGCTCTAGCAGTGGGAGACCAGGGAGGAGGAGGAGCAAGGGGAGTAACACACAACCGCCACCCCCACACCCCCACACAAACCCTAATTTAGGAGAACGGGCAGCAGCAGGGGTGGGGCACCGTCAGAAGCACGAGGGACAGCGAGCAGCTCATGGACAGAGAGGAACGGGCCGCCCACGGGCCTGGCACAGCCTGACGAACCGCGCGCAGGCGGCCCGAGCCGCGCGCGGGCCTGGCGCAGCCCGTACGGGCCGCGCGCGGGCCTGGCGCAGGCTTGGCGCAGCCCGTACGGGCCGTGCGCGGGCCGGGCGCAGCCCGTACGGGCCGCGCTCGGGGCTAGCGCAGCCCTCGCTGGCCAGGACGGGCGACGGGGGACGACGGGCTGGTCCCCGTCGCGCGTCAAAGCGCCCCCCGGGGGCGACGCGCGGACCGACGGGGCAGAAGGCCGCCACGCGCCTCGGGGCGCACGGCGGGCAGAGAACCGCCGCACGCCCCGGGGCACACGGCGGGCAGAAAACCGACGCACGCTCCGAGCGCGCGGCGGGAAGAGAAATCTGTCGCACGCCATGGGGCGTGCAACACACAAAGTAGCAGCGGAAGCAGCAATAGGGCCCACAGGCCAGGAGCGCGAGTACTCTGATACCATGTTAAAATAGTAGGTATAGGTAGGTGCCATAGCTAGGTAAGTCCTAGCTAGGCAAGAGAGAATAAGCAAAGGAGGGGGTTCACTAGAAAGCAACAGGATACATATAGGGAACCCTAAGGGGTTGTACTCGCTATAGAGTACCCCACTGCAGGCTAGAGAACAATAACATTCTGACATTCGAAACGACCTAGCTAGCCATGTACTCTAAGGGGTACGTTCCCTTATTACAACGAAATCCAACCGTGCCACTCCGGGTGGTTACGTAACTGTTCGGGCCAAATCTTCGCCACTGCTGCTGCCTTATGCTGTCTACCCGACGGTCTAGATGCTCTTCGTAACCGTATGACTGTTCGCGTCACTTGCGCCCTTTCATCTTCATTCCCGGTAGTGCGTGCTTTGGTTGCTGCGGAGAGGAGTGTAGAGTAGTGTTTCGATAATCACTATTCGTAACACCCCCCTTCACTCCTAGCCGTAGCAGGTCTTGACCACCTTGACTACTCCGTTGAGTTCGGAGCAGTGCTGGTACTGCTGTCGTGGCAGTTTCTTCGTGAGGAAGTCTGCTGCCATGTCACCTGTCGGGCAATAGGTTAGGTCAACCTTGCCCTTGTCAACTTCGTCCTTGACGAAGAAGTACCGCAACGCCATGTGTTTGGTGCGGTTGACGAATCCTGGCTTGTTCGCGATCCTGATCGCACTCTGGTTGTCACAGTGCAGGCGAAAATTTGTTGAGGCAGGAATTTTCGCCTCCTGCAGCAGCTCCTGAAGGTAGAGGCCTTCGCGAACTGCTGCTGTCGTTGCGATGAATTCGGCCTCTGCTGATGACAGGGCAACCAGCTCTTGCTTCTGCGAGTTCCAAGAGATGAGCCCGCTGGGCTCGAGGCGGAAAATAAAGCCTGTCCTGGACTGTCGATTGTCAGGGTCAGCAGCGTGATCGGCGTCCACGTAGCCGATGAGGTTGAAGGATGTGTCAGAATATTATCTTATTGTTCTAGCCTGTAGTGGGGTGCTCTATAGCGAGTACAACCCTTCTAGGGTTTGCTATTTGTATCCCCATTTCTGCTAGTTCATTCCTCTTTTCTTCTTCTAATTTTGTCATGCTATCAGAGCAGGTCGATCCCCTAGGATCGATCCTGTGGGTGGGTTTCCACCTCGCTTCCGCTGCTACCTTTCCTTCCCGCCGTGCGCTCCGAGGCGCGCGGCGGTTTTCCTTCCCGCCGTGCGCCCCGAGGCGCGCGGCGGTTTTCCCTCCCGCCGTGCGCCCCGAGGCGCGCGGCGGTTTTCTGCCCGCCGTGCGCCCCGAGGCGCGCGGCGGTTCTTTGCTCGCTGTGCGCCCCGAGGCGCGCGGCGGGCTTCTACCCCGCTGTCGCGGCCCCGCCCTACGTCGCGGCCCCGCCCTGCGTCGCGGCCCCGCCCCTCGAAGCGGCCCCGCCCTACGTCGCGGCCCCGCCCCGACCGTCGCGGCCCCGCCCTACGTCGCAGCCCCGCCCTGTGTCGCGGCCCCGCCCCTCGAAGCGGCCCCGCCCTACGTCGCGGCCCCGCCCCTCGTCGCGGCCCCGCCCCGACCGTCGCGGTCCCGCCCCTTGTCGCGGCCCCGCCCTCCAACCAGGCCCGTGGTGGGCCCCTTTCACCACACCGCCCCCCCCCCCCCCCCCCCCCCCCCCCTTCCCCCTGCCATTTCGGGTATGAGGGGCGAGCTGTGGGGTGGCGGGTATGGGGGTGCTCGGTGTGCCTTTCTCCCTTTGCTCCTCCTCCTCCTTCGTCTCCCACTGCTGCAGCTGTCGCTGAGGGGGGTGGTTGTGTGGGAGACTGGGGTTTCGGGTTTAAGGGGGGGTGCGTGGGAGTAGAGCTAGCGGTGTAGCAATGGGTGTGTATCAGGGGGGTGGGACTGTTTGCGGGATGTTTAGCGGAGGCTGCCGGCTTGTCGTCCGCAGCACCTGTAGTCCGGGGCGCTGTCCCGGTAGCCCAGTCGTAGCCAGCTGTGCCAGCCGCCCGTGGGTCCGTTGCCCGTCCGCCGCTATTTGAGCCGCGGGGCCTGTTACTCCTGTAGTCCGGGCGCTGTCCGGTAGCCGCTGTGCCAGTCTGCCTCCTGTTGCCCGTGTGTCTGCAGCTTCAGCCGTCGCCTCCTGTCTCCTCTCCCCTCACTCTCCCTCCTCCTCCTCACTTGCCCGTTGTGACTACCACTAGCTTTGCTTATAATTGTGAACTCTAAACTATTTCTTCTTGAACTTGTGCTCAGAATGTGTGGTGACATTGTGATCCACCCTGAGCTTGTTCTGCTTTGCTTGCTCTGCTGATTACACCCCACTTTGGCTATGGGTGTGTGTCAGAAATATTGTTCTCAATTTTGTCAGGATGAAGTTGGAATGGTGGAGTAGCAGAGCCCGACGCTGGGCGTGGAAACGAAGAATTGAAGAGCTCACTGAAGATCTAATAGATTCTCAGCCGTTGGTTTGCGTGAGTACTGAGCCAACTGGCTCGCGATGTAGGAGAGGTCGGGCCTGAAGGTGACAGATGCTAAGGGCAGGCATCCCAACTGCTGCTGGTAAGTGTGAAGCCCAGCAAGGGACAGGGCTTTGTTGTCAGGCTTGTGGTTGGGTCCTGGAGTGCGGTAAGGGGTGGAGAGTGGTGCAGGCGCAATGTTGAAGCGCTTGCTAAGCTCCTCCGCATACTTCGCTGCTGAGAGATGAATGGCTTCCGGCGAGTAGGTGATGTTGAGTCCAAGAAACTGCTTCACGTCGTGATTGCAGGTGATGTCGACGCGCCCTGCGAGGCTTTTCTCAAACTGCTCGAGCAGTTCGTTGCTGGAGCGTGTGTAGAGAAGGTCGTCGGCGTAGACCGTGAGGAGGATGTATTCGCCGCGGAAATCACGGCGATACATTTCAGGATCGTGAGGCAGCTGCTTGAACCCGATTTCAAACAGTATGTTGTGCAGGTACTGCTGCCAGAGTCTCGGTGCCTCTTTGATCCCATAGAGGGACTTGCGTAGCTGACACGCGCGTGGGTCTCCGTCGCCGTAAGTGTGTGGCTGTTCCACGTGTCAGAATGTAATTCTATACATTACTTTATAGCTGCCTGCAATGTAGACTTAGTGTAGTTATCTTACTTGTTAGGTGGTGCACCTTTCTTCTCTTCTTTCATATTTGTACCCTTGAGCCTATTGTGAAACCATCTTTTTGCCTTGACAATTATCTCGATACTTTCCTCTCTAGTGCAAACCCTAATGCCTTCTACTAGTTAACTACCTAGTGTGACATGGTATCAGAGCGAGGTTTCTCCTAGGACCTGTCTCATAGGGCTCACCACCACACTTCCGCTCATGGGCCTCTCTGCTGCCCGTCGCACGCCCGGGGCGCGCGTCAGTTTTATGCCCGCCGCGCGTCGATTTTCTGCTCGTCGCGCACCTCGGGTGTGCAGGGATTTCACGCGACGGCTTCTGCCCTGCCGCGCGCGGCCCGTACGACCCACGCGCTGTCTATGCAGCCCGTGCTGTCAAATGAACTAGAGAGCGGTAGGCTCGGGAGCCATGGCTTAGGAGCCTTGATTGAGTTCGAGTTAGGAGAGTCGAGAAAGTTGAAACAAAAGAGGAGGGGTTTCACTATAGAGCGAGCAGTACATATAGGCAAGATGAAAGGTGCACCACCAAAACAGAACATTATATAACTACACTAGTCTACACTACAGGCAATTACAAAACAATATATAGATTTATATATTATTCTGACACGCCCCCATAAGTGCCTGTAGGGAAGAATATGCAGTCAACGCCCCCATAATGGGGTACACCAGACAGGCCGCAGTGGAAATCATAGCAACAGGCAAGTGCAGTGACAACATGTGCAGTGATGGCAGATCCAGCTGTACCAACCCCTTTACCAAGGTAAAAACAGTAGGAGGTGTTGGGGCGGCAGGTCGCCTGAGGAGCAGGCTCTGTGGCTGCAACATGCAGCAGGACAGCAGCGGCTCGACGGCAGCACCTGCAGGCCCCAGCAGAAGGTAGCAAACACAAGTTCAACAAAAGGAAGGTGGTAGCAGGGGCGGCAGCTGGAGGTGCCACGGCAGCAGCGGGTGTCAGCAACAGATAACCGGCTGACTTCCGTCGCCCCCTCACTCCCCCCCCACAGCGGCACGTGCGGCAGTGAGAGAGAGAGAGGAGGGGCGGCAGCTTCTTGCTCACACCCGCCTCCCCAAAAACCTCCCCCCCACACTGCCGCACGCGCAGTAGGGGGAGAGAGGAGCGTCAGCCACCCTTGCGCCTCTCCCTCCCCCCCCCCCCCCCGCCACACCTGCGTCCACAGCGGAAGACACTGCAGCGTGCGCGGGTGGCGTTGGTGAGATCTCGGGTAGGGGGGGGGGGGGGAGTAACGGGGGGGGTGCAACAGGTGCCGCGACGAGCGCCTGCGCACAGCTCGCCGTCGCTTGCGCGGCAGCTGCAGTGGGAGCAGCCGCATTTTCAACGGGAGGGCGGGGCAGGGGGCACGTTCGACGACTGAAGTAGCTCGGCCACCACACCCGCCGTCTCCCCCCAAAGCGACTGCGATGCAGACGTTCGGGGCCGCGACAGGGCGTGACGAGGTTGCAGGAGGGCGCGATGGGCAGATCCTCCAGATCCTCCGGCCATTCTTACACGCGATCGTGTGCCGGGCGCCACTTTCCGAATTTTGTATATTTCGGAGGTGGCTGTGCGAAGGATTCCTGAGTCGCTCTCATACCATGTTGCGATCAGAAGTGATCGTTCTCACGATCACCTCAGGAAGGTTCGCACAGCTCTAGTCTAGTGGTGGTGGGCCCTTGACCTCGATAGCAGAGTGAATGTAAATGCTTGTGATGATTAACAACATGCAGTACAAGGAATATAAATATGAGTACAGGGGAATTCGAAACGACCTAGCTAGCCATGTACTCTAAGGGGTACATTCCCTTATTACAGCGAAATCCAACCGTGCCACTCCGGGTGGTTACATAACTATTCGGGCAGAATCCTCGCCACTGCTGCTGCCTGATGCTGTCTGCCCGACGGTCCAGATGCTTTTCGTAACCGTGTGACTGTTCGCGTCACTTGCGCCCTTTCATCCTCATTCCCGGTAGTGCGTGCTTTGGTTGCTGCGGAGAGGAGTGTACAGTAGTGTTTCGATAACCACTATTCGTAACAATATGAACTGATTTTTAGTACCGTAAATAACTAAGAATCGGTATGGCAAGCAGACAGAACCAGCTCTGGTACACATTATTCCATGTTCGGTAAAACAACTCTTACCGTTAAAACTTCTTCTGTAGCAGAACCCTCGATCTATCGCCGATTCTGGCCTTCGTGGTGCTTAGCGCGTTCACCAACGCGTCCGTCGCCCTGCCCGCGGAAATGCCCGAGGGGGGGGCTCTGGGGAAGGATCTGGAGGGGCAAAGGGGCGGAATGCTGGGCGGCAGGCGCAGGCGGCCTGTGAGGCTGACGCGGGAGCAGAGGGAGAAGATGCGCGCAGCATCGAGAGCAACTGAGCAGGGCCAGGAGGCGTAGGGAGCCAGGGAAGCTGGTTGTTCCTGGGATGGCGGATTACTGCTGTCCTTCCACTGGCTGGTCATTCTGAAGCTCAAGTTGAGATATATGGTGTCAAGCCTGAGAACTGAGGCAGGGAATGGCGAGCTTGTGTGGAGCAGATGAGCAGGTGGGGAGGAGGTGTGCTGGTGATGATGCCTAGAATGGTTTTGTGCTGCTGATGTACATTTGTTGCTGCGTGACAGGAGAAGAGAAGAGAACATGTGTGTGTCAAAAATATATTCTTATACCTGCATGTAGTTCTAGCTGTGGTGTAGATATTAACTTTATAGGTGGTGCACCTCTTTGATTGCTATATGTACCCTAGTGCTATAATGAACATTCATTCTCCTCTCATTCTCCTCTCCCTCCTTGGCACAAACTTCCTCGATCCTCCTTGGGCCTTGGCTCCTAAGCCTAGGCCCTAGCTAAACCTAGTATCTAACTACGTTCTTATCTCAACAGTGTGGGGTAGAGCGAGCAGCGTGGCTTGAGTATGGGATCCGTGCTTGTGATGGCAGGCTGTTGGGATTGCATCACAGTCAATGTTGATCCATCCAATTGGTGTTTATGACATTTTTCAGTTTTGTTGATTGTTTCGAGTCTGTTGATGCTTAACCTACGGTACCGTACCTACCGTGGGAAACTTTACCACTAATGAACTTAAACTGTGCCCTTGCTTCTAAATCAAAACTACCTGATGAGTTGCTTGGAACGGAATGAAGTGAGCACAACAGACACATTGCATCATGGTGATCCTGTCTTAGCTAGCGGACCAGTCAGCACGGCAACCCAATGTGCTCATGGACCCAATCTCCAATCTCTGATCCGAAGCCGCCCATGGTACGGCGAGAAACATAAGGAAATTCCATGCAGTACCGGTATCACAAGCTCCTGACTGAATGATGGAGTGACCGCTAGGTATGTTACTGTTTACGAGTAAGAACCACAGCATAAAAAAAACAACTCTCTACCATTAAAACTTCTTCTGCAACAGTACCCTGTTATCCTTGAAGCACACCACACAGCGGGTCCTCTTGAGCACATCCATGCCCACCACTGCCCCCGCTCCCATCACTGCCAGGGCTGGCAGGTCCCCCACTATCATGGGGTGGCTTGTAAAGGGGATACGGCCGCCTGACGTCCCTGTGGGTCCTCCTTGCTTTGTTATAAGGAACAGATCGGCGACTGCTCCTCCCATTTGTGTTGTTCCACCTCCCACGTCCACCATCGATGCCACACCCTGGGAAAGAGGAACAAAGGGAGAGGAAGGGAGTGGGGGGGAACATGGAAGAAATTAAAAAGTGACGTTGGGATGTGGAATTTCCTGTCAATTTTCAATGATGGGCAATCTCTCATGGTGACATTGGTGGCCTATGCTAGTATTATGGTTATTTCAGTTATGTTGGTTGTATGGGTTGCACAATGCTCGTTAGTTATACGTACGGTTTTTTGTAAGGTTTCTGAAAAGGTTCTTACAGTGGTTGTTACTATTTTTATAAGTTTTTTGCAAGGTTTGTACCAGGCTGGTTGTTATCGGTAACAGCCATCTTACAATGCTGGAAGGGGTGACACCGGCACGGGAAGCCACTGCAGTGGTGATGAGGCTGAGCCCAGACCCCATGTCCAGAATCGCTGTCTCTAAAGGTTTGCCATTCACCGAGATCTAGGTGCGAGAGGCAAGGGGTGGGGATGGGGGTGATGGAAGAGACGAGAGTTATGTTAGGGAAGCAGGGAGGAATAGGAGGAAGAGATGAGGGAGAGAAAGGAAAACCACGAGGCCGAGTCCAGACCCCATGTCAAGAATCGTTGTTTCCAGGTGTTTGCCAATCACCGAGATTTGTATGAGAATGGTGAGGGTTGGGGACGAGTAAGACGAAAGTGACGAGGGTTATGCAAGAGAAGTGAGGAGGAATGGGAAGAGGAGACGAGGAAGAGAAAGGTTAAGGACGAGGCTGAGGCCAGAGACCCCATGTCAAGAATCGCTGTCTGCAGGTGTCAGCTGTTCACGGAGACCTGTGTGAGAGAGGAGACGGATGAGAGAGATGAGAGTGACAAGGGATGACAACTGATGATCCCCATGATTCCGGTTCTGGTTGGGAGATGAGAGGTAGGAGGTGGGAGATCAGAGATGGGGGGTGAGAGATGGGAGGGGAGAGTTGGGGGGTGAAGAGATGGAGGGTGAAGAGATGGGGGGTGAAGAGATGGGGGGTGAGAGATGTGAGGGGAGAGATAGGAGCGCAAATATAGGAGGGGAGAGATAGGAGGGGAGAGATAGGAGGGGAGAGATAGGAGGGGAGAGATAGGAGGGGAGATATAGGAGGGGAGATAAAGGAGGGGAGATATAGGAGGGGAGATATAGGAGGGGCGATATAGGAGGGGAGATATAGGAGGGGAGATATTGGAGGGGCGATATAGGAGGGGAGATATAGGAGGGGAGATACAGGAGGGGAGATAAAGTAGCGGAGATATAGGAGGGGCGATATAGGAGGGGCGATATAGGAGGGGAGATATAGGAGGGGAGATATGAGGATGGTAGTGGAGATACAGCCAGCCCTCCCACAGCAGCACACCTGTTTGGAGGGTCTCAAACATAGACGGATCCAGCTCAATCAAAAGCAGAGCATTCTAAGGTAGATGACAGTTCAACCTATATAGCTGGGTAGGTTGAAAGGGACAGTGGCTGGTGCAAGCATTGCCAGTCATGGTAGCAACGGCAGCAGCAGCAGAGGGGAGACAGGGGGCCGTGCCTCCTGCTGCAGCGGGCTCGATCAAACTTGGCTGAATGTCACTCAGAGGCAGACGAATCTTGTGCATGAGATACCACGGCTCACTCAAACACATTCTCACTTCCAAAGCATCTCACCTGGACAGCGGGTAGGTTGAAGGGAACAGTGGCTGGGGCGAGCATGGCCAGCCCCTCGAAATCCAACCCCTGAGAGGTGGCAGCAGCAGAGCGCGGAGGGGGGATGGTGCCTCCCGCTGTCCACTTGCCTGCTGCTGCCAGTGCAGCTCCTGGGAGGATTGGAGCAAGTGAGAGAACGGACGTGAGGGATGGATGGAGGGAGTGAGGGATAGAGCGAGTGAGGGATAGCGAGTGAGGGATAGAGGGGGAATGGTGAGGGATGATGGCAATTGCGAGGGACGATGAGGGAATATGAAGCAGGAACGGAGCATCGTTGATGGAGGGGGGGAGGGGGTGGGGAGGGGGTGGGGAGGCGTTATACGCAAAAGACATATGAGTGCATGATGGTGAGAGTGCTGCTCTCACCTGAGTGCATGATGGTGAGAGTGCTGCTGGGGAAGTCAAAGTCCATGTCAAAGGCAGACAGGAACGACAGCCCCACGATCCCCGCCACCGATCCAGGCAGGCCCGTGTACTGCAGGTTCAGCACCACCGCTTGCATCGGCCCGAACCTAAACTTCCCGAGCCTCACGTCCGGCAGCAGCAGCTCCCGCCCCTGCTTCCCCTCCGGCCCCATGCCTCCGAGCCCCTGGGTCATCCTGCCCTCGTTAGTAGACAACCCGATAGTGCCATAAGCAAAATCCGGGGAGACGAGGGTGGTGCTGCTGCCGGTGTCCAGGAGGAAATCAAAGGGGCCCTTCCCGGCAACTTCTAAAGGCAGGATAACGTATTCCCGTGGCTCTCTGGCGGTAGTGGCGAGGCGACGCATGGGCATGCGCAGGATGACGCCTTGGGAGGAAGAAGGGGAGGATGGGGAGGGGGACGACGAGGAGGAGGGAGGTGGAGAGGCCTCTGCGTTTCTGCTGTTGCTACAGCTACTGCTGCTGCTGCTGCTGCTGCTGCTGCTGCTGCTGCTGCTGCTGCTGCTGCTGCTGGATTGTGGAGAAGGAGCAGAGGGTGGAGCTGAGAGGCGATGGGCAACGAGCAAGGAGACCAGCTGGTCCTTGTCAAACACTCCCCGCGTGCTGATGCCTGGTGGATGTGGGTGCAAGAAACGACACGCAAAACGGAATTGTGTACACTAATTGATGCCAGCAGAAAGCAAGGAGAGCAGCTGTCATTGTCAAACACTCCCTGCGTGCTGATGCCTAGAGTGTCATGGCAACAAGCGATGATGGAGAACAGCGCGGCTGTTACAAGGTCAATTTTGTCCGAATTCGATATAGGATGTTGGGAATCGAGTGCTGTGCTGTGCTGTGCTGCTGTGTGTTGTGCTCTGTGCCTGTTGCCTGCATGCGTGGATACTGTATGTTCCCTGACCTAAATCACTTCCATACTCAACACTCCAGAAGCCTGTTTATACCCGTCAAAGCCTTTTCCATATCCGCACAGAGGTACAGGCCTTACCAGGGTTACCACATAATATACCTTGTTCGGCGTACCTAGACGGTCATACCCAGGCTCTCGAGCTCCTTCTTGATCTCCCGCGCTCGCATCGCCTCCACCGCTGCCTGCACAGCTGCGGCTGTAGCGACTGTAGCGGTCTCTCCTGCTCCGTCTTCCTGGGCCCTACTCTTGACACCTCGCCTTCTCTTGCCATTGCCTGAAAGTTTTGTAAAGGAGGTGGCAGTTACAGAATGGTAGTACGCTTGCGAGCCTCGCACACTTGGTAATGTCGCCGTAAGCGACTTCGCCGGCCATCGTAACCGCGAAATCTGAGGCGTCTGGCGTTGCGCCCCCACGGTTGTCGATAGCCGTGGCTCTGAAGCCGGGAAAGGAATCGTGGCAATGCAGCGGCTTCTTGACGGACACAACACGAGATCCACGCTCGGGCTACATATGTGGAGAGTCGCCATTCTCTCTCAAGCTACCTCGGAACTTTAAGGACAGTCCAAAGTGGGTCGCTTAGTCCCTCATCAGTCATTCAAATTCATGCCGCTGTGCGACAGTTCGCTTTATGGTAAGAGTCTACTACGGCATTTCCATGCTTTCACTGCGTCGTAGTAGATTGCACTATTGCAACTACACTACATCACAATCTAGGATGGCTAAGTCAATGTCAGTATTGACACAGGCTCCGCACACAAGGCACCAGACAGTTTTCAAGCATTCGATATACCTAGGAGGTCTATTTGTCCAAATTCGCGCTCAGCGTTGACTGCTTCAGAAAGGCAGCTTGCCTAGGGCATCAGCACAGCACCCCAACAACTGCAACCCCTTGCAAAACTGGCAATTGCTGCTAATAACTAATCCACTGCCCAATATTATGGCTGCTGAGGTGCTTGCTCAAGCAAAGCTTGATTTGCCAGCTCAGGCGCCAAGATTTCTTGCAGTTGGTTCCAAACAGACTCCACTTGGTGGACGAACTCTGAGAAGACGGAAATGCCAACAACACAGCACAGTTGAGAAAACAAGATGATGATTATGTTCCAAAAAAATAACAAGCAAGCACAGAGATGCATTAGTTGGATTTCTATCGGTGAGGGAGGACTTGCCTTGAAATGTTGGGTCCAAAATACACGCCTGCAGCGAACTCATATTATATTGGGAGGTGTTAGCAAGTTGAACAGCAGAGCCTGGATTTCCAGCCTACCTGAAGTTGAATGGAAAGTGGAGGCGCCTCTTCAACTGCATGCAAGACAAAGGTGAGATTAGCAAAGAAAACTTATGCACAGCTACATTCAGAAAGACCTTTAATGCTAAAACTCAAACCTGCACTCTGAGGTTGGCTCGGCTGAGTCACGCAGCTATGTAGCTTCGCTTCTTTCTCGTCGTTCATCAATCCCTGTAAGGACCGAAAGGAAAGTGACATGTTTCAATAAAAATATCGAGTACGTCATGCTTTCTATATAAATCACGTACCTGAATAGCGGCTGAGAAGGACTGAGCAGCAGCAGCGGTCTCGAATCTCATCATAAACTTCTGCGTCTGAGGTAAGTTGAGCGTTTTCTGAGATAGGCTTGTCACATGAGAGTACACGTTTCTTACCTGTGATGGAGAATCTGCTGTGGTATAGCACGCTACGACAACTCTAGAGGGTATAGCCTCGGCAGAAGCTTGTGGCCGACAAATCGGTTGGAAAAAGTGAACTCGTAACACGTAATGTTGCTCCTGAAAGATGGTCACAACGTCAGATTTTTTGCCTCAAACAATTTCAACACCGACGCACGGCGAATCGTGGAAAGTTTTCTCACGTAAGTGACTCCACAGATCAAGGAAATCGTGGAGAGCTTGGGATCAGCACGTTTGATGAGCGTGACCGTAACAAGGTCTCTGCTCTTTAACCAGTGTCCTCGAGTTGGTCTGCCTTTCAGGCCAGAAAACTTCCGGACGGCTGCCTGCAGGAAAGCCGTCTGCGTTGCAACGAACTTACTCAAATGGACTTGCCAGGACAGCGAACCCAGCTCCTCGTCTGGTCGCATTCCGGCCATCTGTATGGTATCGTGAAGAATGGAGGAGCAATAACTGCGTTTTCGTGCACTAATCTAGACTCTGTTCCTGCCTCTGACAGAAGGCTGAACGAGCTTGGGCGTGCCACACTAGGAAAATCGGCTCTCCTGCCGCTCTGAAATGGATTGTGAAACCCACGACCTGCTGCTTCTGAGAGGGTGTCTCAGATGTCTGAGTCCACGTGGGTCCGGCTCGGACCTGACGGACCAGCTCAAGAACCAGCGCGTGAACCAGGGCGGACCGGGACCAGGTTGCGGGGCTTGTAACCCCGCTATACCGTTCGAATGGCACTAAAACGGTGCCATTTATTTGGCCCTCCAGACCAGCCCGCGCCTGGTCCGTAAACAGTGGGTGATGAAACATTTTTTTTGGTGTAATTTCTTGTTTTGTAAGTTTCGCGTGAGATTTTTGTGCAGACGAAAAAAATGGGTAACTCAATTTCAAATTCGTCGCTACTGCTGCATCTCGCAAATACTGTGAATCCCGAAGCGCGACGCATCTGGCAGACCAGTCCGTGTCTGGTCCAACTCTGGTCCGCCAAGTGGGTCCGTCGGACCAGAACCCCGGACCAGGCGTTTAGATTCTGGTCGCGGACCAGATCCAGCGGACCCTTCACATGAGACACGTCCTGAAGCTTGGTGGACTCAGCAGTCAACGATCGAGGGCGCGGTTCGTGGAGCGCAAATCCCAAAGTTTGCTTTCTAAGTTGTATGAAGTTCGATTCCGTAGTCCGAAGATTATTGGAGGTTTTAATCAGTCAAAACGTTACATCGATGGCTGAGAAATAATTCGACCTTCGCCGATCCGCAACTCGACCAAATGGGTTACTTTGCGCAGCTAACTTGGCTCTGGCATCATTCCCGAAGAATTTAGTGTAGTTGTCGATGGACCGCTGATTTCGTCGAGCTGCCGAGCTTGGCCGAAAGTGACCGCGTTCTATTGTTCGTACGAGTGCCAATTCGAACGAGGTTTGAATTGTCAGATTGGTAACTTGACCATCCAAGTCGAGCCTTCTGCACAAGCACTACGGGATGGGTTTTCCTCGAAGGGGTCAACCCTCCCACGGCCTCGACGAAGTTTGCTGCTAATGACAAAACGGTTTTGCCAACAGCCCATGTTTTTTCCGTTCACCGTGCCCATTCTGCCCAGGATGCTCAAAATGTTTCATCCCAACCACTCATGAATCTTCAACATTTGGGTTCACCCTTGCCTCTCGTTTGGTATGTTTTTGTGGTGAGTTATTTCAACAACAAAGTTTCCCAAAATCGGGCGTTCAGATCTGCCCGTTTTGCTTGTGCGCCCCCTTATTCTACCTCGGATGGGCGGATAGGGTTCGCACGAGCGGTGCCTCCAGTTTGCCCGTAACGGAAGTTTCCCAGTAAGGTCCGAACGTACTAGTCGTGATGCGTTCTTGAATCCTTGGGCGCACAAGAAATGCTACCAGATTCGGCATGGGAGGCTCGACAAGGGTTTTAAGCTCTATCGTGCGCTTTCCAGGAATATTCCTCAGGGGGCCCAAGAACCTCGAATGCGGCAACAGAACGATCCCTAGAATCCCTCGGCACTCAATAAGATGATCGAAAGCATATGCTATAAGATATACCTAGAAGTAGATACGTCATAACGCTCTCAAGTATATTAAAGCTGTTAATACTACCCTTCAAATTTACAGGAATAAATGAGGCAAAATGCTGAACCCATGGCTAAATCTCCACTACCGTGATGTACCTAGAAGCCAGCATGCGTCTTCATGAACTCCAATTCCGTAGGTGTGCTCCCCCTTCCCAATACATCATTTCGGTGCGGATACCGACCGAATTTGACAATAATATCCCGGTGCTTGTGCGCAAAATCCAAACCACCTTTAAAAAATCCCTTCACGGGACCTCA